>VXAL01014423.1:338907-416225 GCA_013399475.1 Chauna torquata | reverse complement strand
GGCCCGGCGCTGCCCCGCGCTGCCCCGCGCGTCCCCCGCTGGCCCCCCGCCGTGGGGGCCCTCGCCGGCTCCCAGCCCCTCGCGCCTTTCCCTCCCGCCGGACGGACTCCTGTCCGCCTGGGTCGTACCGTGCTCGCAAAGGCAGGAAGGGCCGGCACGGCCACGGGCCGCGTCCACCAACCCGAAAACGCTGTTTCCGGATGCTGTCCCCGCTGGCGTCGTATCCAAAGGGTTCTGGCGAGCTCCTGGGTTCGCCCCCGCAGGGGCGAGTGCTGTCTGTTTGGTGTCAGGGTGAGGCACGGTGGGGTCCTGGGCCACGACTGGCGTTCCCAAGCCCTGCAAACACCTGCAAAGGCAATGCGAAAATAACGCCACAAAGCTCGGCCGGGTCGACAGGTCCACAGGCAGGCAGAGCAGCTCCCGAGCAGTGCCACTCGCTGTGGTCCCACGCGGGGAGCGCTGCCCTTTCTCCGGTCCTACCCAGCCCCTGTAGGACGGCTGCACCGTCCAGGCTGACAGCACGGATCCAGCCCTGCTGCAGTGTGGTTGCACCCGTGCACGGCAGCGGTGGCACTGGAAGAGCTGGAAGCTGATGCCCATGTTCTCCCTCTCCCCTCTGGATGCTCTTCTGGACTGTGTGGATACTGGAAGGTACTGGAAATGGTGGTACAGAGAGCAGGAAGCAATGAGGGAAAAGACAGTGAGGTAGTAGTAGAAAGGAGCCGCTGAAAAGATGAAGGTGGAAGGAGAAAACAGCTGATAGAAGTGGGATGGTGAACAGCTCTCTCTCCTCTCCTGCTCTTCTTCTGTTGCCGAAGTCTTCTGTATCTGCCTTCTTGATCATCTTTACCTCTTTGGAGAAAGGTCCAGTCATCAACCATTAACTTTTTCCCAGGTCAAAATACAGAAGTACCAGAACACTGTTTTCACCTCTGACATTTCTATCTGTATTTGCATTCATTCAGACATGGACAGAGTCTGGTGTTTTCTCCTGAAGCTGTGGAAGCTGCCATTGCTCCAGGGAGTGTAAGACTAAAGTACGTAAAAATTCAGGGAGTTCTCTCTTTGCTTTTCCTCCCCTGTGAGGATGTCTGTCTGGTTGCCAATATTTGGGAACTCTGACTGTTAACACCAACCAAAGTGCTGAGAACTGAAAATTTCCAATAGTTATAATTTCAGTGAGATCCTGGATTTATACATATAGATGAACTGTTTGGTTGCCAGATCTCTATCTACATAATATTTAATCGTTACCCTGTTTGATGGAGATGAAGAATAATGCACAGAAACGAAGGGCTGTATTGTGAGAAGCGACCCATGGAGTTCGCAGAACGTTGTATGTATGGGGAGGCGTCTGCCTCTAGGCACCCAAGTTTGCAAAAAGAAAAATAAGCAAAACTTGATTGTTAAATTTAAGAAAAGATAGAAAGAAAGAGAGGCAAAGGTCAGAGAAGAAGTCAATGCTGAGAAGCGGCTTGGTCCCTTTCCCCATCCCCGTGGCTGTGCTGCCTGTTGCGTTCAGAGCTGTCGCTCCCGGTGCACTGGAGCTACGCAGGCTGCTGGGAAGACGATCTGGCTCGGCCACCTTGCCACCAGCTGGCTGGGAGTTCGCAGCAGCCCTAGTGCTATTCATGGTAGCTCATATGTCTCTGCTCCCTACAAACATAAAATTGATCTAGAGTCTTCCCAGAAATACAGAGATCCCCATCTATCTTTCGTTGACCACGAGAGCCAACACTATATAGCTGGGAACAGCCTGTGATCTGTAAAAAACAATAAGTCATCGACAAGCTTTCCACCCCAGTAATTGGTTTATATACCTCCCCCAGGCTAGCATGTAACTCCCTATTTCTAAATGAAAGTAAAACTTCTCTTCAGCATCTCACCGTCATTCCAATGTCAGGAGCTGTGGCTACAGAGCCAAAGGGGTCTCGTTCTGGAGATGGAGCAGAAACTCTGTGTCTCTGCTGAGGAAACTGTCATTCACCTTGTCTGTCTGGTAACTTAATGCCCTTGAGGAGGTCCTCAAACCATGGCAAGCCTGCAGAGGAATAGCTGAGCAAGAGCGAGAATTTGTTTGGAATTCCTCTTTATGCAAAGTCAAAGTCATGGAGAGATTACCTTTTGAAAGAAGAGTTGACCTAAAGTGAGAAAAACAGAGGAAGTCTTTTGTTCTCAGGTGAAATATGTATAAGAACCTTAAAAAGTCTAAAACATATACTCAGACCTGTTTAGCCTAACTATAAATTATCCTTTTCAACACTTTAATTAATTTATATATGGCCTATCATTAGCTGACACTGAACTGGGTGTAAGCATTTCATCACAGAAGGAAGACTCAAGAGCAAAAATAAATTTCATACTTTACTGAGAACAACGTGCAAGTGATCAAATCAAAAAAAAAAAAAAAAAAAAAAAGGAACTGGACAAAAAGAAGGAAACATTCCTGTAAGGGTTCCGATCTACCTTAAAGGCCATGGAATAAGTGACTTTACTTGAAAAGGGATATATGCATAAAAGATGGGCAGACTTATGCAAGAAACTGTCATCTACATAGTCCTTGCAAGTCTAGAGAAGTGAAAATCAACATGGGGTATTTGGTCAGCTCTTTTTCCAAGGATTTCAGGTTCCCTTTTGGGGGAAAGGAGGAAGCAGTAGTGAAGTATTCTGAGCATTCAGGCTGTACCAAGACGACCTTTGATTGAAAGAGACTATTGCAGGCTGAGGAGAGACGAAAAACATAACAAAATGAAAGGACTCTTGCTTTTACAGCATACCACCAAGAGTCCCTGTCTTCTGGATGAGAGAAAAGAAGTCCTTACCTAGGGATTCCATCTGGGAGGCCAGGGTGACAGTGATGGAGGAGCCAAACACCATGTAACCCATCCTTACGGTGGCTTCAGAGGACTCAGTTTTATGCAGGGAAAAACAAGTAAAGTCTTGTGCCGAAGCCCTTTGAGAAGAGAGACAGTTTTCCCAAGATGTCAAGGCACACCTACCATATACGCAGTTTATGGATTAGTAAGACTGAGGACAGAATAACCCCCTCAACCCAAAGTTTCTGCACACATTGATTCCAAGAGTAAGTTAGAAAAAAATATCTTTTTATACATCTGCTGCAAACTCTTTTGTCTTCAAAATTATGGAGCTTGCTTTATTTTCATATGGTCTAGAAAATACTAAGACAGTAGCTATCATTTAATAAACTTGAGCCTGTAGAATAAGGCATCTGTGAGCTAGATGTTTATACTCCATTGTAGACCATGGACATCTAGAACTTGATTCAGCTGCTGAAGCTTAGACATCTAGTGCCATCTGAGACTTCCTAAGATCCCTTGCAACATTGGGCATGGCGAGTATGATGCTGGACCTATGGGAGACCCATGCCCTTCTGCAGCTGCAGATGGCGGCCGCACAGTACATCCTAGAGCATCTCAAATGGCCAGTGATGGTTATCCATGCGTAGCCAGTGTACAGAGCTCCTAAATCTCTATTGGTTACAATGGAGCTTAGATACTCAGCTCACAGGTTTACATGTATACAGATACTTCATTTTAGGTGTCTTACCCACAAGCTGTGTCCCAAACTAAATGTTTACAGCTGCAGGCTGTTACCATCCTTGGGGACAGCTAGATCTAAAACCTTCTTCATCTCTTCCTCTTCTATGCTGGGAGTAGTGTCGAGAGGAGTAGATGAGGCTGAACTCTTCATCATACTTCCTGGTAGATTTTCGGACTGCTTGATGACAGCAAGTCAGAAAGAAGTGCCTAAGTATTAAAAGCAATGGAGATAAAGGGATACAGTCCTTTTGGAAATTGTCACTTCGCTCTTAGTTGTAAAGGGAAGAAGGAGGGATTGTCATTCTCCTACAATTCACCACATGGGCATGCACACAGAGGGAAAGAAGGGGGCAAGCTTGAATGTTGGAAGGTCTTTCAAATTAAAACATGTTCATTCACCAGCTCCAGTCCTGTGCCAAATTCTGTAGGATGATAAGGGTGACAGCTCTTGTCTGAGAAAGGAAGGGAGACAATGGGGAATAGACCATATTCTCACAATGCGATGTTACGATGTTAGTCATACCCATAATTGCGTATGTACAAAAGGATGTTACCAAATATCAGGATTTATCTGTTGTTCCAAGGTGATGAAAGAACTGCAGAGAGTTCCTGAGGCAACTCATGTGAATAGTGCCTTAAACTGGTGTTGCACTGGTGCCCTGTACTGGTGGTGCCTGGTTGAGTTGCATGGGAAAAGGTGAACATACATTGAGGTCCTGGGATTGTTTTAGGTTGCTAAGGTAAGTGGATATTTTCATGTACATAAGTGGTGTCCTTCGTTATCTGTTTCTATCCTACCAGCCTGGTATCTCATGATGGCATTGCGTATGTGGGAAAGAAGGAGCTAACTGAATGGGAGAAAAACGGTCCTTGCACTGCCTGCTCGGCAGGGGCCTAAGCAGGTCCTGATGTTCAGGAGGAGTAATTGTGGGAGGAATCCTACTGTCTCCATTCAGCATGGTAAGATTTCATGAGAGAGTAACTGGGTTGTGGGTGGGATGTGAGCATGATGCAGACTAAGTGCTACATAAGATGGTCTGACACTCAGAAAACCAGATCAGAAACCCAGTTTTGGACTGGAATTACAATGAAATGCTTTACAGGGAGGTGCCAAGATTGCTTTACTGAACAGTTTGTTATTATTACTCTAGTAATGCCAAAGAGCTTTGGCATACGGGGCCCTGTAAAACTCAGTCAAAGGCTACACCTGGACTAAATCTGCGTTTTCAAGAAACTAAAAGACCTACCTTGGAAGGAACAGGCAGGTTGGGGTGATTCAGATGTTGTTACATGTTAGACAACACTTAATTCATTATTCAACCTGTAAAAAACAAGAGAAGTGTTCGCAGAAGCACAGAAATGCGCCGGCATGTCTTAACTGTGAGCAACTCCCCTGACGAAAGTGAGATCCAATGAACATAAACACGTATCAGTCCACTGGGGTATGGATCACCTCAGCCTTTTTCACGGGAGAAACTAAATGCAGATGGTCTGGCAGAGCACAGAGTCCAGCAAATGGGATGACATATGATGCAGGAGGATCCTGTGTAGGTTTGCGTGTGGGATTTGTCTTCAGAAAGCCTACTGAAGTTCTGTCCATCACGCTTGTGGCAGGCATGCCCGAGCAGGCTGTTACAGCCGTACTTACCCTGTCTAACCTGCGGCAGTCAGATGTCAGTGACTGTCTTTAAGGCACCTGGCAGGGGTTAGAGAGTAGTGACAGGTGAGACATTTACAGACAGAGCTTTTGTGCCTGCAGCCACCGCCGGTGCTGGCACCAGCCAGCTCCGGCACAAAGCATGGCTCAACTCACCAAAACTTTGGAGAGCGGAGCCCCGGCCGCTCCATGATGGATGAGCAGCTGTAAAGCGCTCTGGTTATGACAGGGGACTGGGCAACGTGCTTTAGTGAACTGCGAGGCTAGAACTGTAGTGTTTTGCTCTGTGGATGCACAAGTCAGCCCTTGCAGAGACCACAATCCACAGCAAATCAGAGATTGTTGTTGTCAAGCAAACAAAATACAGCCATGGGTACTAGAGCAGAAGGCATTCATTTTTAAACACACCTGGTCCCAGCACTACTTTCAAATGCAGATTGTTCCTCTTTTCTTTCCCTTCAATAATAGAAGTTTCATAAAGTGCAAGAGCATGTACTACAGGGCAAAGGGTAGTAATTTCAGAAATATAAAAATATTGAAGAAGCGAGGCCATTACAGTTAAGATAAAACAGGTACACTGGAAGAAATGTCTCCAGGAGTTAAGGGCAATGGCATTGGAGGAGCAATTAACTGTGAATCTAAGCAAATATTGCAGATTTTAGGACAGAGGAAACATTTAAGAATAGCTTAGTCTAAGTTGTTTAGGTGATACAATGGTTTGGTGTCTGTAGTTGCTTGATTTAATTTCAGATATGTGTAATTGCTATGAGGACTGACTGGTGAAACTTCTATAGTTCTTAAACAGCAAAACATTTGTGTTGCAGCTCTGTGGCTAA
The DNA here is from genome assembly GCA_013399475.1 of Chauna torquata. Lineage (NCBI taxonomy): Eukaryota > Metazoa > Chordata > Aves > Anseriformes > Anhimidae > Chauna > Chauna torquata. Next base: position 410,172 of record VXAL01014423.1, on the reverse strand, counting down.
ATTAAAAATGGTGTCACTGAAGGACAGCAAAATGCTCCAAGTGGTTTAAGTGGAACAAAATAATTCTGCTTCAGTGGATCTTCTGAAAAGCTTTTACATTATTGTCTCAGTTTATATTTATTTTATTTGAAAGATGTGAAGAAATCAAACTATTTGCTAAAGAAGATACTGTAGTGTTTACTTACTGACCTGAGCAATAGGAGTAACAAAGTATCCAAAAGATCCTTGGAATAGAAAACCAGCAAACACTGATGAAAGCATAAACAAAACATGATACCTTATACTTCATGCTATGATCCAACAAGAAAGCATAAAATATATGTTGATCTAAACGAGAGTGTAATTGATACAGAAAGCAGAGACTCAGTTCCTGACAAGATAAAGAGAAGCATAGTGGTGACAAGACTGAACACATGTTTGCAGACTGTTTATATTTGTCTTGGTGCCATTTAGCAGGGCAACCTAAGGCAGCAGCTGCACCTATTAAAGTGGTGGGCACAAAAGGTGGTGCAATGGGCTGCCAAGCTGTTTAAACAGATAGCAGTGAAACGCGCAGCCCTGTAAACATTAGGATGGGTCACCAAAGAACAGTAGAAATCTGTTTGCCATCAAAGCAGATCAGGGGAATTTGCAGACGTGTACCTGCTGGACACAGAGGGCTTTCTTTCTGAAGTGAAGTATTTTTGTCTGCAGAATTTTCATTTTAACACACATGTTCGCTGAAACAAGAATCATCATCCACAGGAGGAAATGAGAGTCCTCTGAAGGAAAAGAATCCAAACCATTCAAAACATGAATCAATTACACGTGTTTTCCCTTAGAATAAATTGTTTTCCAGGCTTGGCTTGATAGGAATTGCATTCAGCTCAGCCCTCAACCTATCATAAGATAAGCAGTACCCTTCGAATAGGTACCTAAGAAATAGGTGGAGGTAGATGTCAGCTCACCTATTTAGTTGCCTGACATGGAAACTGGTCTCACTGAATCAGTCACTCTGCCACAGGAGACAAGAGGGGAAATCCATTCTGTCCTGTCTGAGTACCTTCTTTATCTTTCCACTGATTACGCAGAGGACTGATTCCAGTCTACCTGCAAAATTAGCCAGTGGCTGAAGTAGTAGCCCCAGAGGAGAGAAACTCTTCAGCCTAAAGAGAGTGATTATCTATCACTATCTAATCACTAGATGCTATCACTCTATCACTAGGTGTTGCCATTATCTTTAAGTCCAGTACAGCAAAATGTATGTAGGGCAGGCATTTGATCTGTCCTTGAGCCCTAGACTAGATTCAGGCTTTCTCTTTCCTGACATGTCCGCAAATATGTCAGGCTCAGGAGAGAGTTGGGGCAGATTTCTGGTTCTTTTTTTTTGTTTTGTTTTGTTTTGTTTTGTTTTGTTTTGTTTTTGGTGCTCTGCAGAGACATGTGGAGTTTCACAACTTAGATACAAAGGAGAAGCATGTTTAAGTAGCTTGGTGGAGAACCCTGCTAATGTGGCTATATTTCTCAGCATGGACGTAAAAGGGACACGGTCCCCACAGCACTCTCTCCAGATCTGAGTGACGGGAGAGCTGTGCAGCCAGAAGGCCAAAAACCAATGGGCAAAGGAAAATGTGTTACTAAGCGTAGCTGAGAAAGGAGTTAAGAAGTCTTCCCTTTTGTTTCTCAGGTCATAAAAAAGACTGATCCCATCAGCAACAGGGCACATCTACAAATGCAGAACTGGAGAGCAGGTGAAGCTCCCTCTTTCAGGAGAGGGAGACATACAAATTGTGAATGCTTTGTAAAATTTGTCATTGTAAGGAAAAAAAGGGAGGTTTTTTGTCCTTCTCCCAGCACAGTCTCTAACACTGTCCTTCCTGCCATCAGCATAATGAACAGTAAGAAATTTCTATGATTGTGTTTTCGTGAGTGTTAGGACAAAAGGCAAAAGAGCCATCCATTGAATTGCTTGCTGGAAGAAGTTATTGACACTACTGTTCCCCACTGTTTTCATGTCTATGGTTAGGGGCTACAGCCCAAGCATTAAAAATCATTAAGCATTTCCCACGGAAAGCAATACTTTGAGGACTTGACCCAAGATCATAACGATAAGATCACTGACTGAAGCTTTTCCCTGTTTTATACCAAGTATATGTCAGATGCTATAAAAAACAATTTGTGAATAGCCTAGGTAAATACGACAAGATACAATTAATGGAATTAAAGAGCTTAGTAAGCAGAAACAGTGCCAAGAACTCTTTGGTTTTGTGTGTGTGTTGTTTGTTTGTTTTCAGTGAGAGCTCTCTAATGAAGATTTCATTATCACTAATCATTTTCACAGTAGCAATGATCAAGAACAAAGATTTTTTTCCCCTCTCCCCTCCTCTCCTCTCCTCTCCTTTCCTTTCCTTTCCTTTCCTTTCCTTTCCTTTCCTTTCCTTTCCTTTCCTTTCCTTTCCTTTCCTTTCCTTTCCTTTCCTTTCCTTTCCTTTCCTTTCCTTTCCTTTCCTTTCCTTTCCTTTCCTTTCCTTTCCTTTCCTTTCCTTTCCTTTCCTTTCCTTTCCTTTCCTTTCCTACCATAAAAGTAGGTTTACCCAAGACAGATCTCATCCAGATCTAGTTTGGGAACCTTGATGTGCAAACAGACAACTTTGCATCAAGTCAGCTGAAAAACTCTCGTGGTTCCACTGACTCTATTGACTAGCTCTCCATAATAGAGATTACATTGAAGAGCCCTAATCTGCAGGCTGAATCTAGTCCTTTATTACATATGTGTGATATGCCAGTAAACAAAAAGTGAAAAGTAGTTCACTTAGTTTAAAAAATTAACATTCTCTCAATAAAGTGAGCAAAATAATAGGCAGGTCAGACACCTATTGGTGGAAAATACTCAATGTGTGTACATGCTGGTTCTCGCACATGCAACTTAAGTTACATTGGTTTAACTTTCTACTATGATCACCACCCACGTAAACATCTTGATCTTCTGAGGTGCTGAGAATTCATACTTTTTGTTGCAGCCAAGAAAAGCTGCAACAGTACATCAAATCTGAAACTCAGGACATTTATTTGGTTTGCTGTGCAACAGCATTGATTTAAATACCCAGCTTCAAAATTTTGGCCACAGCTTCATCAGTGAGGAAAGAAAGCAGTACCTTAGTGTAGCTAGTGAAGGGCTCTTTATTCAATCCTACAATTATTAATCCATCTTCTTCCAGTTAAAGTCTTTGTTCTTTTTTCTTTAAGTTTGTCTCTTCCAAGTTCTGGCATGGAGTTCTGCTGATTAATATCAGTGATGGCCCTCTTGACACTTTTGGTATTGCCAGATCTTTTCTCAATACTATCATTACCGAAGTTACAGATGTTGTGATTTAACCTGACAGGCAGCTAAGCACCACACAGCCGTTCGCTTACTTCCCCAACCCCAGTGGGATGAGAGAGAGAATCGGAAAAAAAGAGGTAAAACTCGTGGGTAGAGAAAGACAGTTTAATAGGACAGAAAAGGAAGGGAAACAATAATAATTATGTATATACACATATATACACACATATATGTATATACACAAAGCAAGCGACACACAATGCAATTGCTCACCACCAGCTGACTGATGCTGAGCCAGTCCTTGAGCAGTGGTGTGACCCCCCCCTCCCAGCCAACTCCCCCCAGTGTTATTGTTCAGCATGACGCCACAAGGTACGGGACATCCCTTTGGTCAGCCTGGGTCAGCTGTCCTGGTCCTGTCCCCTCCCAGCTCCTAGTGCACCCCCAGCCTCCTCGCTGGCAGGGCAGCACGAGAAGCTGAAAAGTCCTTGGCTCTATGTAAGCACTGCTCTGCAACAACTGAAACATCGGTGCGTTATCACCACTATTTTTGTCCTAAATCCAAAACATGGCACTTACCGGCCCCTATGAAGAAAATTTTAACTCTATCCCAGCCGAAACCAGGACAACACATTTGCACCGCACATAAGCCATGTCCTTCCTTGACTTCCTTCTTGTGCTGTCATTTACAAAAAGAGTTGAAAATGATAAGTCAAAACCTCAGATTTATCTATATGGTACCTTTATTTTGCCCAGGTGTAAGTGACTGTACAAGTAGTGTAAGTGGCTACAGAGCCACTGGAAAGTGAGGCTTTTCCAAAGGCATTTGCTACCCTCATTTACACTAAGGCCCCATTACTTGTCACTCTAGAATAAGAAAGGTTTTAATCTGGAAGAAATTTATGGTTGCACTCACTCTAATATCTAGTACACAGCAAAAATGAAGTAGCAAGACATCTACAAATGACAATTATGCCTCAAGTCCTTTTTTTGGCAATGCATTTGGAAAAACAAAGATCTGAAATTGATTAGTTTTTGTTATACCAATAAAAAGTTAGCAACTCCAGTCAAGACAGCAAAGGCAAATTAAACAAATTCTTGCCTTAGGATAGAAGGTGCTAAATTGCACATATAACTTCGTTCTTTGGGTCTTTTTCTTCATGTCAATGTCTAGCTGGTGATAGTGCTGAACAAGCTGTTACTGTAGCATACCTCTCTAAATTGATTTTTTTTCTTTTTTCTTTTTTTTTTTTTCATTTTTCCTTCCTAAAAGGAAAAATATTCACTATAAGCTGTTCACAATTTTTTCACATTTGTTCCCCATCCAAAGGGTTAATTTCAGGTCCGATCTGGGCAACTCACCAGCTCTTCAGCTAGAAAAACATGTTAGATTATGAGTAGCCAGTTGTACTGCACAGCGTCTGCACAGAGATCACCAAACATATTTCAGTTAAAGGCTTTATTTTGTACTTGGGGCATGGGCCTTACAGGTAATAATCTAGTATTTAATAAATTAAAATACACAGTGATCTACTTTTGTGCTGCAGATGAATGAGAACATGTTGTAAACAATAAATTACAAGAGAGGCTGACAATGTATCCATTGCACATCTTAGATCTTGCATTTATATTGTACTAAATGACTACTCTGTGGCTAGTATCATGGAAGTGTAGAACAAAGTACAAAGAGGTTTATTAAAATAAGAGTGCCTTTGGAAAACAAAGTCCAAGTTTGTTTCCCATCTGCACCCCTAATGATCTGGAGTAACTGTCAAATCACTGGAGTTGCTATCCATTATTAGAGATACAACTAAGAGCAAGGTATGGCTTAGAATAACGGTCTAATCATCCTTTTTGGAGACATTTGAGCCATTCCGATGTTATTTTTTAGATTAAAAAAGACACAGAGAAAGAGAGAGAGAGAGAGAGCCTGCTCCTTGAGCCTGCTCCCTTGGCAGCGCTTAGCTAGTTTTCATTAAAGAGACAAAGCAACAAAGCATTAAAAAACAGAGTTAAAGCTATTTTTTAACCCCATTTACCCACCTGAAGTCACACCTAGAGCAGTAAGATCAGGAGTCCTATAAATCAGCTTGATCAAAATTAATATATGTTCAGATGTTACAGAAGATGCAGAAATTCTGCTAGCAGTTCTTCAGATAAGGCTCATTTTCACACAGAATGATGGGAAGTCAAGGTTTGCAGAAGTCATTGAAGAGTGAATAGATTGGTGACTATATTAATTAATCCTGCTTCCAGTATGTATTAGGTTTCACTGGAGTTCTAATGAGAGTCCAGCTCTGGTGACAGCTGGCAAGGAAGAAAACACTGCTGTGGAAAACTAGGCAAAGAAGAAAACAGCTACGCTCTTCAATAAATAACCTAGGGTCCAGTATTTTTTGAATATATTCTGAATCCTATCCCAGGGCTGCCGGAATCTGGGTGGGTGGGAATATTTTGCATCCTTTGCCTGCTGCAGTAATAGAGAGCGGAGGATCATCTGCTGAGAATGAGCCCATAGGAAGTAAGAGACTTGTGTAGATATCTAGATGTCTGAGGTTTGGCTGTCCCTGGAATATTTTGGACTTACCTACAAAAAGGTAAATAGACAGCACATGCTGATTTGATAATTACCTATTCCGGTTTATGCAAACCTCTTTTTGCATCAGTCACAAACTTGCATGGGATCAGAGAGCAATGCAGAGAGTCTGAAAAAGTCAGACTTTGCCAGTTGCTAGCTTTGTTAACAGATGTCTTCATTCACCAGTCATTACAAAGCATAAAATGGCTTTACAGCCAGTGAGAAACTAAGGAGATAAAACAAGGCAGAGCTCCTGGTGCAGTGTTTTGTGTCAGCAAGGAGTGCCTGGATCTGGTGTAGGCGTATAGCTGTCTCTGAATGTACCTGCTTCTGAGTGTTCAGGGTTAGGAATACGGGGCCCTCTTTCTTCCTTGTTATAACACACTTTGTAAATAAATTGAGTTAAGCAATCGTAAGAAATATCGTTTGATTAAAAGAATGTTTAGATTATCCCTGGTCTAAGCATAGAAAAAACCATCTTATGACTCTTGATTTCAACTGAAAAAGACAGGGAGCTAAAAGGCATATTAGCCAACTGAAAGCATCTGTAAACTTCTAACTAAAATAGCTACTAATAAAGTAATTTCTTAATCACTTTTGTGGCTATTTAGGTACCAAATCTAAGTCTTCATTGTGTTATTGAGTTTATTTCCAAGTTAGCTGCCACAAGGTACTGTAAAATTGGAAGGCTTTAGGGCTTTTCTGCAGTAAGCCCACTTAGCTGGCATCAGCTGCCAAATAGGGCTGAAATATGGAGAGAAGATGAAAAACAGAACAAAACTTGAAGTTCCTCCCTCACACCACACTCAGAGCTAGATGCGCTGCTTTTTGTCATTGTCCATCAGCAGGAGTAGAAGATAATGTTCCACACAGTATTAAAAAAGGACACTGTCAACCTAACTTTAATAAATTAAATCAAAATCTAATAAAGCTACTTTCTCAAAAGGGCACCTGCCTCTGAGATCATCTCCTCTATATTCTTTCTCATTATTTAAACTAATTTTATCTAATTTAATTTTTTTTATTACTTTTCCATTCTCTGCTGCTGTGTGAGACCATTTTTTCCCTCTACACACATGCAAGCAACTTGAAAATGTTCCCCTGAGGATGCTTGGAAGTACGGTTGAGATCTCAAGGACACTTAATGCACAGCCATGTCACTTCTTTAGGTACCCACATGCATCCACCTGTGTCTATTCTTTGCTTCTCCTCTTCTTTACCTTCAAGCAGAATGAGGCAAACTGGGAAAAAAATATTGTCTGATGCTGAAATTATGAACTGCCCTTTCTTAGTCGTTGCATGATGTTAGGGTGCTTAAATACCTTATGAAGAGGGTTTGAAACATCTGAGGCAAAGAGGAGACTCTCTGAGAGTATTTGCATCCTGAGTAGCTGTTCTGTCCACTATGCTATTGTACAGAAAGGCAGTGGCAGCAGCACATATGCTTTAAAAGGTTGGAGCAAGCCCAGCTTTAAAGAGTGGACCCTTCGTTAAGTAGATGATCATGTGAGGAGAAAAGGAGGAGTGGGGTGTTTATGTCAGGACTGAGACTGAAGATGTTGGTGGATGAAAAACTCAACATCAACCAGCAGTGCACGCTTGCAGGCCAGAAGGACAACTGTATCTTGGGCTGCATCAACAGAAGCATGGGCAGCAGGTCGAGGGAGATGATTCTCAGCTTCTGCTCCACTCTCATGAGACCCCGCCTGGAGTACTGCATTCAGCTCTGGGGTCCCAGTATAAGAAGGACATGGACCTGCTGGAACGAGTCCAGAGGAGGGCCATGAGGATGGTCGGAGGGCTGGAGCACCTCCTCTGTGAAGAGAGGCTGAGAGAGTCAGGGTTGTTCAGCCTGGAGAAGAGAAGGCTCCAGAGAGACCTTATGGTGGCTTTCCAGTACCTAAAGGAGGCCTACGGGAAAGCTGGAGAGGGACTTTTTATCAAGGAGCGCAGTGATAGGACAAGGGGTATTGATTTTAAACTGAAAGAGGGCAGATTTAGATTAGATATTTGGAATGAATTCTTTACTCTGAGGGTGGTGAGGCACTGGAACAGGTTGCACAGAGAAATTGTGGATGCCCCATCCCTGGAGGTGTTCAAGGCCAGGTTGGATGGGGCCCTGGGCAACCTGGTCTAGTGGAAGGTGAGGGTGCCCCCCCCATGGCAGGAGGGTTGGAACTAGATGGTCTTTAAGGTACCTTCCAACCCAAGCCATTCTGTGATGTACTTGAGTATATGGCATTCCCATCTGACCGTCACCTCACAACCCTGCACTCAGTACTTTGACTTTAGGCATCTTTCTGCTCAATGTGCTAGTTATTTGGATCCCATTCAGAGATCTGCTTCAATTACCTTAATGTTTACGTCTAAGGTAATTTCAGGATGTGTCCTTAGGACCCTCTTTGCCTTTATTCTCATCAATGCTGTTAAGTCCCTGAGGGCCCAAGGCCCTCACACCTCCATGAAGAATCCATTGTTTCTGTTATATTGTTCTTTTTTATCAGAGGTGTCCCAAGGAAACACTAAAAAGCCTCTTCCCAGATCTACATCATTCAGACCCTAGCATACCAAATAAAATGAATAGTTTATTTTGCTCATTTTCCGTGGCAGCTCAGCAGTTATTCTGTCTGTTCCCTGTAAGTCTTTTGGGTAGGTAGAAAAGGAATGATCCTCCTCACATCTGTTAGAGGAATGACTTCTCCACAGTGATACCTTCTGTTCCTGCTTCTTTCTCAGGGTATCACAAAGGCTGACCACATGCTTTTGAGACAGGAGGCAGCTTCTTGAATGAATAGTTCTTCCTCTAGTGTCTGCAGAGATTCATATTAGAGAAACAGTACTACTCACCAGCAGCTCTGTGGACTTGCATATTTTCTGAACACTCTGAAAGCATTTGTACATTAACTACTATTTGTAAATACCATTTTCCTACTGTCTTCTAGCTGAGCTCTGCAACTTCTTCCACAGCCCAGATGCTTTGAATTTAAGCAGTCATATTTGCAAGGTCTAGACTTTCATCTCCGAAGAAACATGAGTATTGAATTCTCATTTCTCATCTCTTAGACTAGGGCATGACACTGACCAAAGGGATACTCATATCATATGCGAAGAAATACATTGGAAATCATTTCTTTCAAACTGAACAGTTCTGGGAACCCAGGTCATGTTTTCCAGATGTGGTGTTTCAGAGAACACAGGCAGTACTGTGCAGGAGGCTGGCCAGTGCCACATGTGGTAGCTGTACTTGACTCCAGATCTAAACTGCATCAAAGACAGCTAACTAGCCTTTAGGCCTCCTTTCCTAATGAAACAGCTTCCATGTAAGAAATTGCATGTTGTTGCCATAAAGTATATGGCTTCCAGATGCTTCTAAAAATGGCCCCACAGCGGCATGGCCCATGGTTCAGATAGCCACTCTTCTTAATTCCCACCACTTCCTGGTCCTTCTCTATTCCTTTCTGCAAGAGGGTGGCCAGCTGGCTCAAATACAGTACAACACTCCTCCTTACCCGTCTCCTGAAGAAGGTAATGCCACTTGCATGTACAGGTGCAGTTAAGCCACTGAGTAGGCTACTCTGAGTAGCTCACCGTGCTCACCCTCACATGCGTACAGCAGTCAATCTCAGCAGCTCGTTTCCTCTCCTGTGACAGATATCAGTTTGCATGGGCCTATGTAGGCACCTCTTTGTTGTTGTTTACTCTGCCTTCACATCTGGTCTTGAGTCTTGAGTTTTGCAGCCATTCCTCTTTCCTGTCTGACTTTCTGCTCAGCTTCCACTTTTAAAGAGGGGGACATTGTTTTAAGTTTGGTCTATTTCTCAGTTTTTCAGGAAAATGTAGTAGCACTTCAGGTTTCCTGCTTTTTCCCCCCAGAATAAGTATGAATGTTTAAGCTTCCCAGTTCCCTTCCAGTCCAGCTCAATACACAGATATCAAAGCCATCCTTTTCTTCACTCTGCCACCTTTCTGATGAACGACAGCTGACCCAGACCACTGTGGTGCTGGTGACTTAGGAAGGTACTGAGGCTCCGGTCAGCGTGGTTTGTGTGGACAGACCTTTCCCACGCGCAGCATCTTGCCGGCTGCGGTGCGGTTTGCGTGAGCTTCATCTGCTTCCATATTAACAACTGCAAGACCTTCATCAGCCACAATGTTAATTCAGAGTTGCATAAAGCCATCAGATCAAACGTGAATGCTTATATGCTTTCTGCTGTTGTTAGAAGCGCAGGCCAGGTGTAACCACACAGGAACAATGCTCTGCTCCATGTTTTAGGCTACCGGCAGTTTACAAGACCATTCAACATCCACATCCAGGAGTGTCTACAGAAGTCAATGAAACTGAAATAAAATGTGTTGCTGATGGTGCTTAGCATGTCCTCCAGCACTTACATTTTCTTTGCTGACAATCACAACGTGGTTGTAAAGTGACAGATGTGGAATGAAACCATTCAGGAACAATAAAAATTAGAATCCCATGAAACCAGTTGTACATGATGATCACTTATCAGAACATGGGTGTATTTTAACATATGGCCCATAAAAAATGTTACTCGGTATATTTTAAAAGATAAAAGAATGACCTTTTTAATTGCTGATAAAATTGGCTTGCTCCCCAGGCAATCCAGTTTGGAAGAAGCTATACAGAAATTAACTAATTCGTGACAAAAAATAAATAATACATAGATTATATTTCCAGGAAATAAAACAGACTAAAAAATGAAGCTTAGAAATATGGTGTGACTTTGAATTATCTTTAAAAAAGAAAAATCATTGTGAGAAGAACTAGAAATCAAAGTTCTCACAAGTCGCCCTTATAAACATTAATTCAACTGATTAAAAATTAAATAAATAATTTATCCAATTTAATAATAGAATAATAGACTGGGTTTGATGAGCTAATAATACAAAGATTTACCTACAGACAGAAACACATTACGCACGGGGTACATCATTTTTCATATTCATAAAAGACCAATTTCTCATGAAAAGATTGTGAGGTTTGATCTACTGAAGTATCATAGGATGCCCCAGTGTGGCTGGTGTAAACCCATCATGGTAACTATATCAGACATGTTGATTCATATCTCTGTCTTATTTTAGCCCTGTTACTTTTCAAATAGTCATTTGTAGAGCATGACACAGGGTCCAATGCTGCCTTTTTAAAGCACTTTTCCTTATATTAAGCACTACAAAAGCATTTTCTTGTGAAGAACTCATCGCTTATTTTACATTTCTCTTAACAGCATTTACTTAACGACTTCACCACTTTGGAGTTACAGTTGGGACTGACTCATAAGATATTTATATAAAGGACTATTTTATCTTGTAGTTAAATTCCCATATACAGATAAACTTGAGCCATAGATAGAGCAAGGCAAGATCAGTACCAAGCAATGTGGGTTTATATTTAGGATTGCTGAAATAAGACTCAATTTTACAAAAGGCCTCTAAAGCGATCTCACTATTTACTCATTTCCTAATAGACTAACCTGAGCTTATTTCTAGACAGAAAGTGCCTGTGAACCTAGAGGAATGAAGACTGTTGCTTTTACAATCCATTTACTACCCTACTCTATGCAGAACATGTAGTAGTTACACAGTTATATTGATTTGTTCCTATCATAGTTTGCTCAAGGAGGTATCTCATTTGTTTCTTAACCAAGCTGATTGAAAAGTGTTGGTTCTTCTTCAGATGCATTCTTTGATGAATTTAAATTAATATTTTATTATTTTTCCCTGATAATCAAAACAAGAACATTCGATGCTTTGACAAGATGCATTCTCTTCCCCACATCTACAGTATTACCAGTGAGGTAAACAAAAAGAGATAAGAATAATTATGAATAGCTAAAACCCCAAACTACCAATAAAGAAAGCCTAAAAGATAAAAGATTGAGAACAAAATTTTATGGTTCTGAAAAAAAGGAAAAAATGGTTTCTACAGAAAAATATGCTGAAAAACATGAAAATTTCCTTTCCCCTGCTAGATTAGCTGTCTAATTGTGGGAAACATAGACCATGGCCAATATTTGTTAGAACACTTTTTATTACTAAAGTTGTTATGGTTAATAGGGGGAGTTTGTAATAACTAGTTGCAGGTAATGGTCCATCAACTGCCATGGTCACACACTTGTTCATGGTCCCTGGCTGTTTTCAGTAACTCTCCATTCATGTCCCTCTCTGTAAGTTCCTATAGAGCCCATTCACACAAACCCACAGAGAGGGCCTTTTATGACCAATTGACTTTTTTTTTTTTTTTTGGTCAGGAGAAGAAAGACGAGAAAAAGCCTCTTCATCCAAAGTTTTAAAAGCATGGTTGTATTTTTGTCCCTTGTCAGAATAACTTTTTGCTCTGGGTCTCTGCTTAATCATGTTCATTATGGAGTTACTGTGGAAAATGTTGCTTATGAAAGCATCAGATCAATATGATAGAGATGTGCTTACATTCCAATAGTTGGTAAGACTTGGAGAAAGCCAACTGATAAACCTGAAGACAGCAAATCACTACAAAGTGGAGCTCAGCAGTCCCCTGCGGGTAAGTTAGCTCTCTCTGCTAGTAGCTAAATCTCAGGAGTTATGTTAAAGCTTTCACTGTACTACATGTATTACACTCTCCTCCACCCCAGTGTCATGACCAATGCATGTATATTGACAACTTCGTGATGTGGCTGACTGGAGAACTGCAGTTGTTTAGCCACTTCTTGCAATTTAAAGAGGAAGCAGTCTCAATTCAATCTGAGCTATTTCCAGGAAAAGAGGAAGGAAAGTATATCAAAATGATAGAACTCACATAATAAATAAATAAATAAATAAATAAATAAATAATGGATGACAGTATCTAAGGTAAGAAACCCCACGCCTGTCCTTTTTCACCTAGTAGTCAAACCTTTTCACCTTGGAAGAAAGGGTGGAAATTTTCTCCTCTACTTAGTACACCAGAATCAGATTTTCATGGGAAAGATGGAGACAAACTTCCCTGGGTTTATGAGGGTCCACAACAGAGGCTGTCCCACTCCGGAGCAAGCATTCTCATCATGTGTTAATATCTACATGATGGGAAAGTAGGACGCCATGGTTATCATTTTCTTTTATAAAAAGATCTGGTCATGCTTTATTAGGTCCGTATCTTCAAAGGGGACTATGCAGAATGGTTTCTGAATAGATGAAGTCATCTAATATTTCATAAAGTCTTTATGCAGTTAATGAAGAAAGATAAATGGTTGATTTAGTGAGGCTGCATCTCCCTTTCAATATCTTTGGAGACATCTACCGCTCTCCATTAACTTTAAAGGGAATGTAGGCACTTTCTTTGCCCTGCCAGGTCCAAATTTCAGCAGATTCTTGCACATTAGTTATACACTCTGGGTTTTGCTTGCACAGACTCCACTTCCACAGAATGTATTATAAAATCAACCTTGTAATTTAAAACTTCTAGTGTAAAACAATGTAATGTCACATCAGAGGGCACATATGTTTGGTACTTCAGGACACAAGGAAATGATCAGCTGACTTTCTGTCTGTACCGCATAAAGTGAATGTAAAACATCATCTACCAGACTTTTTGGCTTTTTTCAAGCTCATGCTCAAGGAATTATAATTCTCTGTGACATGGCAATATTTTATTCTGTGTTTGTACCCTGCCTAGCTCAAAGGAGTCCTGGGCAGTGAGTGGAGTTTTGAGATGCTATGACTAATGTGATTGTATATGTTTTTTTCTTTTTTTTTTTTTTTTCCTTCTACTGCCAAGAAAGTCTATTCCAAGATGATTCTAGCAAGAGCTTGGAACCAGATTTTAAAAGTGTGACCAAAAGGAAGTGCTGGGACTTTGTTCTTGTGGGAAAAGTGATGAGAAGCAATGACCAAGAAGAAGCTGTGTATCAGCCAGATACAGCAGGTACTGAGAGAGGTGAATCCAAGGAGTTAGTCAACTATGCTAGGTCTGGGGAGAAGTGGTAAAGCAGACCTCATTACAGATTGCTTCATTTTCTGGTACAGATGTGTTAAAGGCTGTGATTTCTCTTCTTTCTGTGAGAAAGACTCCCTCTGCTTGCACCTTCTCTGTTTGTATTTGCCTCCTGAGTCTATTTCTGGTTTCTGGGAGCTCCTTATCTTGGAGCTGTGAGCTCAGATCCCATTAGCTACTGGGCTCCTTTTGTTTTTCCCAATAAGATGTGATACCTTTCTGCTGGTGACAGCTATGAGCTTTACCCCTCAGTGGAGTCACCAGCTGCCAGTTCCAGAGGATGACTTGGGGACATGTCCTAAGTGTTGCCTTCCAGATGTTGCAGAGGTTGCATGTGGCTCAGTGCACCAGCTCCCTGCTGCTGGTCAAGAGACCCACAGACTTCCCTATGGGGAAGGAGAGACGAATTAGGGCAGACAGAGGTGGGCTCTCCATCCTCACAGGCAGAGCACACACATCCTAGCAGAGACTGAGTGGAGTTGGGGCTAAGAAGGGCCCCAAAGATTCTCCATAAACCAATAGCTTTGGAGTAACAAATTACATTTGATGGCTGGATTTGATACTATATTCATGAGGAAGATCATTAAGAGAAGTGGTGATTTCATCTTTTCATGGAGTATGTCATCTTCAGAGGCCAGAGCTGACTGTTAAATTACTTAGACTGACTTTGCATGTATTAAAGGCATGTAAATGTCACCCACACATTCCTGTACTGAACACAATGACTTTAATTAGACTTAAATCCTGAGGCAACTAAACCCTTTTGTACCACAGAGGGAACAGAGAAGATTGAGGCATCAGTCTACAGTGAAGGAGATCTACTGCAACAGAAACGATCTATTCCTCTTTTATTTAAACTGCAAAAGAGAGTCATGAGTCCTTCCAGTATGGAAATATTTTTCATCCCAGAAATATTTCTTTATCATCCCAGATTTGGTGTTCAATTGAACTTTGAGTGGTTGAAAAACATCAGCCAACCTGCATGACCCACCTGGTGCACCTCAGAGTACCAGTATATCTGTTGTCCTGCAGCCAGCTCCAGTCAAAGTCTAATGTTTTAGAATAAGGTAGAAAAATGGAAAAAAAAAAAATTGGCCAATTTTTCTTCTTATTCAAATGAGCAATTGGTGGGAACCTTGAAGGCAATGGAAGCCTTGGGAGCAGATTATATTCATTTATCGCAAAGCTGCCAGTTTTGTAGGACTGTGCGGGAAAGACCATTGATCCTTCCTTCCTCTGATGTGTGGCTGAAAGTAGACAGCAGAGGAGTGTTTGGAGTCACAAGATCTGAAGAAAGGAGCACAACCACATAGGCATGCTTATGCACCTGCCTATGCAGCCTTCAAGCTCTCAGAAGCTGGATCAAATTCTATCTTTAGGAAGGCAAATAATGTCACCTTCCAATTATAGTGACTGCACCACCCTCCAAAATCAGCACTAATTTATCATCCTCCCTGCTCAAAAACTGCATCTTAAGTCAAGGTGAATTTGTCTGACTTCTGCTCATTGGATCTGGTTATCTCATGTTATATAAGACTGAAAACACTTTCAGTGTTGCTTTCTTTCCTAAAAGCCAGTACTTACACTTTTAGATCTTTTTTCCTCTACATGTATGAGTCGCTCTGCAAGATCTTATCTCAGCTTGCTTTTCATAAGCTGAATAGGAGCAGCTTCTCAAGAGTTGTTTTTAGGTACTTGATTTTATGTCTCTTCTTCTCGAAATGATGACAACAGAACAACTATGGTAGCCCAGCATATTACAACAGCAAAGCATATTACTGTAGCACAGTTGTACAGCTATTGCAAAAGTAGAGCTCTTACTGTGTTGTGTTGCTCCCAAAGTGCAAAGGCAATGTTCTATCCCTCCTCCAGTTTGATACTCCCTCTTTTTTCCTTGATCAAGGGTGATGCTGGAACCTCTAAGGACAGTATAACACTGAAAGCTGAGAGCAAGGTGGTAAAAATGGTTGTTGAGTAAGACAAAAAAAAAAAAAAGGAGAATTAGTTTCCAAATTCTGGAAAAAACATTTCTGGAGAAAAAAAAAAGAAAGAAAAAGAAAGAAAGAGAGAAAAAGAGAGAAAGAGAGAAAGAAAGAAAGAAAGAAAGAAAGAAAGAAAGAAAGAAAGAAAGAAAGAAAGAAAGAAAGAAAGAAAGAAAGAAAGAAAGAAACTGCATTTCAGTCTTTACGAAAGTAGAGAACTAGACTGTTTCTATATTATGTTGTTAAAATAAGTATCCTGACCACTTCACCCTTAGAGTGAAGGGGACAAAAAGGTTGAGTATATACCACATTCAGTAGCAAACATTTGGTCATTGATAGTTCTAAAAACACATTTTAGAGCTGATACACCTAAATACAGAAGAAGGTGTTTAATTCACTGATTAAGTAAGTAATTTGAAATTTATATGTAAGGGTCAAAAAAAACTCTGATGCACCCAAAATATATTGCTTCAAAATGGTTTGGAGGCCATTAAGAGAAAAAGATTCATGTTGCTAGAGATATTTCTCAGAAGAATTTTTGAAAGTATAGTTTTATTAATGTCAAATTATATCAGAATAGAAAAGAGCAAAATATTTTGGAATGTACGCAGTGACCAAAACAAACTTATTTAGAGCTATCTGCTAAAATAAATATATCTTACCTTCAGAGAAAACACAGGAAGTAATTGGACATTGTTAATGGAGAAAAGAAAGAACATACCATAAAAGAGAACCATTTATGATAGATATTTTAGATCATACTTACCAATTTATCATCAGTTAATGGACATCTCTATGAGGTGTAAAGAACACACCTCTCTTTTTCTATCAGCAGCAACAGCTAAGTGAAAGGAATATTTCCAGATTTAGAAAGTGTATTACACTGGCAGTAAAATAGCCATATAAATAGTTTACAACCATTTCAGAGTGCAGTACAATATGTTGGCCTAAGTAGATCATGAAAATTGTGCATTTATGCTTGCAAATTGAATAATAGAATATTCACTGAAGAGGAAAGTTTCATAAGATAGAGATGCTAGTTATATACACTATTTCTACCATCTCCTATAGAAGTTAGGTCCCTAACAGATTTTTGCACATTTAAGAGTTGCCTGCAATCACCTGGTCTAAAAAGCACAATTACTTTTTTTTCTTTTCTTTTTTTTCTTTTTTTTTTCCATTTATAAGAAGCCATATGCTTTTTACCAAACATTTGGTAGAAGGTGTAGCTCCCCAGGATTTTTTATTTCTGCTAATGTTTTCAGTCTTGAAGCATGGATCCACACCAGGAAGCTATCAGAATGGGAACAAAGCATCTTGATTGAATTTGATCCAAATAAAACCAAATAAAAACAGGTTGCCTCTACAATCTAACTTTGGAGCTAAGATGTTATAAGAGTATTCTGGCTTTATTTGAGGAGGTATAAGCAGAAGCGCAGGGAATAGAGTAACCCAGGTAATTACTAATGTGGAGAAGGTATCCTGCTATGGATCCTGAGGGTTTAAACACCATTCAGAGCTGATTGTGCCTAAGTTGGACTTGGATGACACATGGGATTGTGCAGGAGCACAGTTCCTTTGACTTCAGTGTTCTGAGTTTGTTGAGTTTCAGCCTTAAAATAAAGGGGTTCTCTTTGAAAGTTTCCAGTCCACACAGAAAGTTATTATTGATTCTTTCTGTTTTGCCCTCCACAGAAGCACCTGTCACAGCATACTTCGAACCTCCTGATGCTACAGCCATCCAGATAAATTTAGTTTCTCATTATTTTGTAGAAAGCTAAACATTGGTGGAGATTAGGGCAGTATCATTAAATAAATTTATTCTTATGACAACTCATAACTCCATTCAGCCTCACATTTTTTCATCCACATGAGTTTTGTGCCTTTCTGCTTCAAAGAATCTAAATTCATTTTTCTTCGCGGTCACTTGGGTGAGCGGTGAAAAGAGATACCATGGCAGCCTTCATTCTAGCTGTGGAGACAATATGATCTGTTGTGATATCAGCAAATCTGACAACCCCAACCCCAAAGGTTACCCCTTTCCCAGTAGACCCCGGAGAAGGTCAATGTGCTATCTTTGTCCTTCAGCTAGTGCTGGGGAGAGAAGCTGTAATTCCAGTTTACTAATCTGCTGTTTTACATGGGAAAGGGTAGGTCAGGAATTCCACTTTTTCTGTCTGCACTCTCCTCTTTTCTCGCTGGAGAATGCTGTTCTCTTCCTCTTTGTCCTTTCCTCATTTTTGTGCAGGGGCTTCTCCATCTCTCACCAGGTTCTAGCACAGCGAGGACCCTTTTAAGAGCAACTGAAAATAAATATCTTCAGCTTTCTCTGAGCTGCAAAAATTTTCCTTGTTTACTTTTCTGGAAATCACAAGATTATGTAGAATCAGCTTTTATGTTTTAAATGCCTGAAAGGAATATTTCTGTGCAACAGCTCATTTAAAATATGTTGAACTCAGATGTATATACAAAAAGCTTGTAATTCCTTCAGTTTAAACCTGCCTTCCCTCTGGTTTTCTACAGGGATTATCTTTCTTCTGAGGAAAAATGTGTGCCAGTGGAGGAATCTGCCCTGACTGCCTCCAGCTCCTTCCTTTTCCTTTCAGTGCAGGCTCTCCTCTCCTGACCCTCTGTCTCTACTCAAAAATCTTTTGTCTGGAGCAGTCTTCCAAATCCCTTCTGAAATCTCAGTTTGTTTCTGATACATGTTGTTGTGCCATATGGACACTAGGAAATGTGCACAGTAGCCATGTTTCTGAGAACTTATGGTGTTCTGGTTTGGCTCATGCAGGTAGATCGTCCTTTAGGTAATGTCTAGCATTTACTTGGAGAAAAAAGCATTTACAGTCCCTAAAGGTGAAATTCATGAACCATCTGTTCCTTTGCTACCAGTTCAGAAGTGTATTTTAAGAAGCAACAGGCTGCAGAACTTTTGGGTCCATTTGGGGAGGTTTTGGACCTCTACAGCCTTTCACCTCTTTCCAAGGAATGAGCAACAATTGATGTTGATAAAATGAGATGATGGTGCTGTTGCAGAAGTCCTCACATGATCATGGGGATTTCTCTTGCAGGATGCTGGGCTTGAGCTGACTGACACTGGTAAGTGTAGAGAATTGCCAAGTACCTCTGCATCTGGGCTCTGCTTGAGCCCTTCCGTTCTTAACTTCTCTGACACCCAGTTCAACAAGCATCAGCAGGATGTAGAACAAGTTGCACCAAAATTGTGAATATCTTCATAGTTACGTGTCTTTCTGTATTTAAACAGTATTTGAATTGCAAAAAAAAAAAAAAAAAATCCACTTAAGAAGACTGGAGCTTAAACAAAATACAATGAACAAGTTATAATGGTTTAAATGAAACCATACTTATGTGAAACTAATAGCATTCAGGAACAGTAGGAAATCACATTTTCTAATAAATGAATTACTTTTGATTGCTTCATAGTTTTTGCCTTTACATTCTGTGTGTGCATGTATACACATTTGGGAACCCTATGCACCATATCATGCTTCTCCATGAATTTATTAGAACTGACCACACTAATTGTTGCATGACTTTAGGAAGGTGAATGGCTGGCAGAACAAGGCAAACCGGAAAGATACAATTTATTTTTTTGTTTTACTTATCTAAACTATATTTGCTGCTTCATAGAGCCACTTTCTCCAGGGGAGGAGGGGAAAAAGTAAGAGATTCACAGCTTTCAAGTATGGTTATCTTCTGTCCCTAGTGGAATTACCCTGGTGAGTTGGGTCTTCTAGCCACTGTAACTAACAATAACTCTTTTCTAATGCATTCTTACATTGAGTATTCATTCACTTCTCTTTTGTTTATTCTTTGAAAAATAAACTAAGCCTATAAATGTTTGAGCCAGTTTGATATTGATGTTATTGGGTCAGGCTTCAGGTTCTGATATTTATCATTTTGTTCAATGAAATGGAACATTTTAAAGACAGTTAATAAATCACTTTGACAGCTGAAAAGTGAACCACCAGGAAAAAAATGGAAGCAGTAAAAAGACTTTTAAAAATATCTTGTACATATTCTGTGACTTTCTGTGAAAACTGCAGAGAGAACATTTTCAGTCTGTCTCCTTCAATCCATTCCTGCTTGTCCTCTGAAGCTTTTTATGCAGCTGCAGGGTCTAGCATTAAATGTATGTGCACGTGCCAAGCTGAAAGATAGATGTGGCTCTTTGTTCTCACTGGCCCCTTTGGATAAACCCATTGTAATGGAACTGCCCACAGGACCTGCTGTTCACCTCTACGGCCCTATATGAAAAGAAGTATCTATCTGGAACTACCAGAACCAGCATAGCATTTCTAACAATAGACAAACACCAACAATTAATAAGTGAAACCACCACTAAGGTAACTAAATGGCCGTTTCACTTGAACATTTGTCTAAATGCCAGAAATGTCAAGGCATTAAGTTACAGGATTTGTGCCGCATGAGGAGACAGAGTGTCACTGGGATGGACGCGTGGAGCTTGTGTGGGCATATGGGCCCTAAGGATGGCAGCAGGGACCAAGCATGGACCCCTGAGCTCAGAGGTGCACCCACATGCTCTGGCCTGGGCACAGCCACGGTCTTGCAAGGTCAGCTCCAAGGATTTCTGCACTAGCAAAGCCAAACCTGAACCGAATCTTTGCTTAGCGCTAAAATGCAGGCTCCAGTCCCCATCCTAGCCCAGATGTGAATTTGAATGCTATTGCTCGATTTCTGCTAACAATATAATTACACAGCGATATAACTGTATAGCATGAAAGCATTCAAAACTTAGCCCTAAATTTGCAATTCTTCTTCATGTAAAAGAATCCATCTGTGAGAGGAAGAGATTTAGCATGAATTCAGTATTAATGGTTAAATTTCCCTGTATAACCCCAAAAATGCAAATTTAACAGGTGCAAATATTTCAGAAGGAGTTTGGAATGCCTTTTGTGACTGTTGTTAATGAAGGTAACCACATCCTGCAGTGAAGCCGATTTATTCAAAGTTTATTGTATTGGAAAATAGGTGCTTTTTGTATGTGATGCCAGGTAAAAAAGTATAGCACCTTTAGTAATCAGTTTTTGTATATCAGTGACTGTTTTGGAGCATGTGATTGAGTGCATAATATTTATGTTACCATTTTCAGCAATTTTACCCAAAGCCTGGTGACTGATACTTTGTAACAGCTGAAAAAGCAACTCCACATTACTGGAATTTGCCATTGGACTGCTTTGACAATTACAGGATGTCCAACACATCCAGGAGGACAAAGGCCAAAATTAAAACTGCAGTTCTTCTTGGGCATAGTGTTCTTCCTTCATTTGAGCTGTCATCAGTATTCAGCACTTCAAGCAGTGGGATGTTATGGTTTGCTTGCCTGTTGTATTTCAACGCCTTCATAAAACAAGAACTGCACATTTATAACCTAAAGGAGTGGTGAAATGCAGAGCCAAGATGAGGAATCTGCATTTTACCGATGCACTGTTGATGGACCGTTGTGGTTTAACCTGGCAGGCAGCTAAGCACCACACAGCCGTTCTCTTATTCCCCCACAGTTGGGTGGGGGCGATAATCAGAAAAAAAAGGTAAAACTTGTGGGTTGAGATAAAGACAGGTTAACAGGACAGAAAAGGAAGGGAAAATAATAATAACTTTATATATATACACATACAAAACAAGTGATGCACAATACAGTTGCTCACCACTAGCCGACCAATGCCCCCATCCCTGAGCAGCAGCAACTGCCCCTGCCCCAGCCAGCCCCCACCGGTTTTGTTGTTCGGCATGACACCACATGGTACGGGACATCCCTTTGGTCGGTCTGGGTCAGCTGTCCTGGTCCTGTCCCCTCCCAGCTCCTGGTGCACCCCCAGCCTCCTCACTGGCAGGGCAGCATGAGAAGCTGAAAAGCCCTTGGCTCTGTGTAAGCACTGCTCTGCAACAACCAAAACATTGTTGTGATATCAGCGGTATTTTTGTCCTAAATCCAAAACATGGCACATACCAGCCCCTATGAAGAAAATTAACCCTATCCCAGCCAAAACCAGGACATTGATGCATTAGAGCAGGGTAACTCTGCTTATTTCTGCTACTTAAGGAGGCTATTTCTGTTGTCAAGCAGAAGTGGGCTAGCTAGACTTCTTGAAGTGCAGGGCCTAAAGACATCCTGGCAGAGGCATGTGTGCACTTCATCTCTTTGAGGAAAGAACTGGAGAAGAATGTAGATACACGGTCTAATTCTCATTTACAGCAAGGCCTTCTCACTCTGACCTAGTTGCCGATATAGTGTCTTTAGAGCATGACAAAGGTACAGCCGCACTTATTATTATTTATACTCTGTCATATCACGAAAATAGAATTTCCAGATCCTTGCCTTGATGGGCCAATGACGCCAAACACTGTTCACCTCGCTTGCTTGACTAACCTCATCATCTCTACAGAGCTTCGTCTAGTAAGAAAATGGGAAAGGATGGGTTTTAAATTCCATTGAACTCAATTTAAAGGACTATGTAGAGGATGAAAAATTAAGGCCCCTGATCCTACAAGCATTTTCTTGCTTTACTTCATTTGTTGCCCTGTATTTCTCATCCTCCACACCAGCTTGTTCTTAAAGTTTTGCCACACATTGATCTCTCATGTGAAGTGCCAGAAGCTTATTTTTGAGGATGCCGAGTACAATGACAGCTCTCACATCCTTGCACACAATGAACCTTGAGGTCTTACATGCAACTAGTTTGGTCTCTCTCAGAAGTCCTTTGGAGACAAAAGTAATGAATGTTCCAGCTCAATTATATAAGTGAATGCTGTTATCCTCTGTATTTTATTCTTTCTCTCCATGTTCCCTCCAGTTTGGTACCAATGAGGTTCATTGATTTGTTGTGTCAAGTTAAGATGTAAGCTCTTCTAAGCACAGAGTGCCATCTTTTGCACTTATATATAAAGATGTTGTGTATAACATCTGACTACAGGGTGCCCAGTGCCATGGATCCCAAAACCATATTAGGGCTACTCATATGTACCACTGCATTACAGACAATAACTGTTAGCAATAGTCATAAGAACATACGATTAGTGTTGCATTTTTATTTGTATAACTAGCTGTGAGCTGTATAACTGTTTTTTTCTATGAACTTGTGATTTCAGCAGCAGTGTAGGCTGATTTCATGCACAGGTAATACAAGAGGAAATTCACCCCAGAGGCCTGATCATCCAGCAAACCTTTCCTTTTTGCTTCCCATGACATGACTTCATTGTGAAGATATGAATTATCTGAATACTTATTTTCAAGGAATAGTTCCTTTTAATGGCGTAGAGGTGATGTGAAAATATAATAATATGTTACGCAAACACAAAGAACTATATAGCCTTGATTTAATTTGCTTCAGTTCATTCCATTTTTCTTGAAAGAGTATATTCTCCAGAATGCTTCCGCCAACCAAAGAAGTAAGAATAAAAACACTTCAATTTGGCATTAGTTATTCCAGTTTCTTCTAGAAAAGAGCAGAGGTGCTGGTAGTGTTCATGCTCTCCAGTTAAGGGTTAAGAAACCTTTTCCTTAATTGCATTTTTTCAGACAATGCCTTCATTTCTCATTTCCCAAGGCAGATAATGCCATGTTGCAACTCATCTGTTCTTGGCACACCAGCCATGCTTCTCATTATCCCAGGTCATGGGATGGAATACATGAAGGCTAGTGTAAGTGGGTGTCGTAAAGCACAATATAGGATGTTGCAGATGAGTCTTTGACATGCAGTGCTTTTTGTAGTGTGATGAAAGAGAACCTTCTCTCAATTCTCCAGTGACTATAGGCAACAAACTGAAAGTACGTGCAAAAGCGTAAGGAAATCCATGCCTTGCTAACTTGCTCCTTTAAAAAAAATCTTTTAAATAGGGATAATTACCTATTTAAAATTGCAAGCAGAAATGTTTTGTTATAACAGGAACTTAGATGATAAGAGTCTCTTCCTGCTCCTCATCACTTAGGATCCAGGGCATTCAACCTTGAGAGACAGGATCTCTCTCTCTCTCTGGAAACCGTCAAAGTTGCTGATGCATCTTAGTGGTCTATAGAGAAAAGCTTGGCCCTTGCCTCAGAAGGCTTGCTTTGTTAGGCCTTAAAATGTACATACAATTAAAATATTAAATTGAGCAAACTTGCATCCAATTCTCCCTTTTATCTCTTGTGTTGGAAGTATACTGGGCTTATTAATGATTCGTTTATTTTAAGTATGGAAATAGTTTACAAGTAAGAAAAATAAATATAACTCCTAAAAATGACTTTTACTACATCAGAATAGAACCCAATGATTTCAGCAAACTAATCAAGATATCTGCATCAATCATTTACAAAAGCTGTAGCTAGAACTTCCTGTAATCTGAATAAAAGCAGGAATTAATTTTGCAACCAGAATCCATTTTAAGCACTTACACATCCTGTAGCCATCAGGGACAGGGTATGCATAGCAGGGGGATTGAACTGTAATAAATGAAAATAACTTAATCGTCAGGAAAAAGAAAAGCTATCAGCTTTCCCAGAAAAAATAAATGAATAAATAAAAGCAGGGCACCTCCACCTCATATTCATCAACCTTTCATCACCTCTGGCATTCTCAGGGCATATTTCTATGGCATTGTCTCCAGACTTAAGATGCATTGTAATATTTTGATGACATGTGTGGTGTTCTGAATCATGTAAGTAGCACTCATTCGCTCAAGGTGATGAAACTTGGAGGCAGAGGCAGATGGGTTTGCTCTTTGTGACAACAAAACTCAGGAAGAAAAGGATCACTCAGAACAGACCAAGTGCGAGAGCTCCGAAAAAAAACAAGCAGTTTCAGCTTGAAGGAGCCTATATTTTTTAAGCTATTTCACTGAAGCCTGAAGTACACAAATGGAAGCAAATTTTAAAAAGCTTTTGCTTTCCAGTATTTTTTGTAGCTATTACATGAATTATTTAAATCTGCTAGACAAAATGGAGGAGAGTGCAGAGGGTTCGCTTGCTCTTTGGTGCTCTCCACGCAAAGGAGCTGAAGCTCTCTCCTAAAATGCAAGTGCGGTCTTTCTGCAGATGCGTGACAGACAAGTGCAAAGCTCAGTAAATGCCACAGTTACATGCCCATTTGCATGCTGTTTTGTCCTGAGACCAACATTTTCTCTGCTTGAAGCCTGCTGCCTCTTGCAAGGCCAGAATCTGTGCAGCCATCAGCAGCGAGCACAGTGATGCTCTTGCAAAACACAGTGCTGGCTGTGAAGCCACCACCCCCTTGCCCAGCATGAGAGGAGGGGATTTGCCCTGTGCTCTGCTTCTCCCAGGCTCTGTGGTGTAGGCTCCTTGCTGGGGGCCAGCCCATGGCTAGAGGAGCTGTGGAGAGCATCCCTGAGGCCTGCCACGCTCCTGAGCTGTGCTGAGCCCTCCTACATACGCAGAGAGGAGTCAGGCACTTTGGGATTATGAAGCATTGTATCAGTAGAAGAGGGCTGTGCGCACGCAGTATGAATCTGTTTGTCTTCCCTGAAATTTACTGGAGTGACTCATGACTGGATTTCTCTGTGCCATTAATGGGATAATTGAAATACTTTTCCTGTGGCCAGTTTAACATGCTTTATACCCAATAGTAAGATGACAGGAATGGCAATTGCACTCTCAGGTGCATTTTACGATTTTTAATCTCCACGGGCTGGGCAGTATACATGCTTGTTTTCTAAAGGCATGGCAGCACGAGTGTGCACCACCACACTGCGCTGTTCCCCAGGGCACACTGGAGTTCAGGGGGCTGTCAGCTGTGGCTGGAATAGGATCAAGTCTACCCGTGCACTGCTGGAGCCGTGATGGAAGAGAATGTGATGGTTTAACACCAATGGGCAGCCTAGCTCCACCACACCACTCTCTCACTCCCCCTCCTCAACACAACAAGAGGAGAAAATATGATGAAAAAAGGCTCATGGGTTGAGATAACGGCAGGGAGATCACTCTCCACTTGCCATCACAGGCAAAACAGACGCAGCATAAGGGAGACTAATACAATTTATTGCCTATTGATAACAGACTAGAGCAGTGAGCACTAGAAACAAACTAAAAACACTTCCCCCCATCCACCCTCTTCTACCTCCTCCCCCCAAGCAGCGCAGGGGAACAGGGAATGGGGGCTGCGGTCAGCCCATATCGCTTCGTCTCTGCCGCTCCTTCATGGTCACTCTCTGCCCCTGCCCCAGTGTGGGGTCCCTCCCACGGGATGCCGTCCTTCCCGAACGGATCCTGTGTGGGCTTCCCACCGGCTGCAGCTCTTCAAGAGCTGCTCCAATATGGGTCCGTACCACGGGGTCCATCCTTCAGGAGCAAACTGCTCCAGCACGGGTCCCCCATCAGCACAGGTCTGGGGGTTGAAGGATAAGTTTCACACCCTGCGCTCCTAACCTGAGTTTCCAAGCCTGTTGCCAGCTGAACTGCGTGAAAAGAAACTTTTTCATTTAGGGAATAACCTCAGGTTCTGCAGCAGGGGCATATCTGGGACACCATTGAAGACTGAAAACATTTACAGGAAACATCTCTCAGGGGTGAATTCCCTCCCTCAGCCTAACCGTCTGTCAGAATTGCAAATGCTGCAGTCTATACAGTACTATTCTGATGTAACTCTGTTGGTCCAAGACCCGGCAAAATGGAAAAGAGGAATTGAATTTGACCTGATTCTTTTGGGTCGCTGGCAGATAAATCGGATCTGGGCTTCCCATTGGCTGAGCTTTTTCTATGTCACCCGGTGCAACAACACACACATGTACTTGAGACACCTCTGAACACTGCTACTTGCATGCAGGAAACCATATTTTACAGTGGAGAGATGTGCTGGTATGGCCTTACAGCTTTGCCTTGCATGTGAGTCCTTTCAGACCCGGATCCAGACTCTGTGCAGAACAAGTTTTCTTTTACTCCCAAAATTTCCTCCCAAGAAAAGGTCTGACCAGTGTCAGCACAATTCACATGAAACACAGATGTTAGCAGGAGCTTTATATTGGGACTTTGCTGGGTAAAGGAGTTCACCCTCAATGACATTAAGGCAGCTTCCTCGTTAAATATTAAACTAAGGACAGAGGACTTCTTTATTTTATAAAGTGAATATTAATATCCGTTGAAATACTTCATTGCAAAATATTTTTTTACGGTTAGATGGAGTGATTATAGCACTTTAAAAATCAATCACTGTTCCCTTTTTAAAAGGTTCTTTGCATTTACCAAGCTGATGAATAGCCTAATTAAATTCAAAGGAGTTAAAAAAAAACAAGTTCAGAAACTGAAGCACGCTGAAGTGCTATTTTGGGGAACACAAAATATGACTATGTCAAAAGCCTGTTTGGTGAAGCAGCATGTGATGAAAACTGTCTTATTCAGTTGAGGCTGCTCCCTTTGTCTCTCTCATTAAGGCCTTGAATGAAGAGTAGCAGTGCTGGTTTTTTCAGTATCAGAGTTCCTGTTTCATCCTCACCTTTTCCACTTCCAGTAGTGATGTAAAACAGGAGGAAATCATAAATGCAGTAGTATAAATTACTGAGGGGTTTTTTTTGTGGTATTATGGGTACGAAATCATTTTCATGGCTCATTTTACTGTCTGTGCAGGGCAGATTTCTGTTGTGCTAGGCATTGTGCAAAGGATAAAGAGGGCTGAGATACTTCAGTGTAAATTAGGCATGAGAAAAAGAAAAAAAATTCTTTCTTGACATGACAGACTTAAGTAATACTACTGCATTGTTACAACTAAAATATTTTCATTTTTGTATCTGTAATTATACAACTATTTTTTACCTATTTATCTATTTTAACTATTTATTTTTTACCTATCTATCAATTTATATCTATTTATTGCTTACATCTATTTATGATCTCTATCTATTTTATGTCTTCTTTCTTCCTTACTTTTCAGTCCAGTGAAGAAATAGAAGGGTAAGGGTGCTACAGACATTTACATTTGCTCATTGTAAACTTCCAGTGAAGCTTTCTTTTAGTTTCTCAGACTTGTTTAGATTTCATATATGGCAGCAGGAGTTAATATTGCCTTAAAGATGGCCCATGGATCTCATATATGAGAAGTTACTTCATCTGGCATTTGGATGCTGAAGGAACAAACTCTCTTTTTTGCAAATGGAACAACTGTTTGTCTGTCCTCCATGCAGTTGTTGTAGGGACTAGCTGTACTCAAAATATTGAACTATTATTTCAGCTCAAATGAGGCGAGAGAAACCGAAGGGAAAAAAGAGTATTAGAGCTGTTATTTTTACCCCAAATTTGGAATGGCTGAGTGCAAAAGAAGAGTTAGAGGAAATGATGGAGAAGAAAATGTGGTTGTGATTAGAGAAAATGTACCATGTGGGTAAATAGTGAAGAGGTAACAATGGATAGGTGAGAAATGGAGTTGAACTAGGGTTGAGGGAGACAGTCACAGAAATAGGAGGCAGCTGAGACAGAGTATAAAAGCTAGGCGTAGTGGATGAAGGGAGGGAAGTCGAAGAACTGAAAAAAATGAGAACTGCAGTCAGACAAGAAGGGCAATGTCTAAGGAACATAGAGATGGAAAAGTTTGCGAAGAGCTTATTAGAGCAGGCCAGCGACAGAGAAAGAGAGGACATTGTAGGGATGGAAGTTCCAGCTCTACTCTGGCCCTAAGCATAGAGTACCACTGTTCAAAGTGCGACTGCAAAAATAGCATTAGAGAGCAGAAGGGGCAGGTGTCAGCTAACGGGAGGAAAGAGACAAAGCTACAGGGGAGAACACCAAGTTGTTGTGGTTTCTAAATACTGTGCTCAGGGAAATGTGGGTTGACCTACATTTTTCATACTGTCAGGCTTTGAGGCATGTTCAGGATTACCCTTTGCCTTCCCATGAGCCTACAGGAATCTGATTCGAAATTTAGCACAATCTCCCAGACTGCTGCAATCATTGGCTATTCTGCAGGTAACGAAAGCAAAATCAAAACAAGTGCAGGAGAGAGAATGAGAGATTACCCTGTTTTTCTAGTTTAGAATGCTTTAAAAAAATAAATAGAAGAAATTCAAGTAAAAATACAACTGCTGTTGGCTCCTTCTGTTGTTTGGATTTCTTTTTGCTAGCACATATTGGACTTTGACATTTCTCTTTGCTTCCAGATGCATTAGCACACACTTTTCTACAAGAGTAGTGTCACTGGCAGGTTTGGATTGACTTCTACTTACTGACTTGGGAAGTGAAGCCTTCTAGGGGAGATAAGCTTATAGATAGCTCCACAAAAATTCCACATTTCTCTTTTCTTACATTATGCAGAGGTTATCGTACAGCCAAAGTTCAGTCACCCTCAAGTGCAATTCACTGCTCAGGAGTACACAAGTGCCAGAAGAATTTATTGCACAGTAGCATGGTCTGATTTCAGTGTGAGAATGGCCCACCTCATGAAAAATTCACAAAAACTAAAATTTGGAGTTTCTGAAAAATGTCTCACAATGAAAAGACAAGGCCTGTAACAAATATAATAGATGGATTTCCTAAGCCTTTTTTTTAAAACTCATGTTTCAGAAAAAAAATACTAGTCTCAACCATTTTACTTGGACACAATAGTTTTTAGTTAAACTCTCTTCTTTTTTCTTCTTTCTTTTGATTTTAATTTTTTACCCTTTGCACCTAGCAGACAATGATCTTGGTCCGGTACTAACAATACAACCAACCTCTTACCAGTATGTCTTGGCAAATGGTTGTGTCTTCATTGAATAGCGAGTACAGCTGCACATTCAGTCTGCAGAATTCTGGACATTTTTAGAATCTGGCTTTCCTCCTGTATGCTGAGCCAGGTTTGCAAAGCCGCATCAGGATAACCGCATTAACAGGACGTTTATCATTGCCTGATATTGCCATGTGCTGATCCCGCAGGGTGCCCCAGCCTTGTGCATGCGTGAACAAGATGTTAAGTACTACTTTTCTGTGCTTGACTTCAAAAAGGTGTGTGCTGGTTGACAAAACTGCTTCTGTGTTCCTATGCTTTATTTTTCTTTTGGCTAGCTTTGTTTGTAAAAACTATACATGGTGTGCATAAGGCATAAGTGACCTCTCTCTTTAGCTTCCTGCACAAGAAGATACTGCTCAAGGTGTGCAGTTTCATCACGGCACTATCGTGACTCAGCTCCTGAGTGTAAGCAGCCTCAGATCTCTTGACTCACCCAAACTACACACTGCTGAGGGCAACAGCACAGAACTGCACAGAACATATCTAGCAGCGATATGTTTTGCTGGGTATTTGTCTGGATATTTGGAACATTCAGGTTTTTGAATGTTCATTATTACCTTCTCTTGAATTGAACGTCATTAAAAAAAAGACTGTGTTAAAACTCTGTTATGGCTTCCCATCAACCACATCAATGTGGGTGGGAGAGTTTATGTACTAAAGTTATACATGCTTTTATTTACACCAGAGAAGGATCTGCGCTATAAGATGCCAGGGAACAGTCAGGGTAGCCAGGAGCTGTGGGTGACAGTCAGGCAGGACCCTGACCCACCTGGTGCAGACCCATGGCACCCATGCAAGAGGAGCAGAGCAGGTCCAGTGACAGCCACCAGGGTCAGCTGAGAGTCCAAATCAGCAGTGCAGTTCAAGCAACAATGCAGGGACAACTCAAGTCAGCACATTGAGGTCAGGCTTAACACGATAAAAGACTGAGTACTGTCTTTGCTACTGTGCAACTCAGGTGAGGACCAGAGGCTGAGTTTAAAGCTCAGCTTAAGCCTGGTTTTAAAAGCATATCCCAAGTTAAGGTGTGGGGAGGACCACACTCTCTGACCCAGCTCCTTCCCAGCCAACTGCTCCCAGGCTACAAAGCTGGGCCATGCCAGAGCTGGCCTTGAGTGTGGGCAGCCAAACCCCTGGGAGGGACGAAGAGGAGGTGGAAGAAGTTATGGAGCCTATGTCCAGTCCAGGCATCAGTCGGATAGGGATCCGCCTCTAGGAGCTGGGAGACAACCTGGTCTTTACTGTTTAGATGCAGAAATCAGGGATAAAAGTGGAGTAAGTGTCTATTAATTTTGGTACCCAGCCTGAGAAACTAGGTTCTGGTATTTCAAAGTCATTTCTCTTTTGCAGCCCATGACACACAGGCATCAGGGCTAGTTTTACATGAGTTAATGTGAGAGGCTATTGGAAAGAGTTCGGAGTGCTAGCCAGGGATTACTTTTCGTGATAGCATCACGTTGCTTGTTTTGGCATCTCAATCCGGCATCTAACTGTTTCTAAAGTCAGGCCACCACGTTCATTCTGGGGGGTGCAGAGAACCCTGAGTTTCCATCTAACCAGTGCTTCGTACAGATAATATCTTCAGCCACTGTAATGATCAAACTTTATTGCCTCTACTGCCATCTGAGCATGTTTGGTCAATTTTCTAAATTGTTTAAATTTGTGCAGATCTTTATGTGAGAGAAAATACACACCCTGCCAGTAAACTTCAAGGTTCTTCTTTAAAGCGTGGGAGCATTAGTGCTCTTCACAAAAACACTTTTCATAACAGAAAGGCAAAGAGCTTGTCTCCAGCCTCGTTTTTACCTAAATCTTGACAGAACTTACAAATTCCCAGCCTGGGAAAAATTTAGCCCAGAACTTTGGTTAATCTTTGGCAACATTTCAAATAACTGAAAACAGAGTCTTCTAATGGAATGTGTCAGGCAAATCGAGCTGTAGGAGGGACTGTCAGCTATGCCTACGATTTTTATACTCATCTCTTATTGGAGATATCACTATAAAAAATCTTAAAACATGATCAGTATGAGCACTGCACCCTTCCTAATAATTTTCCTTATTTGAGCCTGATAATAGTCCATTACATCACCTTTACTGCAGTTAATTGTACCTACCTTTCCTCACAGGTTTGCTGTCTTTGCAGATAAATTTTAACTCAAGTAACAGCTCTTTTTAGTGTTGGTGCCTGGTGGTCTAGGAGCATCTTAGTCCTTCTTTCAGGCCTTTTGGGGCATGTAGGTAACATTGATGTCATAAGCTAAATCCAGGAGGGAATGTGGTATGAGACCCTTTACCACTACTTGTGTGATTCTTCTGCATATATCTAGCTTTTGAGTGTTTGAAGTTAGGTGAAAAAAAAAACCTGATTGGAGCTATTCACTATTACCCTCCTCACTATTTGATGAAGCACAAAGAAACATGAGCAATTCACAAAACCTTCTTCACCTTCTTTTGCAGTTGTCATCTTTTTATTGTCATTCAAAGAGCAGCGAGGATGCTATCTTGAAGACAAATTCAAAAAAGGTAAATTCAAACCTATGCAATCAAATAAACAAAAGCTGAATAGAACAGTCACATCTCCCAACTCTCTGTACTGAGTCTGAAAGTTATGTTGTCATCTCAGGTCATAATAATCTAGAGGAAGAAGGATCTGTAAGCCATCTTTAACCATAATGTGGTCAATTATTTTATTTAAAATCCTCTTTAAAATTTAAAATTAGAAGTTGTGATTTCCCTCTAATTCAGTCCACGAATCTCTCATTTTTATTTCTTTCTGGAAGACTGATCCAAAATAAAAACCCTCAGTGCTCTGAGGGAATATCACATGTCCCCATCTCAACATGTTACACATGAATTCTTTTGAAGCTGTTGGCTTTTGTCCTTTCTGGAGAAACCCTTCACTTGCATTCTTCAAGAAGTAACTGTCTGATAAATAACAGAAAGTCTTTCTTTCCTATCATCTCTTCCAATTTCTTCAAGCCAGATGGAGCGTTCTCTTTCTGCTTCTCCCACCTTTGATTTTGGAAACACTAAGCTATTTATTGTGCAGCTAGAAGTCACAGCCTGTCTTTCTCTTCTCATCCTATTTTGTATCTCCTGCTGCTGTAAATAGTTCCAGGCTATCACCATGACTCTTCTTCAAAGCTTTTCCAAGCTTATGGAGGATGACTCTGACCAAGTTTTGTCAGTTGCTCAAGTGTCTCCAGAGATACCAGCAATACCATGTCCACAGGAAAACTAGAGTTATCAATTCATCCTATTCCGAAATAGACATCTAGGGCAGGTAGAAGTGCCAATGGTTGGGAAAGCTGGAAGCAGCAGTGGAAGCACTGGCAGTTGTGTGCCCGCAACCTCACGGAAGACAGCATTGTACTGGTCATTCTTGCTTTGTGTTCAGAGAGTTTTCATCTAAACCACAAGGACTCAAGCCTGTTTCTTTCCATACTGATAAGTAAATAAAGCTAAAATTCTACAGAATTCGGTAGCACTTGTTTGGAAGAACTGAGGTTAGAGAGGAGCTGCATCGTCAAGTCTTACATATTTAGTAACTGACATCTTCTACTATATTTAGCTTGTGTACTGAAGAGCAGATAGCTGATTATGCAACAAATTGAACTTTTTCTGGCCTCTTTGCAATAAGCAGGGTATTCAGCAACCTGATTACAACTGTAAACAGTTAATAATTATTGTAATAAGGGCCGTTATTATTAATCTAGCATTAAACTTCAGAGATTTTCAAAGCATTCTACAAAGTAATGGAGGCTTGTAACACTGCTGTGAGTTAAGACCTGCCACCATTTTTTTCAGTGTTTTTGTTAGTGGTGGTGGTGGGGTTTTTTTTGTTTGTTTTTGTTGTTGTTGTTGTTGTTGTTTGGGGGTTTTTTTTTGGGAACTGAGGATTAAAGGACTGCTCTGGAGATGAATGTAAATGATTTTGACTCAGGTTTCAGTTTTAGCATTAAGAATATTGATAACATTTAATTAAGTGTTTAAGCTCATAGAACTTCCATCCTTCCATACCGTAACTGCAAAGTTGTACTAAGGTACTGTTGGCCAGAATTTTCCAGAAGCTTCTCTTGCTATTTATAATGAAGGCACAAATAATCCAACTGTTAATGAATCTATAAATCTTGCTAGCATAACATTTGTTAAATGTGTGAGCAAAAAGAGTAAGACTGGAAGAAAATTCATGCAACAGAAAGCTATTCAGTTTTTTTTTTTAATCCCCAGTTACTGGTGAACCAACCATATAAGCACCAGACATAAGGATTTTTTTTTTAAGAATGGTATTTTTGCCAGGGTTTAATTTCACATAGTTGGCACTTTCCAAAGGTTGCTGAGAAACTGAAAGGCATTGGGTCTTAGAGATCTGAAGAAATTTCCGCAAATACAGGTGAGTCCTGTCTCCCAGGACTCACCTCTAAAACTTAAATCCTCACCCTCCAATGAGAGAATGAAACAGATTTCTGAAAAGTCATCACTGTGCTTTACATCTCCATAAGTAAATCAGGAAATATACTGTACAAGGAGCAAGCATCTTAGACTCTGGCTTCTCCCAGAATGTTATTTATCAGTGCTATGCTTAAAAAGTCTGTCTGTTCTGCTTTTTGTGACTAGTTTTCCCATCACTTAATACATAACCATGGTAAAAGAATGACTTTGATTGGTTAACTGTGTAGTTAATTGGCTGTCATTAGCCAGCAATATTGTTTAATACTATGTTGGTGTAAATACCTGTTGGTGAATTGCTAAAGTAATACAATAAGTCAATACTGAAACCTGCAGTTCTTCTTCCTAATTTCACAAAAAAAAAAAAAAAAAGAGAGAGAAAGAAAGAAAGAAAAGAAAGAAAGAAATAGAGAAAAATTCAAATAAAATGTAGCCGATTCCATTGACTTACCTTTGTTTGATTCATTCATGCGTATGCAACCTGTGGTCATAGCCATGGAATGCATTCAAGTGTTTATCCATTTAAAAACAACAAAAGTTACTGTTAATTAATTAATGTATACTTTATCATCTGCTAAAGTGTCGTCCCTGGGGAGATGAATTAGTTTATATTCTGTATTCCCTAAGGGCCCATACATTACCTGTACATTACCACCCATTGACACAACAAATCAGATTGGTTTTATCTAAAACAAGTTGCATATCCCAAGACAGGAGCATTTCACATTTGACTTAATGTATGCCTCTGTAAGTATTACTGCATACAAAATTATTCTACTGATAAAGATACAAGGTCTTTCACTTCCCTTCTCTGATTTATTGACATTTTGATGTAACTTTTAATGAGTTATCATATAAGTTCTTTTCTCTTTTAGTAAACTAATTGCCATTGTACTTCTGACATTCCATTTAACTGTGACAACAATTTCACATTTAGTAGAACTTCAATTATTTCTTCTTTAAACACCAATATTCCATTATTTTGCTGTAAGCTACTCTTCCCAAGGAATATCAATTACATCAGAGCTAATGAGTGGTAAAAAGAATTGTCCAGTTTCCGTATGATCCCATCCTACCTTAACTGAACAACTTAATGGCACCTATCAGACAGTAAGGAGGCAAGAGCATTGCCCATTAAACGAATGATAAAACACTACATAGCCCCCATCCCTTCAGCTTTCCAGTCTCATTCAGGCTCAAAGGAAAAGAAGTTTTATTCTCTTATCTTTCATTCTGTTTCTACAGTTGTGTGGTTTGGGGTGGTTTTTTTGTTTGTTTGTTTGTTTTCCTGTTTTGCTTTGCTTTGCTTTTCTAATAGCAACTCTTGGCATTCGGAGAGCGATAGACTAGTTTGATGATTAGTTTCCTTAACTTTAATACCCATGATTTCTCTGACTAGGCAAGAGAAGGCAACAGATGCAAAGGCTGAAATCCAGACTGCCTTGTGACATTGATTGGGAAGCTGACGTGGATGTCACCTCAGATCAGCAGTAAATGCGGAAGTTTCGGTCTCCAGGTTCGGCCTTACCCGACCACATTACCAGAGGAACTGTGTGATGGCTGAGCCACAGTAACAGTCAACAGGTGTGCCCCAGCTCATGAAAAATGCGAGGCTATATGATTTAACTTAGCCCACCATGAAGAAGGATAGCAGTAGTTTGCTTCATGTGCATTTGTCATGGTCTAGGATAGCTCTTGCTTCTCAGCGGATCTGCAGTAACATTTTATCTTGCAGCAATTAGGACATATATCTGAGCATAGTGAAGAAAGCAATGAAGAAAGTGCTCACACAGAAAAGCTCATGTATGGGGAGGCTGGGACGGAAGAGAGAATATTTTGCTATCATAACAATGTTTGGAGTATTTTTTGGGGTGCTTGACACTCCATGTTTGGTTCCTGATGCATGTCTTCCCAAACAGGTTCAAAGGGTTAAAAGTTTTAATTAAAGCCCTTTATTTAAATTGCTGACTACTGACTGTAAAGTGTCTGGGTGACAGCTGCATTGCTTATTGTGGATAAGGAATTGGTTGGATGGCCGCAGCCAGAGAGCTGCAGTCAACAGCTCTATGTCCAGGTGGAGGCTGGTGGTGACTGGTGTCCCTCAGGAGTCCATCTTGGGACCAGTGCTGTTTAATATCTTTATCAATGACATAGACAGTAGCATCGAGTGCACTCTCAGCAAGTTTGCAGACAGGACCAAGCTGAGTGGTACAGCTGATACAGCAGAAGGAATGGATGCCATCCAGAGGGACCTGGACAAGCTTAAGAAGTGGGACCTGGGTCAGGGCAATCCCAGACATGAGTATAGACTGGGAGAAGAACTCATTGAGAGCCAGCCCTGCAGAGAAGGACTTGGGGGTTCTGGTGGACAAAAAGCTTGAGATGAGCCAGCAGTGTGCTCTTGCAGCCCAGAAGACTGACTGCATCCTGGGCTGCATCAACAGAGGCATGGCCAGCAGGTCAAGGGAGGTGATTGTCCCCCTCTGCTCTGCCCTCGTGAGGCCCCACCTGGAGTCCTGCATCCAGGTCTGGGACACCCAGCACAAGAAAGATGGGGACCTGTTGGAGCGAGTCCAGGGGAGGGCCAAGGAGATGGTCAGAGGGCTGGAGCACCTCTCCTATGAAGAAAGGCTGAGAGAGTTGGGGTTGTTCAGCCTGGAGAAGAGAAGGCTCCAAAGAGACCTCATTACAGCCTTTCAGTACTTGAAGGGGGCTTATAAAAAAGATGGAGAGGGACTCTTTACATGGATAAACAGTGATAGGACAAGGGAGAAAGGTTTTAAACTGAAAGAGGGGAGATTTAGATTAGATGTTAGGAGGAATTTCTTTACTCAGAGGGTGGTGAGGCACTGGAACAGGCTGCCCACAGAAGCTGTGGATGCCCCATCCATGGAGGTGTTCAATGCCAGGCTGGATGGGGCCCTGGGGAACCTGGTCTAGTGGGTGGTATCCCTGCCCATGGCAGGGGGGCTGGAACGAGATGATCTTTAAGGTCTCTCCAACCCAAACCTTTCTGTGATTCTTTGATTCTATAACTGCTCAGTTACCAGTTAGCAATAACATTAAATTTATATGATAAATATAGTGTACAAATTAACTAGAAAACCATGGAATATCATATGAATCAATTTGGGAAATCATTGTCTCAGAGGCTTGCTGAGATTAAAACTCAGCTTTGCATAATCATGTGATATGTAAGCACCAAGTGATGCTTTACTAATTCCTGGATTACTATTATTAGTCAGTTTTTAGGCTGTTAGGAGTATCTTAACACATATAGTAATCAACACAGATTACCATGGTTTAGTATCTTGTCCCTCATCCTTGTATTTTTCAGGCAGTAGGCCTGTTATGAAAAGCAGTATGCTACTTTTAATCTTTAATTCTATTTTAACCTAGCACAACCCACTGCCTTTTGTTCACATATGTAGCAGAATGTCACTATGGTTATAACTGTGCTATTTTTTTCAGCTGCTTTAATGGTATGCTAACATTTGTTGAAAGCTAAAGATTGTGCTAGGTTACTATTTCTCACATCTGGAGCATATTGCCCACTGTGGTTTGTGTTATAAATTCAATTTCTGACATAAATCTAGATGCAAATTTTATTTATTCTCCTTGGTTTTCACCAAACGAACTAAATTTGTGGTTTTGCATTATTTATATGTAATTTTCCTTAAGACACTCTGTGAAAATCACTATGTAAGCACAATTTGTGCTGCACAGTGTTATTAAGAATTCTCTTTTAAGTTGTACAGTAAAAGAACAGTATAATTCATTTTGTTGTACCTTCCCAAATATATTTTGCTAAAGTATTTTTGATTAAAAATTGACGTGTCATGTACCTACTTGCAACTGATTTTAAAGCAAACACAAATAGGATAGGCAGGAGAATTTTCAAACAACATGTTCATCTCTTGTATTTTCTTCAGGTTGAAACTAAAATGTTTCCACTGGTAAAACACAGTTTCAAAGCTATTACATGTAATTTCCTATGCCAGTATTCCTGTGGAGGTCAAGATTTTAGAGTCAGATCATCAATAACAAAACATATGCTTTATAGCTGACTTATGTGAATGTCTCTCCTTTCTTTCAGTTTGAGTTTTATTACAGATCAGTGTGGAACACCATGGTATGCAGTACTGCCTGAAATACTCTGCTGGTGAGAAAGCAATGTGAGAACTGCTATTTAAAATAAAAAATCCCATTTTTACATCAGACCAGGAGGTGATTATGCACTGCTACTTCGCAGTTCACCATAACACTGGTGAATAGTGAATGACTCTGCCTTGAAAACATGTTCTGCTGAGTTTCTAAATAGATTTTAACCAAACTGCGCATTCAGAGTGATCACTTCTGGTGCATTAGACATCTAACAGATTTTTTTTGTTGTTGTGCCACTATATTTTATGGTGTACAAAATTTTGGTTTGTTTGGACAACGATTTTTACCATTTTTTATTTGTCTTTAATACTTTCAGAGGGATAGCTTTGTCTATGGAGCTGCATGCAAATTTTACTCTCAGATCTACGTGATCAGCTTCTATTTATTTTCACAGTATTGACAAATGTATATGCATTCTCATCTAATTTCACTATGCCATATCTTAAATTGTCAAAAAAGTAGCAATTCAAATAAATCCTATGCATTGCCTTCTTTAATAAGCATGAAGTTTGAAGCCAAACACTACTGAAACTCAAATATCTCCAGACACCAATATGCACCTGAGTTCCATTGAATGCAGTAAAGATACTGGATCAAATCCAAATGCAAATACCCCAAAAGTGGGCAAGTGAAATTTAGAACGGGATCTGAGTTCATGTGACTTGATGCTACCTTTAACACAATTGAAATACCAAGTTACAACTGTTTCTTGATTTATTGACATAGCTGAGGCATAGCAAAACTTGAGATCCTCTCCTAAACTCTGCTGTAGTCCAATTTTGACTTCAAGGAATCAGTGTCTTTCTGAGTCACTGAGGTACAATAGTATCCTCTGCTCTTGTCATTAGCTCTTTCCATCAGCTTCTCTCTGGCTTACTACTCCTTCCAATACCCTGTCTCTGCCTGCCCTTCAATCTTTCCATTCCTCAGTCAACATATTGCCGGCATGTATTTGCATTTTTCCTACTTTTCT
This sequence comes from Chauna torquata, assembly GCA_013399475.1. NCBI lineage: Eukaryota > Metazoa > Chordata > Aves > Anseriformes > Anhimidae > Chauna > Chauna torquata. The sequence goes on along the minus strand of VXAL01014423.1, from coordinate 371,035 downwards.
GGAATCCCACTTCCTGAGTGACCTCTTTTACTCCATATTCTCTATAAATACTCTCTTAGCTTGTGTAAACACAATTTTAACTTCTTAAACCTATGTCTGCTGCTCTGCCTAAATATCTTTTTTGGGTAGGATCCAGGCTAACTAACATAAAAACCAGACGTGTGCCTCGATTTTCTGTTGCTAGTTCATCAGTCTTTGTAAATTAGATGACTCTCTTGTATAGCTAATGGAGTGAAGATTGTGCGTTTGAAAGCCTTCAGAAAGAGGTACTATCTGCCTAAATTTAAAGTGCAAGTTAAAAGCCTAAATTACTCACAGTGTGTGTCCTGTTCCATGACTCTCTGGAAGCAGAGATGGAATCAATGTTTAGGTCTGTACTTCCTCAGCTTTAGACTACTAAAATTGAATTTTCTTTCTTCCTATCCTTCTTTTATGTTATTGTCATTGACATTTCAGAGGTACTTTCAGTAATTCAAATTTCCAGCTGTGTAGTTCTCTGACCCTTCTTATACTTCTCTTGGGCAGCTTTACTTTTCTAACATCCTTGCAAACCCATTCCTTTCTTTACATCTACACCAGCAAAACCTCATGTCTTTTTTTTTTTTAAACTTTTTCCAAGGTTACAATACCCTTCTCTTCCTCTAGCTGCTCTCACTGAATGCTTCCTTTTTACATTTGTTCAGTTTGCAACATTTATTTATTTCTGCTCCAAATTACAGCTGATGTATTTCCAAGATCCCCAGTTGGATCCTTATCCCTTGCAATATAAAGGATTAAGCCTGGTCTCTCCTGTTGAGAGAACCCATACTAAGTTGCTGTGTTACTCTGGTTCTTATTCTTGTGTGACTGCCCTTCTGCCCTCGCACTACATCTCTGTTTTTCTCTGTCCATTTTCCTACTACGTTTCTCTCTGTGCTTTTTCTCTCTCTTTTGGAGGATTTCACATAGCTTTAGCTTAAAGTGGCAGAGGTGAGTGCAACGCAGAATACACGATGGTAGGTTCCTGCTCTTAGCTGGCCTGGCAGGACCATCTTTCTCTCTCCATTGACTATGGAAGGATGCAAAGAGCAAGCCTCCGTTGAGCAAGTCATCCACTGTATCTTCTCCGATACTCTCCCCTCTACTTAGTGATTTTCCTGTAGTGAACTAAGGAACATCTATCTCTATAACTCCTTCATACCCAAAACCTATTCTTCAGGTTTTCAGCCTTCCAGTCTAACAATGATGCCCTGGGTCATTGCCCAGTGGATAGGGGCAACAGTATCTTCAGTTTGGATTGCTATGGAGAGCAGAAGAATTTATTCTGTCAAATCTGAAGGATATTGGTAATTGCAGCACTTGTACAAGGTGTTCTCCTGTGCATGGAGTGTTGTTCCAAATTGTATTTTTTACATAGCTTTTATTTCTACTAGTAAGATTTATTTTTAAAATCAAAGCATTCATGTCAGGAGATGGTTTTTAACCTTCCTTGGTTTTATGTTTAAACTGCATGGAGAGTAACATTTCGATTAAAATATTTGTCTTAGACTTGAACGACAGAGCAAATATTGAGAGCTTCTGCACCACAAGAGCTGCAGAGAATGAAACAATCTTTACAAAATACATTTTTTGTCTTGCTGACTTGAATAGTGAATGACTATGCTACCTGACTGTGAACTGCACCTTTTGTCCTAATTGTACTTTGAGTTCCCAGTGAAGAGTCATGCAGGACAGAAGAGACCCATTAGTTCTAGCACGTGTCAGTTCTAGTGGACTTCCACTCCACATGAAATAGTGTGAGATCATCAGTGATTCTCCCATGGAAGCCCTTTGCACTGCCATATAGACACTACCGTGTCTCACTGACCAAAAATTCTGGCCTCATGGAACCTAGAATAATACTGACAGGGGAAAAAAAAAAAAAAAAAAGGATTGATTTATTTATTTATCTGTGTCTTCCTTCCCATTCACAAAAATCACCACTCTCTTCACTGACAGGTATTACTAGCTCAATATGGAGTAAGTGGTCAATCCAGTGTTTATCTTCAAGGTTAAAGATTAAAAAAAGGACAAGAGGTCTTGCAGTACTATCTTTGTAGCTTGTTCCATGTCCACTGCAGAACTTTCTTCCCGCCACACAAAACTCAGAATGTTTGCCTTGTCTGACTTCATATGATGGATTACTTAAAGTGAAAAATTATTCAGAGATAACACTTCACATCACTCTGGTGCAATCTCACATGAAGATAAATGCTTAAAGTGCTCTGAGCTCAGACTTGTAGAAAGCAGAGAGTGAGGACTGTCAACAAAAACAAAAGCAGACATGAATGAGCACAGAAAGATGAGAATAGAAGTGTGAAATAAGAGTAACAGCATTCTGATAAAGAGAACAACGCCTCACTTGTGCAAGCATCAGTGGTCATTGTAGTCTGGGAATGAAAGGAAAAGAAACATGACTATAAGACAGTTTTATTCAAGGGGTGATGTAAAGTAAAACTAAATACTAGATAGACAGATCCCTGGCAAAGAGACTAACAGGACTGACATAAAACAGCTTTCTTAAGACCTCCTCAGCATTAGAAGTTTCTTTTAGACGGATAGCTTCAGATAGACTTCCACTCTTTGCTCCACTGGGTTTATGGTATCCCCATCCAAAGGCAGTGTTAAAGGTCTTGGCCTGACAGACAGGAAATGGAGCCTAGGATTTATGATGTCTCATATTGTTTCTTCTGCTTCTCCTACTCACGTGGGACATCTCTGTGATAGAAATGGCACAGCTAGTAACACTGGCTCAATTTTCTGCAGTGTTTCCATACTGACTTTGGGTGATGGTCTAGAGATATCTTTCTGAAACACAACAAAAAAGGTGAAAAGACAGTATGGTGTAGGAGCCAAGAAATTGTGCTGGAAAAAAACATCTGAGAGCTAACAGTCGTTAAGTAGTTCCCTCTCCAACCATTTCTCTGCACATAAGAATTTCCTAGGTGCAGGTACTCTGCTTGTGCCTAAGAGGAACCAGAATTTGGCACTGGCTCTGAGCACTTATAGATAGCCTGGACATGACTCTACAGCTTCTGGAAAGGGTGCACTCAGCTGTGAGTAAGGAGGTGAGGAGGGCTCTGAAGACATCCTGGAAGGGGAGTGGGAAAACCTTTGGCAGTCAGTAAGTAGGTGCCCTGCTTTGTAGTGCCATTCTGCCATGGGGTCCCTCTGACTACATGTGAACCACCTAAACTCCACGGAGTGTTCTCTACTTAAAGAGGGTGCCAGCCTGGTTGCCTCCCAGAGTTCAGACTTTGCAGGGGTTGAGGCATATATGGAAGCTGGGCTGTGGGATTAGAGGTGTCTCTGCCTCTGACAGAGATCTGGACATAATGGGGGCTGCCGAGGGGTTAGTGTGCAGTAGGAAGAGGGAGCCTGAGAATATCACATGCTGACTGTCCATGGTTGGGTCATTCTGTGTCCTCCAGCCTGCTGTGAACAGTGTTTCTGACACTTTTGATACTCCATCATTTGTCAGAATCAGTGTCACTACCACCTGGAACTTAATTCAGTTACACACACATCTGCATCTAGCACCATTTCTGATGCCTGGGAGTGTTCCGCTTGCCCTCTAGCTACCACCCTGAAAAGTACATGGATCTATGGCAGTTCCTATATCACATCTGCTTCCATTGTAGAGAAGTTTCAGACATCCCAGGGCATCACAAGCGGCACTAAGTGCCTTTATGCGAGCAACTGGATCCAGCCCCTGGATCTGTGGTGGCTCAGGTAGATTTGGCTTGCCTGGCAATGTCTGTCATTGTGTTTAGTCAGTGACATTGAGGTTCCCTTTGTGGAGGGCAGAGACACAGTGGACTCCCGTGGTGCTCTCCAGGCATCATGAGGCAGTTTCTGGCTGCCATAGGGATGTAGGGTGTCCAGCATCAAAATTCCTGTGCAGCACAGAAGGGAAGGAGTCCCTGATGGCAGTTACCCCCCTGATTAGCATCACGAGCATTCAGAAACTCACCTTGCATTTCGAAGCTTCTGAAAGGAGTGCTGTGCCATGAGGGCATGGGCCCTGAGCTACCGCACCTGACTCCAAAAGAGCATGGGGACAGCCCGTGGGTATGGTAAGCTCCATGATTTGAGGTTGTTCAGAGGACTGGAGGGAGGCCCAGAGACAAGACGTGCAAGTGTACGAAAGCAGTCACTGCTCAGTGCTCCTTCCTCCCTGCGAGATATCCTCAAGAACAACACAGGCTGCACATCTTCATGGGCTGAAGATGCTCTTGGAAATTCACCTACAAGACGTCATAGACATAGCCCACACGGTCTACACTCGTTATTTCACCTTTAAATAAAAGTCTTTATTCCCTGAAGAAAAATCCAGTAGCATCTAAGTATTTCAAATTTTGATGCTATGCTAATGTATCTGAATGCTTTTTCGGTACTTACAGATTAGTTCTTCAGAGAAGATGCTGTCTGTTCTCTCTGAGGAACACCGTGTCTTTGTCTAGAGTCAAGCAAGAAAGAGAAAAGGAAGTCACTAAGTCACTTCCTGCCATGCAAGGTTGTTTCAGAAGTCAACAAGTAATCTGTTAACACTTTCCAGTTACACTACCTGTGGTTGAAGAAGCTTCAACCTTATATTTTACAATTAAAATAAATGAAAAGCCAACATTTCTACCCTAATTTTGTTTCAAAACACGGAATTTTTATAATATCTAAACTGACAGTCAAAATTTGTTATTTGGGAACTGATGTCAGATCCAGCTGTAGTTAAAAACTAAGACTGACACAAAAGTTTGTCGTACTTGCATTTTATGACATGGTAGAGTAAACAGGATTTTGACTGACAGCTTCTCAGGGGACAATCTTACCATCCCTGTACTGTGAAAAGTATGTTAGCAGTAGAGCACAGTAAGTGGTATATGTGCCAACGTGCAACAAAACCTGTTTTTGATTTTTGATGCTACTTAAAAACAGGTGTTATAAAGACAGTTTCAGTTTTTCCTTGCATGATGGATTTAAAAGAACATTAGAAAATCAGATAAACTTATTCAAAGTCTCTAAATTCTTTAAACTATAATAATTTTTTTCCTGAAATGTTATATTTTCATGACTTTTTCTACTTTTCAGGTTAATTGCTCTTTGATTTTGCAATGTTTTGTGTTGTACAAGCCTCATCTTTCTTCTGTTTTGTTGTTCCTTTCTGGACAATTTGTACTTTAGTTGCATCTAACAATATTTCTAATTTATAACAAGAGGGCCAGAATTCAGCACAGTATTCATGGTAGGGACCTACAATATATTTCAATATACAATTCAATATAATGTATTATTTTTTAGTACATATTTTCCAGTCTTCTCTTACAGACCAGTCCTTGTATCTTTAAACAGGCAAGCTAAGCTTTTCCCAGTACTGTACTTCACAAGATGACAAATCAGCAGACCTCTCTATTTATCACCAAAGCAGCAGCACCATTCTAATACACAGGTTCTGTAGTTGAATGTAATTAAGATATGCATTATTGATGTGCCTCTGCAAGAAAAAAGTAGCAAAAATATATCTTTGTCATCAGGATCAATAAGAGGATGATGGCCTCTATGGGTATTAGTTTTACACAGCAGCTTATGAGAGGATTTCTATTTTAATTAACCATCTTAGGTAAGTCCTTCCTCCATTCCTTCATCAGGCACCTCTGGTTTCCCTGCTGGGATTTCTGCATTCACTTTTCTCATTAGTTTCTCTCCATGTTATCTGATAGCAACTCCATTTTCTTTCTGTGAATCACCTTTTCTCTGTCTTTTCTCTGTTCATATAAACTTAGTTCTGCTCACCGTTTCATCCCCTTTCTTTTTGTCCATTTTTCCCCTAAGAGCCCTTCATTGCTATTTCCCTGAAACCATGCTCCTCCTTTCCCATCTGCTACAACTCGACCATTTCCAAAATTTCCTCACTGGGAAACTTCTGGAAAGTTAGCTCATTCTGTGTTTGGGGACTCCCAGCTGTGAACACTTTATTTCCTTTTTTGAGCTCTTCAGAACCACCTAAAACACTCGGCTGGGCTCAAGGCTCATTGCAATGAATGATCCATTCCACAGGTAACATAAATATCACAGTGTCGACAAGCATTGCCTTTCAATGAAGAACTGAGGTGTAGAGATGACAATCTGACCATGCAAGTTCGTGGCAGAATGTGGAGATAGCTGGCGATTTAGTGCCTCTACCACCAAACCACCTGACCCTTGTCGTTGATAATACTGAGTCATGGTATCAGTCACAGAGGAGTACAGATGATTCAGAGGTTCATTAATGTACTTCTTTGACGTAGCTGGAGAGTATACTAATTAGGCTCTGAGACACAGCCAGGAGATTCAAGAATCTTGTTGTTTCCTTTTGTTTGCTTGTAATTGCTGTTCTACATTACAGCAGTTTTCTGTGCTAAGGGATTTATTTCTAGCTGCTATAGAGTGCTACATTACCCTTTAATGTAATTCTCTGGTGACATTTTTAAATGATTCATACACGTTTTATATGTACCAGCTTATTTTTCAATGGAAGATGTAGAGGAAAACCTTAGAAGATACACATCTGTACTGGGAGCCTTGTGGAAGACGTCGTATTGCGGGAGTCAGTGACCTGCGACAGGACACATCTGCTCTGTTGTGGCTGGTACTTAGGGCTTGAGAAGCCCATACATAGTTAATCTAATCTTCAGGCCTGTGTTGTGCTTCCCATACCCCCTGATTGCAGGAGAAGCTCAGCTGTAACAGTGGAGCCTGCAGGCAGCTCCCACTCCCAGCCAGCAACCACACCACCTGCCTGGCCATGCCTTTCTCGAAAAGTGCAGCAAGAAGTTCTCCTGTGAACATCCTTGAGGAGCAGAGTTCTTTTCTTGTACGGACACTATAGAACAGCTCAAATGACTAACAAGGCAGAGTTTCTCTTCACAGACAGAATCTGCTCTGCCCAGTGCAGCACCAGGGTGGAAAATGCACCCCAGGCTGTATGAACATGGGGTGCTTCTGAAGGGGCCTAAGATTTACTTGCTATCAGCATTCCTCTTCTTATTCTGACTTATTAAAGCAGGTAACTTATTAAGTAATAATATAAGTCATTATATATATCTTATTAAGTCTCAATGTCAGGCCTTTCTTCTTGAGCTCCAGCAAGAGCTCTACACCACTCTCTCTCACCTTGCCCCCAGCCTCCCATGCAGAACTACATCCTTGTCACCCCCCTGACTGCTCCCACACTTATCTTGCTTGCAAAGAAAGCTGCTAACGAGCTTAAACAAGCACTAAACTGATTTTTAAAAGATATCTAGAGAGTGAAAACCAAAATGAAAAAAGAGGAGAGTGAAGCTGCTTCCAGTGACCAAATTCAGAACCTCACTCTGAAGTATGCATTTTTTTCCTGTGGTCATTGAACAACACTGTCTGTAAAAACACAGTGTTTTCATGTGTATAGCTTTGTAATGGTAGGCAAAGCAACAGAGGGGAGGAAATAAAATTAATGGTATTCTTACTGCTAAAATACTATTCTGAGCTTGGAAATTCAGCACCTGAGGACTTCAGATTCCTAGGTAAGAAATTTGGTGGGTCTTCTATACTCTTAGAATAATACTTATATTTCTCAGGCAGAAAGTTAGATGATGATATGGTTAAATCATGGAAGCATAAATCAGGATTCTCAGCCAGGTGACTTTCATGAGAAACTTTAATTAAACTTTGATTAGGTGTAGATTCAAGAGGAGTGGTATTTTTGTCTTGCCTATCCACCTGTGTGTTCACCTCTCTGTTCACTGTCTAATAATTTTCGAACCTACCAGCCAATTTCAATCAAATTTGACAGGCTTATCAAGGTCTTATATATTACAGACTCCAGGGAAAGCAGCAGCTGGGCAGAAAGGGGTCCCAGCTGAATACTTGCTTGAAAAGAAAGGTGATTTCTCAGCCTCCTGTCAATCCAGAGGAGCAGTCATCCCCTGGCAAACAGCAAGTGTCTGTGGGGCAGAGAGACAGCACAGGGCAGCCCTGAGCTTTGCTTTTTCCTCTCTCCTTTTTTTTTAAATCTTTATGCTGCATAATATATAGAAATGTACCTGTCCTTTTTGATCAGTCCATAAAATCATTTAACCTGTATCCTATTTGCAGCAGCGACTGGAACAAAGAGAGCATTTGTACAAGTACAGAACAGCCCATCCACAATGGGACACTTATTCCCATGCCCTGTCAGTTACTAGCTGTAGCTTGGCCTGAAACATGATGTTTTACATCCCTTCTCTCTTCTAGGTTGGCTTTCTGAGGGCAAAAAGAATATATGTGATTGCTCTGTCTACCTGTCCATGTGTCCAGGTGTCTGTCATGCCTACCAACAACCATTGAACCCACTGGCTGTTTTCCACAAGACCTGAAAAAATAAGAGAAGTCTACTAAAGACAACTATGTGATAAACTATGTGAAAATTGGTCTGGAAAGGGACTTAAATCAATGTTTCCATTGAGAAAAGGCTGGCAGAATTCAGCTATAATGCACTCAAACCAACAGCCGCCTGGGAGCTGTTCGGCACATACGCAGCTATGGTAGTGCTGCCTCTTGCAAATAAGCATCACAGGCTTGAGCAACCTGGGGAAAAGCAAAGCAGGAGACGAAGGATACAGCAAATCAGTTGTATTACTGCTTACAGACAACTTGCTTCAGAGACTGTTGCTTCCATTAAAAAAAAAAAAGGGAATACAAAAGACTCATAATTTTCACGTCAGTCTTCATGTTAGTTATTCTGGAGGAAAGGAATAACATCCTCCCTGGCACCATAAGCAACTTTGCAAGGAAGATTTGCTTGGAGTGCCTCCATTGTACTAGCAGAAGCTTTAACAAAAAGGACTGAAGTGTTTATGAATTTTTTAATCCATGTAGACCACAGTAGTTTAATTACATATAAAAAAGGTTTGCATAACCTCTATAAGGTGTTGAATATTTCATCTCTGCCCACGGATGCTAGAGTGCTCCATTAGTTGAAAAAGCCCAAGAGGATGTGTGGAAGTGGTGTGTGAGAGTGTCTATATATGTTAGATCAGGAATGCATTCAAACACATATACATGCATATGTGTATACATAAGGGAAGAGAGAAAAAAGATATCGGCACTGTAATCGTCGGAGAGGTAGGTTGCATCTTACTATAAGGAAGCAGGTATTTATAGAGAAATATACAATCATCTTTCATTATAAACTCCTATTTTAATTGTACAATGATTTTGACTTGAAGCATTGCTTTGGCCTGAATCTTGCCCTGGATTTCCTTTACAGAGAAAAGCAAATGCTTACGTGAAGTCTGAATAATACTCACAAACTCTTATCTGAGTATCAGGATGTTAAACAATACTCTGTTTGTTATAGCTGGCATTTGCCTAAGATGTCTTTGTTTCTATGCAATTAACTTGCTGATGTATGTTCTAACTCCTTGTGGCTATTTGAAGAAAACAAGATTTAATTTAGCAAGGTATTTGTTGTTAATTTGTTAGATAATTTGGTCTCCACTGATGTAAAGAGAATTTATTCATTCAGTCATTTATTTTGCTACTGGCTTCAGCAGAAGCATACTGTATAACGTATGAATTCTCATAATTGCAGTTCAGAGACAACGTATGCTACATTCCCTGTACTTCAGGATTAATGGCCCACGCTTGCTGAAGAGCAGGGATCTGAAATGAGTTCAGTGCCCATATTGGGTTTATTTTGGAGAGGGCAGGCTGCATCATAAGGCTGATACTGTTTTCTCTCATAAGAAAAAAAAAAACAAACCCTGCTTTCTGAAGTCTTGAGAGAAACACCAATAAAATCTAAAGCATTTGCTGATGTTAGCATTACTTTAAGTCATTCTTTAGATAAAGAAGATTTAGGAATGGCTCCTGAGCCACTAAATCATGGTGCTAGCTACCCAGGCTGTTGCGCTGTGTGGTCTATCAGTGCTTAACCCGCGTGTAAGCTGTTCAGCTGCACTCGGGTAGGCAAGAACGTTCCTCTCTTAGTAGATATCGTAAACTGCAGCTAGTATGATTGTTTTATTCATCTGTCCTTGCACTAATAACATCTCCCAGATTAAGCCGTTAATAGCATGTAAGAGTTTAATCATTTAAAGCTCAGTAAAGCATACTGACCCTTTATAAAGTATAACACTTGGCTTTCCTCATGTCACACACCTGGAGCCAAAGCCTGCTCTGACATAGACTAGCACCCTTTTAGGGAGGTCCAGGATCACAGGAACAATGTTCCTCTGTACGTGCCTGATCCAGAAGATGAGAGGGACATGCTCAGGCACAAGGATCGCTGATGTGATGTGCCTGAGAAGAGCAGGTGAGGGAGAAAATCAGTAAATGCTGTGGCTGGTTACAAGCCAAACTGTAGGATGCCTCCTCTACCTGACTTCCTAATAAGCCCATCTTTCTTCCAGTCTATCATTCCTAAAAGACAGAACCACGTGTGGTGTGGGGTCTGTGACAAACTTTATGTTATGGGCATTCAAAAATCTTCCTCCAGGAGCAATGTGACAAAAAAAAAAAAAAAAAAGCATGCTTAACTAATTGTCTGTAGATATCCATAAAAAGGGTTAAAGCAATAAAGAGCTGGTCATTACGATTCCTTGCAAACTTAAAGAGGTCTGTCAAGCAATCACTCTCTTCCTCTGCTGGCAATCTGGGCTGCTGCTTTGCTGTCTTTTTCTTCTCTTTGGTTTAGTTCCCACTGTCCTTAGTGCTCCTAAGCCCGCTTGTTATCCCGGTGTCACGAGGTGGAGGTTGTCCAGAGCTTCTCATCTGGAAGGCTCTAGGCTGATCTGTCTGCCTCATGTCAGCATGTGATGTTTCCTCCAGAACAGCTGGGGTGAAGGGCAGATTGGGCTGACCCCACAGAGCCCATTGCATTCAGTCTGCAGGGAAGGCAACATCAGGCCAAGAGGCAGTGGAAGCCCAGGCTTTCCCCTTTAACATGCCCAGAAGCTCCTTAAAACCTTGAGCCTTTAGGTGGTACTGGGTCGGTGCAGACCCAAGACGTGCTCGCATTGAGAAGGACATGGGACCATGCTTAAACACAGCACAGACTTAATCTTGTCATCTGGTATGAGCTCAGGGTTATACTTCATTTAACAACTTTAAACAAGTTTTTTAATGAATAGTAGCATAAGAAGACTCGATCACATCAGCAAGCTTTTGAGGTAACCATGGAAAATGCCACCTGCATGACAGAAACTCTCTTTTCCCTGTTGATGAGGGGTCAGGACTTGTAGTTCTCAGGGCTCCTGATCAGCACCTGCCATATAATCCCACTGGATATAGTTCTGGATATATTCTCAGCAACAACTGTATTGCACTTGGCTTCAAGGTTTCACCTCTTATGTTAGGCTGTGGTTTCACAGGCAGTTGCTCTAATTTTATGACTTGTCACCACCAGAAAGGAGAGGATTCACTTCTCTGTCCTGCTCCCTTCCCACAACAAAAAAAAAATTATAATTTAAAAAAAAAAATGGTTAGCTTTGTGCTGGATTAGCAAACTGAATTTATTTCTAAAAGCTCAGCAGGAGGAGCATGCATGATGGAGAAGGAAGGCAAACAGAAAAGGGAGCAAGACCTCTGTCAGCAGTGGTGGATTTTAAAAACATTCAACCCCATCCTGTGAAAACTAAGTTTTGAATGTAGAGAGGTAAGTGATTTCTAGCCTAGTGATTTTAAAATGGATCTCACCTAACTGCAATTCAAGGCAATTTAACCAAAAAATTCAGTGCATTCATTTAGAAAGCTAATTGCAGAGACATACTAAATTTATTGAAATTGCTCAAGGCGAAGTGCATTAGTGCTTTAGGACTGCTTTGTCAGTTCCTCACCCTATCCATACGAGGAACACACCTAAAACCCATTCCTCCAAAACAGGATGCTTTAAACTTTCCTTTTTGCCTTTGAAAAAAAAAAAAAAAAAAGCTTTATTGGTTCTCGTTATCACCTGGAAGATATAATTTCACTTAATGGACATGAGTTGCTCCCACAACTCCTCTAAACAGTTCTTCTAAAGATACCTCATCTTTGCTTCGCTCACTGTCCTCTTTCCCCCAGTCCTTTTCTTTAATGCTGTATAATAGGCAGAATACTATCAGTTAGTCAAATTACAGCACAGATGACACTCCATCAGCCAGAAGGAAGAAGAGGAATTACAGATACTGGTATAGACGCATACCAATATCGAATTAGTTGACATTTTGTGAAATCCTGGGAGATTTTTGGAAGGTGGGGGTAGGGAGTAGAAGAAGGGAGGGTGCCGGTAGATGTTGTTGATCTTTTTTTTTACAAAAGTCTCCAAAGAAAGTAACTGATGCCGCTGTCTTCGAGTATTTTGAAAACAGGCATGGGTATTCTTCTATCTCTAAGCATTTTCCATCTCTACTCTCTATGATGCTGCCAGGAAACACTTCAAAGTTAATTAGAGAATATTTGTAAAGCACTTTGAATATTCAAGTGCTGCATAAGTACCAAGGTGTTATTAACTATGATTCAAATGAATTAGGGAAGAACTTATGAATCCAGCAGCACTGAGCAGGCAGCGGTGCTAGGCTGGCATAGAGGAGAGGAGAGCTGGGTGGGGAGAAGAGGGCTTCACAGATGTACCGCAAATTCGCCTGAGACATGCAGCAACATGAGGAGCTGACCATCCTAGACAGGCTCAATCAGCAGTTACTGGGATGGTTCATAGGTATAATTCTCTGTTACCACACTTTCTGAAACAGAAATCTCTACAGCACTTTAGCAGCTATGAGCTCCTAGATGGAAAGGAACAGCCATCCAGCTCCCCCTTTGCTACACCGTTCCAGTCCCTTTCCTACACTGCATGAAGAAGCTGGGCTTCTTGGTGTATGACCATTTTCATGCTGATTTTGATGCTATACACAGAGCACCTCACATATTCCCAGCCCAGAGGGAACCTCTCTTCTCCTGGGGCTCCTGCTTAGCTGTGCTGAGCTTTTCAGTTGAACTTCATCTCTCATCTACTTGAGAACAGAAGACTAGAAATGGTGAGAACTCCATGACACTTCCAATGATTTTTTTTGTGTGTGTGTGTTTTGTTTTTGTTTGGTTGGTTGGGGTTTTTTTGGTAACTTCCCATCACCTTGCTGACACAAATAAAACTCAGCAGTGGGCTGCAGCTCACTGAGGGAAAGAATCCAGAAGACTTATAAGTGCATATAACTTTGAAGGAGCAGAACTTGAGGCCAGGGAAAAAGCACTTTCTTACAGCAGTCTGCTTCTCCAAAAATGTTTGGAAAGTTCACTCTTTCCAATAGATTTGGTTCCTTTGAATTCCCTCCAGCCTGGTATGGTTTTGAACAGAGGCCTGGTGACCTGCAATATTAAATTTTGAAAAACAGTTGGCTTCTGTAGTTTCTTGGAGTCATGGAGGCACAGGTAAGCCACTTTACTTACCCTTACTCTTAAGAGAGCCATGGAGATCCCTGTGGGATGGATTATTCATTCACTTGGAGTATACTATGAAAATTGTGATTGATAACCACCTCCTGCCTGTGCAACAGTGCCTTACTGTGAGCACAAAGGTTTTGTGATCCATTTAAAAGCAGGCCTTTTATGCTTAATGAACTTAAAACACCTAACTTTAGGTACCCAATATGAGTAACTAGAAATGTACTTTAATGCACAGCTTTTTTTCTGGCCTTTTTTATCCTCTGCTATTGCTCTCAGTAATTTTGGGTAAATTCAAAGGAGAAGGGATAATATGGTTATTCAAAGAAGAAAAGAAACTTCCCTTGAAGCACATTAAATTCATTAGACACAATTTTATTTTATATAAACAATGAGACAAGGTGAAGGTGATGGGCAGGACTCTGAATACCATTAACATCAGGACAATTGCCACTGATTTTAATGGTATGTGAAGTTACCTAGGCTCTTGCGGGTGAGGAGCACTGCCAAAATTTTCACGCTTAATATTAAAAGCCAAGAAATTGAATTTTACTTATACCAGACCGAATGAAAAGGAATCATACCTGAAGTCTCAGGGTTAAGAAATGTGCTCTGATAGCTACTAATTCATTTTACATCTTTTCTCAGAGAAGAAGGCAGTGTGCCCACACAGGTTGCTGGCGGTCTACAGTTGACGAAGGAGTGTCATGCCTGCATGGTGTGAGCTGGAAGGCTGCCATGTGCCTGTGCGTCAGCTTCGAGCCATGAGGCAGCACGCTGAGATCTGAGCGTACTTCTACCAGAAGGTGACAGTCCTCAGCCTCTGTGACGCAGCTGGCTGGTGCCTTGCCTTTCTTTCTGAGCCACCCCAACTGACAGCCCAGGTTTTACTGCTCGAGGTGATGAGCCCTGGATATTTTAAATGTCCAGCAGCGCTTAAATAATTCATTCAGGCCTTTTAACACTGTTCACAGATGGAAAGTTGCCCTGGGTGGTGAATGACTTCAGTTCTAGTAGGGCTTCAAAGGGCCTGGTCTGCAGGACTAAGAAATACTATGGGAAGTGCTGGCCTTATATTTATTTTCTTGCCAGCAGAAAAGGAAAAAGTCTTGACATGGTGTCAGAGGAGACCATAATGCACACAAGGTTGGGAGATCCTAATTGTGACCCTTGAAAGAGCAGTTTTAAGTGAGACCGTCAAATAGAGAAAGAAATTAGCTTTTCTTTTTGCCCACAGTTCCGACTGGCAGTGGACACTGGAGTCTACACAACGTGGAAAGGAGTGACTCCTGCCTCTCTTGGGTATGGCTGTTGCAATGTAATGGCTTATCTCACCTGCCAGGACATTATTTAACCCTAAAAAAAATCAGGGTTTTGGTTTTAGGTGTCTTCTAAGAATACCAGCATGAGGGCAGCTCAAGCTGTTAGCCAGAAACCTGGCAGATCAAACTGCACCACCTGGGCATACAGAATGAGCAATAACTTGCCTATTCAGAGGCAATGAGCCTAAACAAAGGGGTTTACATGAGCTTTATTTGAGGGAGGTACGTGGGTAACAGAAGGCTGGTAAACCTGATGAAGCACCAGCCTAGGAAACCCAAGCAGTTGCTTGTCTGTGAGCCTACTGCTCTCCTCTTGTGACAGAAGAAGGCAATGCTCATTCATTTTCAGTCCTTCCCTGGTTGTAAATTGCTGTCGAACTGCCAGGTGCTACCCTCCTCTCTAGCTTATACTCCATACACAACTTCTCACTGAAACTCAGGCCCCAAATATCAGAAAGCTATGTCCGTCATCCTTGCCAAATGGACAATTTGTGGTGGCCCCATTCCCTTCCCGGGTAGCTCTGGTGTCTGCTGCAGCCCTGTTGCACAGCAGGGCCTCCCCCCCAGGAGACTTCCTGCAGTAAGTGGCCATGGCCCCAGTTAACAACCTTTTCTGNTATACGTATAAATGGGGTACATATGTATTGTGTATATAGATGTTTATATATTTAAAGTGGTACATACATGTGTTGAAATGACAGTTATACATATGCATATATATATATGTATATATATGAGGCATTTTCTATGAAAATGCCCTGAACTATTATTTATCTCCTAGAATAGTGGAGAAAAGTGAGATCTACTTTTTTTCTATGTTCATCTGTCTGCTTCTATAACCTGTCACTGTGACAGGTTAGTATACTCTAACTGTATCTAATTCCAGCAAGCTTTACTTGAAGTACTATCAACAAATTGATCTCTATATATTTTTATTTATCTTATGACAAAACTACCATAATGAGTCAAATATTTCCAGCATGCTAATAATGGTTTCACCATTTGATTGCACTCCATTTCATATCAAATAACGTATTAGTGTAATATTTACCAGGCACAAAAACCAACCATATAGGATTATGCAAAAGCTGGGGACAAACATGGGTATTTCTCCTGAGAAAAACTGGTTCTGAGGCTGACAATATTTAGCTGGTAAAATAGCANCCCCCGCTGGTGCCTACCTGCCACTACCAGTGGCTGCTGGCCACTGCCAGTGCTCCTCCAACTGCCAGAACCCTCTGCTTTGTTGGTGGCATCATCCGCAAATACCACCGCTTTCTAAACTGTTTCATTGACTCTATTTTAGAAAGCAACCACTGCAGCACAGCTCCTGCCTGCACCTTTGCACAAAGAGGGGGACAGCCTTAGATGGTCCTTCTTGGTTCTATTTCACTTTCAAGGCCACAGCAGGTAACTCTGGTGGCTCCTTCCCCTGGACCTTTCTACTATAATTCTCTCATTCAGATATTTTCAAATAACAATACAAACATATGACTTGTCATTTTATATATATATATATAATTTATTTTTATATATATATATATATCTACAAATGATCTATACGTATAAATGGGGTACATATGTATTGTGTATATAGATGTTTATATATTTAAAGTGGTACATACATGTGTTGAAATGACAGTTATACATATGCATATATATATATGTATATATATGAGGCATTTTCTATGAAAATGCCCTGAACTATTATTTATCTCCTAGAATAGTGGAGAAAAGTGAGATCTACTTTTTTTCTATGTTCATCTGTCTGCTTCTATAACCTGTCACTGTGACAGGTTAGTATACTCTAACTGTATCTAATTCCAGCAAGCTTTACTTGAAGTACTATCAACAAATTGATCTCTATATATTTTTATTTATCTTATGACAAAACTACCATAATGAGTCAAATATTTCCAGCATGCTAATAATGGTTTCACCATTTGATTGCACTCCATTTCATATCAAATAACGTATTAGTGTAATATTTACCAGGCACAAAAACCAACCATATAGGATTATGCAAAAGCTGGGGGTTTTGTTTTTGTTTTCTCCTGAAAAAAACTCTCCTGAGAAAAACTGGTTCTGAGGCTGACAATATTTAGCTGGTAAAATAGCATAGTTTTAGTATGTGGTTCACATTCTAGCTGGGCAAACAAATACAAGAAGATTATGAGAAAAATAAATGTAATAAATACTGTATTTTAAAAATCTGACCAATGTCCATAAAGGATTGACTCCCTTAGGACAGTAGACAATGTAAGCTCTCATTAGCAAGACTGCATACAGAGGTTAAGACTGGTAAATACTGACAAAAATTGCAAACAAATAAACATTGATGTGAACAGGTATTATATTTCTTTGTTTAAAGGACAAATTAAATGTTCAAAGAAAATATTAAAAAAAAAAAACTGACTGCAGTTAAAACACTGAAAGGGAGAGAAAGAATTGGATCAAGCAGTCACTTCCAACTGACAAACAACTTTTTTTGGTGGAGAACCAGGAGAATTACTTATTTTCCTGTAAGGGGCCTTGGAAATTATCTTGGAAACCATGTTCTTGTGTGTAGTCTGTGACGTCTGTAATACTCTATCACAATCTTCCTTTAACCATATGGCTACACAAATCTTAATTCTAAGGCAGCTAGGTGATCTGCATTTAGTACTTTGAAAATTGTTAAGAAATTTTCTTTTTTACTAAATTAGTAATTACTTGTCCTTATGATTCTATATTATATCCTTCTTTTTGAACAAATTTGTATTTTACAATTTTGTTTGTTACGATTTTTTTTCCCTGTAATGCCATTTTACAGGGCCTTCAATACTCAGGTAAGTAAAACACTTCTGAATTTGCCTGAAGTAGGCTGTATCTACAGAAGTCCCTCTTCATTAACTTCAGGTTATCCATATTGCTTAAAATGATAAAATAAGAGCGGCCTCACTGGCTCAGACTGGAGGTCACTTCAGCCCAGTATCCTATTCATGACATGAACCAGAGAAGGATGGTCAAGGAAGTATGTAAGAACAGGGCAAATATGTAGGATGCTTCCTCCAAATACTCTCCAACTTTTTGTGACCTGTAGACTTAGTACATTTAGTACATATTAACAGTACATATTAAATAAGCATTTAATAATGGTCACTTGACTGAGAACTACGGGATCTCTCTGAACCCGTAAATTTTTACTAGTCACAAAATCCCAAGAAAAAGGATCCTGCAGCTTAATTATACTGTGTGCTAGGTTTTGTACTGGAAGATACAGAGAACTGAATCCTATTCACCTTCATCACATACCCATTTATAGACTTCTGCCTTATCCCCGATTTATCTCTTTTCCAGACTGCTTCCAGGGTCCCATTTTACTGAGAAATCCGTGAACTTGCTCATGCTTGCAGCTCTTCTCTGAACTTTTTCCAGTTCTGGTTTCTTATTTCTTCTGTCTGAATATTTTTTCCTTTCTTCTCTTTTTGAGACAAAGCAGATGAAACAGATGAAGCAGAATTGCATGTAGATGAACCATGGAGCTGGGTATAATGATGTTCTATCTTGTTCTCTGCTCCTTCTGCTAAAAATTGTAGATATTTTATTTGCCTTTTGACCCCAATCAGGCATTGATTTGATGTTTTCATCAAGTTATCCACAATAATCCAAAATGGCATTTTTAATTATATGTACATATATATATGTATAAATATGTATCTTATATATATTATATATATACACATATACAAAGTAAGGGCTTTTCCGCACATGTACATATTTCTTCACAATCTTCCCTTGCCCTCATTTTCCTGTATCATCTGAAAACCCTTACCTTGCCGTTCACCTCAGTGACTCCCTTCTCCAGGCACATGCACGTGTCCCAGCACAGATCTGTGCAGGACTCACTTATGACTTCATCCCATTTAAAGAGCTGAAAACTTATTTCTGTGCTGTTTCCTATTTCAACCAATTACTTGAACAAGAGCCACCAGCATCCCATGGCAGCAGAAATGGCCAACAGAATGCGAGCTGCTTTATAGCCAGGAGACCAGGGGCAGTGGCTATCCCCTTCTGCTCAGCACTCACTAAAACACATCTAGGTACCATGGCCAGTTTTGGACCCCCAGTACAGGAAAGACATTGATAAACCACAGCAAGTTCAGTGTCAGCCTGGGCTGGAGCTGCCGCCCTTGAGGAGAGTCTGGAGCAGTGGGGTTTGTCTGGTGGGAGGCAGAGACAGCTTTGGGGGCACCTCATAGCCACTTCAGTGCCGGCGGGAATGTCATCAAGGCAATGGGAATCTGAATCTCCAAAGTGGTGTATGGTGTGAGGATGAGGGACAATAGGTATAAATTTAATCTTGTCTGAAGTTTCATTTTTCCTGTCAGCTATAAACAGTATAAAACCTGTAGATTGTCTGCACTAACTTAAAAATCAATATGCTATGCCCATACCTTAAGGTGTCTTCACGCTCACAGACAATAACTCCTTCATTTTTGAGGATTCAAGAGTCCTGGAGTCCCATTCTGGACTCTTTTTTCACCTCACAATGACTTGCAATTCCACTTTGGGATTCCGCTTCCCTGATCATCCTTGTATTCATCATAAACTCATGGGCAAGGATAAGTAGCAGACTTTGATCCCAGGGGACATTTTGGGCTAGTTAACTGGACAGGACAGATAAGTGTTGGGCATCCCATTGATGTGTTATCGAAAAAAAAAATCAATATATTTACTGAATTTATTATAAATTAGGCCTAATGGTTATTTTAAAGGAAAGAAATAAGTAATAGAAAAGGCATTCTTTCTAATATTCCAACGTTATCTGAACTGTAAAATATTTTGAGTGTGAAATCAAAGAGCATCTAGCAGAACTTCAGTGCAAAGATCTACTCATTTATTACTACTACCAATTTATTTTTCTGGAGAAAATGTATTCCTTCTAATACAAAGATCTAATTGTTAGACTTCAGAATGATGAAATCATGTATTTTCACTGCTCTGAAATTTCTAAGGTTTAATTTTTAAAACAAATAGTGAACATTCAATTTATTGAATTAAGGACAATGGTAGAAAGCTATAGAGTTACCCCACATAACGTTTCCAAAGGACTACAATTCATAGGAATGAATGATGCTTCAGCTGTGTTTACACAGAGCAACAGTCACATCTAGTGGCCATAAAGTTAATTATTTCTATATATATTGCATGGCTAACCTGAAAGATATTTTGCATGTTATCAGATGCTGTTATTTTCTATTTAAATGGTATGCATCTTAATAAGATTTGAAATATCCATGTAGGAAAGATGCACATATGTCTGTGTACAAATATCTACTTTATAATTCTGAATTATGTTAGGGCAAACAATGCTACAATAGTAAAGGAGGGAAGAAGCAATTCAGAAGGCATTTACAGATGTCTGTATGGGCAAAGTGAACTTTGTGATGCCATTTATGAACCCAGTCAAATGGGACAGGTAAAATGGTAAGATATGCAGAAATATAAAAAATTTGGGGGTTTAAAAGCTTCGAAAGCAGAAGCACCATCCTGAATCTTGCTGTATATGACAGCAAGCAGACGTGTACAATGTTTTATTGTTCTAGTCCTTCTGGGCACGTAAGAGCATATGGACAAAAACTTTTCCTCTCTTGGCTAGCCAGGATATAAGTTGCTCTTCTGGTGGAGTAGAGATTTGCCTGGGAAAAGACAGGAAACCTTTCCATAGATCAGACAGGGACTATGGGGCTGCAACTCCAAAGGACTTTATCAAAGGATGATGTGGGCAGGAGGGGGTTCGACATTATCCAACAGCAGAGCCTTACAGACAGGTAAGAAACAAGTTGAAATGGTTGCAAAGAGTCACCATCCTAGAAAGTGATGGGAATAAGTCCAACCATGCAGGTGGATGCAGTGCTGAATCACGTGCTCTTTCACCCACCTGAGTGCCGTTTACCCTGTACACCACACAAAACAATCCTGCATGGTCAGGCCTCCTTCATAAGCCTGTACTGGGCTTATGTGGCAAGGTTTTGGTAGCAGGGGAGCCACAGGGGTGGCCTCTGTGAGAAGATTCCAGAAGCTGCCCCAAGTCAGATAAGAGCCAGCTCCAGCCGGCTCCAAAAGGGCCCTGCCACTGGCCAGACCTGAGCCAGTGAGCGATGCTGGTTGTGCCTCTGGGAGAGCAGATTTAAGGAAGGGAAAAATCTGCTGCACAACAGCAGCTGGGAGAGAGAGGAGTGAGGAACAGCCCTGCAGACACCAAGGGCAGTGAAGAAGGAGGGCACGAGGGGCTCCAGGCACCGGAGCAGAAGTTCCCCTGCAGCCCGTGGTGAGGCCCATGGTGGAGCAGGCTGTCCCCCTGCAGCCCATGGGGTACCACAGGGAGCAGATCTCCACGCTGCAGCCCGTGGAGAGGAGCCCACACAGGAGCAGGTGATCCGGGGGGAGCTGCCCCCCGTGGGGGACCCGTGCTGGAGCAGTTTGCTCCTGAAGGATGGCCCGCGTGGTACGGACCCATGTTGGATCAGTTAGGTGGATGGGGGGGAGGGTGTTTTTAGTTTGCTTTTAGTCTCTCACTGCTCTAGTCTGTTAGTAATAGGCAATAAATTCCATTAGTATCCCTTTTACTGAGCGTGTTTTGCCTATGACGGCAACTGGTGTGCAATCTCCCTGTCATTATCTCAACCCTTGAGCCCTTTTTCATTGTATTTTCTCCCTCTGTTACCTTGAGGAGGGGGAAAGAGGGTGGTGTGGTGGAGCTTAGCTAGCCATCAATGCAAAACCACCATAAGCCTCTGTACAGCCTTTCCTGGAAAGGCATGCAACATTCACTGCCGTTCACGTCAGCATGAGTTTCATTCTTTTGGACTACATTGCACTTCTTGAGGATCACTTCCCCAAATTTTCTCTGCCTTATGATGAACTGATCAATATCACCAAGAGTGGAGTACGTGTAAATTACCTGGGGATTTGGATAATGCATCTAGACTACACGTTCTTGTTATAAGACTGCAAGTACTCCTGTAGTGTGCAGTTTGGTGCAAAACAGCTACACCAGACTGGGAATGATATCCAGCTTTTCTGGGAGCTGGAAATAAGCCATGAAATGAACAGAAGGCAGTCAAACTCTTTCCATTGTTCCTATGAGCTCTGGTTTGAGGGTATTATATTTTCTATCACATGAAATAAGTTCAAGGGAAGCAGGTCATTCCTGGGTCAGGCCTACTTTCTGGGTCAAAAGCAAAGAAAAAAGTTCTGAATAACAGTTGCTATTAATAAGATCAATGTAACAGTAAAATGAGATATTCCAATGTACATTCATAGCATTGGCAGCTTGAAAGGTTACACTTAGATTCATCTAATTTACTCCTTTGTCTAGCTTCATTCAGCGATTACACAAAAGTCATAGTTATCTGAAGTAGTAAATACAATACTAGTTCAAACATTTTTTGATAGCTCTTTTTACTTACCACATAAATGAGGAAAGAAAGTTTGTTCCTTTTAGGCTTGCACTGAACTTGGTATGACATTTAAGAGAGTTTGCTCACCAGTGGAGCAATACATGGCACTGGCACAAGAAGTAGCAACAGCAGGTATTGCTTTGAGGTGCGGAAATAGGTCCCGAAATGTGTCACAGACACAAACAGCATACAGGCAGACCCAATACTCATTAGTAGTTTTTGTTATTTTGTCTATAGTTCGTTCCCTTCTTCCATTTTAAGGCATTGCACTATGTTCATGCTAAAGACACAGCAGACAGAATACAGCCAGAGATGTCATTTGTCTCAGCTGGGAATAGCTGAACATCTGAACATGTTCATAAATCACCAGTGCTGCCAAAGGCTGGCCTCTCAGCTTCTCACACAAAGTTTCGTTGAATTCTGTGATTATGAAGCCATATTTAAAAAGCTCATTTTAAACTTCACCACACACAACTGGCGTTGGTTGCAACAATGCACAGAAAAAGAAAACTGCTTAATTTTCAGTAGATGTCCACATTTTTTCTCCTGACCTTACTAACAGTGTGTATGTTTCTACTTCTCAGTTAGTCTGTCCTCAGTTGATTTATAAGGCTAAACCTTGGTTTTATAAGCTATATTTTTCACTTAAACTTTCAGGCTTTGTCCTTTAACGTAAGAGCTGTAGAGCTGCTGGGAGAGCCATCATACTGGTTTCAGCTGAGACAGAGTTAATTTTCTTCACAGTGGCTGGTATGTTGCCACATTTTGGACTTAAGAAGAAAATAATGCTGAAAACACACTGATGTTTTGGTTGTTGCAGAGCAGTGCTTACACAGAGCCAAGGGCTTTTCAGCTTCTCGTGCTGCCCTGCCAGCGAGGAGGCTGGGGGTGCACCAGGAGCTGGGAGGGGACACAGCCAGGAGACCTGACCCAGACTGACCAAAGGGATGTCCCGTACCATGTGGCGTCATGCGGAACAACAAAACTGGGGGGAGTTGGCTGGGCGGCTGCCATTACTCATGGACTGGCTGAGCATCAGTCAGCTAGTGGTGAGGAATTGCATTGTGCATCACCTGCCTTTTTTTTTTTCCTTCTTTTTTTTTTCTTTCTTTCTTATTAACCTGTCTTTATTTCAACCCACGAGTTCTTACACTTTTACTTTTCCAATTCTCTCCCCCGTCCCACTGTGGGGGAGTGAGCAAGCAGCTATATGGGCTCAGCTCCCTGCCAAGGTAAACCACAGCAGCTGTACACTCAACCACGGGGTCCAGTGGGCAAACTAAACCCAGTCTATCTCAAATTCAGGATATTCTTTATCCCACCATTAAGAAACATGAACAACTTTTAGTTCTGAATGTTTGCTGCCCTCAAGAGGAGGACTTTAACAAGTATATAATTTGTGACATTACTCTGTTATAAGTAATGACTGAGGGGTGTTGTTTTTTACATTTTGCAAAACAAAACCACATCCCAGTCACTTTATCTCTGGCAGAATATGTATAAGAGTTTTCCGAATCTGAAACGTATAGCTTTGGAGTTATTCTTATTTTTAAGTTAGATAAAAAGCATATCCATATGCTTGGTAGCTGAAATCCCACCACCGCCACCATAAACTTTCAAGTGGAGCCTAAACAAGCATGTGGAAGACAGATCCATGTAGGGTTACTTAATAGATAAGCCTCATCAGGTTCAGAAAATACCCTGAACTGAAAATAGTAAAAGGTTCGGAGAATATTCACAAATACCACTTACATTGCCCAGGTCTTACTCCTCCCTGGGTGTCTGCTAACATCCTTCACTGAGAGACAGGATACTGCATCAGATGGACCCATTGGCCACTCCTAGGTTCTGAAACATATTCTTCAAACACTGGTTGAGTAACCTGGGAAATGACCCTGAGGAGCCCAGTGTTCTCACTATATTCTGGAAGAAGCTCTGTGCTCTTTGAAAAAGATATTTCCTGGAAGTAGTCAAATTTTGTCCTGGAGATTCTCAGAAGTTTGTTCTTTTAGCAACACTCTACCAATGGATTTCTAAATTTCTTTTAAATTCCTACTTAGCCGCATCTTTGTCTTTCTGAGAAAATGGAAGAGTAATAAAAAAATGGAATTAGACGGTAACTTAAGAAAAAAACAAAAAAGGGATAGTTTGAGGATTTAAGCTCATCTATTCATCTATTTATTAAGGACTGGAGACAGTGGCAGGTCTTATATTTTTTAGCTGATGGAGACCTCAGCATAAAATGTTGTACCAGATGTGTGCATCTGTAAATCACTGGAGATTAAGTGAACAGTACCATAAAATTCAAGAACAGCATAGGTTATGCTGCTCTTTGTCAACCCCTGGGAAAAAAAAAAAAAAAAGTCCATTACTTTGTACAGCACCTTGTAGTTTTCTCCTATGCTTCCTTTTCTCTTATCACTCCGTGATGTCCCATGACTAACTTTATGCCCTTGAAGACAGCCAGTGAAATCCCCACTGAGGGCTACTAATGTGTTCAAGCATTCATAAAAAAAATCTAGGAAAATCACAAGATGTTAAAACTACCTGCTGTGCTACCTGCTACCTGCTGTGACTAGTTTCTATGAGGTTTGTAGTTGCTCCCATTTCAAAATGGAGGTAAACTTCCACTGAGTATTTATGCACTGCATGTGGCAAAACACAAAAGAAAGTTTTAAGTGGGGGATATGGACACCACTGTCCTGAAGGTAAGAGCTGCTCCTATTTGAAGAGATTTCTCACAAAAGACACCCTAGTATTAAAGGAAATTCACAGTAACTTCTCATACCTCGATGCAGTTTTCTTCTTCTTTCTTTCAGGACAAGCTGGTACTTTAAGCAAATTACTCAGTCCTGATTCCTGGAATCCAATATCTCCTCTCCATTTCCTATTCATGCAAGCCAAAGAAAGATACTTGGTGCTCAGATTTGTCTCTTATGGAGAAAAAAGCTAGAATTTTAGAGTTCAGATCATGTCTCCATTTTAGTT
Source organism: Chauna torquata (assembly GCA_013399475.1). Classification (NCBI taxonomy): domain Eukaryota; kingdom Metazoa; phylum Chordata; class Aves; order Anseriformes; family Anhimidae; genus Chauna; species Chauna torquata. Next base: position 345,852 of record VXAL01014423.1, on the reverse strand, counting down.
CAGGCTCATCAATAATAAAAAGCATTGTCAATGACGTTGTAAAAGTGGTTACAGGAAATTTTGTATATATTCTTTGTTAGCTTACTGCATAGTTTCTGGCTAAGAAAATACAGTTTCAGATGCCTTATATATTTACTTCTAAATAAATGAAGCATTTCTAAACCAGAATCTCCTGAGTTCCATCATAAGGAATATGAAAATATTTCATATATGTATGCAGATACATGATACTTTTTCAGCCTTTCCAAGATGGGGCTTTAGACTTTAAAGTAGATACGGGAAAGCTTTGAAAACAGCTTGTAAGGACGTATGCTTTACATTCCAGCATAAATAAGCTTCAATTGCTGTACTTAAATCTATAATATTGTAACCTGCACAAAAGTATTTGCCTTCATAAATTTGAAAGGAAACAAAGCTGTGGCGTCTTACAAAATCCAACTAATTAAAAGCATAAAAACACCCAAGTGACTTTCATCTAACAGAATAAGTGCTGCTGCAATGCTGACTGCTTGGGCAATCACCCTGTTAATACAATATTCCTGTGACTGCAGAAATTTAATATAATAAAACCCAGTGTGAAACAACATGGCTGAAGATGACTTATATTAAACAAAACCAATTTTGGTCATCACATTCATTATCTCAGAGATTTTGCTCTCGTACACCTACATGTTCACTTGCAGCAAAATGTTTGTGTCCTAGTGGTCTCGCCAATATCACTTATACATGACACAGGGGACAAGGGACATCAGCTGCCAAGTCATAACTAGACTTCTTGGATTCCTCTTGCTGACAATGGGTTTTGGACATCATTTTATACACTTCATGAGTTAGTTACCATGGCATCAACTTTTGCCTGAGAATCTTGCTTACTTCCTCCTCCATAAACCTTAGGGAAGGTTGCTACCCATGGTCTCATTTGGGTATCTTTGTGGCTACAGCCTTGCTGTAACCTTTACACCATCCTCCTGTTACGAGTTTGAGTCTTCTGCTGAAGAGTCATCGTGTTGTAGCCTCATCAGAGCTCAGGCCATCTGGTCCTGATGTAAACAACCCATTCCTTGGTGTTCACCCCTTTGACTGATGTTAATCATGTCCTTGGTTATCAGTATATAATATTCTTCAATCTTTGCTCGGTGTTGCTGCTTCTGGTGCTTTTACGTACATAAATTTCCATCATAATTAATTCTACTAATCTTTATATTTCTGTTACTAATCTGTGCGTGCTATGCAAGACCAAGTATGGGAGAAAGGCTTAATTGTATTTCAAGGTTCAGAGAAACCTGAAAAATGAATCTGCACACTCAGCTCTAGAAATAGCAAGTACATATTTATATCCAACAATTTCTTTGCTCAGTTCTGCAGCAAAGTTAAAGAAGACCCTACAGCTCTCTTTTTGCATCTGTCCTACACTGATGAAGGCATAGTTATCTCAGTTTCATTTATGTTCTTAAACAGAACATATTACCTCGCCTTTGAATGCTCTCCAGCTAGAGATCATGGAGGCCACATTAGCCAGACCCTCATTATTCTGTGTTATACCTCAGCAAACCTCAGCCTTAAGTAATTCTCTCTGATTCCTTGGAATGTCTGTCTCATTCCTCATATGCAGGGCAAAAAATGCAAGTCTAGTTTTCTTAGGGAAGATAAATTTCAAGAAAGTCACTTTGCGATTGGAACACAACTTCCAGTGATTTGGGTAATTCCTGGGAAGGAATGCTCCCTAGTGTAAACAGCCAGCTGTGCTCAGCAGTGGCCCTCAAGCCTCTTACAGCTGGAGGGGTGCCAGAGCTAAATACTCTCTGAGCAATTCTTTGAGATACTTCCCACAAGGAGGGCTTCATTTTTAATATCAAATTTCCTTGTTCGTAGATATCTGATGTTACACGGGATTTGGATTTATCAGAGTGACACACCAACATACTGAAATCACAAGCGCAATATAGCAATTGCAATATATTGTTGAACCACATCACAAACATGATTACCATTACTGGTCTCTGGATGGTCATCATTACAACACTGGGCAACCCTGTTTTGGGGGAGGAATATGGGGGCTGAAACCAGATCAAGCCAGTTGGTCTCTTCAAATTTCATTTTGTTGCTTGTTAAGCGTTTATACTTATAGGTTTGTCTGGATCGCTTACACCCTTCTCCACCCATGCTGTTTCTCTCCATTAATTATCTCAGGGAAGGCTGTTTACACAACCCAAAAACCCACTGGCACAGCTGGCTATCTAAAACAAAGGTTACTCTCAATACCCTTCGTGCTGAGGTAAGTCCAGCTTTCTTTACAATAATTGGCGGTCATTCCTTATATTCGTCCCTGAGCCCATCACCCTAGTATATCTCCTCTGAGCCTTCTTCCATTGCAGGGGTTTGATGTCACAAGGTGCAACTCTCTTTTCCTTCTTTTTATATATTAAAAAAAAAAAAAAAAGCAAACTTGAAAAAGACTCATTAGTTACAATGAAGATAAAGGTAAAAGGTCAGTATGTCATGTATGCCATGTAGTTTTGTGCCTCTATTCTCAATGAAATATTAAAAAAAACAACAACAACAACAACCATACCTATAATTTTCTACCAAAAGGCACCTTAGAGGAGCACTAGATGTTTGGGGTTGAGCTGGTACTGAACATCAGTGCAGCTTTTTGCAGTGTCTTGCCAAATGAACCCAATCTGCTTAGTTTTTCATCACTAATCAGTTAAGTCACATTATTGAGAAAGTGTTTAAAGCAATATATGAACAGCTCTCCATATGGATATCATTTTAGACAACTTTTAACAATTTTGTGAGTGAGAACATAGACTAAAACCATTAGCTGGGCCTCAGGAGTCTGTGGCAAAGAACAATAAGAATTCATCAATTCTAGCTTCTGATAACTCCAACAGGCAGATTTGAAACACAATTACGTGGGAGAGTAACAGCCAGCTGTTGTGACTAATGATGTCGTCGTTTTAGGTGTAGACAATGATCTTCTCATTTTATACTTATCACGGGACAAATCTGGCAAACTGACCCAACCAGGTAAATAACTTCATGAAGACAAAGCTGAGGATACATTTTTCATGAAGGAAAGATTTGTTATCAAAAATATTTGTTATCTAAACTAGAAGATGGATATGTGTTTCTCCCTATGAAGAAAGCGTCAGAGTGCTCACTGCATAGATCTGATACCTTTGTCTAACCCGAACTGCTCTGTACTAATCAAAGAAGAGAGTATTAGCACTAAACTTCTTCTGAAAATCTTTATGAAATAGATCCACCAAAAAAAAAACTTGCACAAGCCTGTAGACATCCAGGCACTTTGAGGAAGTCTCAGTAGGGGACCTGGTAACCAAAACCTATATCCTGTAAACCCAGTTCCCTGCCAGGGTGCGCAGCAGACGATGCGCTAACGGCAAGGGCTCTCCATGCAGCATCTTACCGAGGAGTGCTGTGTGCTGAGGGGCCATCTCTTGTGCAGCAGCACAAGCGTGTCAGAGGTGGCACAGGAACCTGTCCCAGCAGCTCCCAACTGCTTTTGTGGGATGGTTTTCAACCTGGTTAATCCCTTGATCTGCTCCACTATAAAGCCACACCACCACAAGAGACTCGGAAAGCAGAACGCGAGCAAATGGCCACAGATTAGGCTGAGAACAGGTGGAAAACTGTTCCTTCTGGAGGACCTGTGTTGATTCGCGCTTACATTGGACTCACAAGAGCCAGTGTGAAGTGAAGAGAGCCAAAAGGAAATGATGGGAGTTAGGTACACTTTGATCTCCACCTCTTACAAGGACCATCTACCCCCAGTGTAACCTCAGAGTTAAATACCACAGCTAACCCTCCCTCATGAAGTGGGAATGAGGAGGAACCTTTACTGAACACCTCAGTGATTAATGAACTCACTCAGAATACTGAAGTCCCTCCCTTGCCTAATGTGATTTGAACAACAGCCTTTGCCCTCGGTCTAAATAGTAGGCTCATTCATCCTTTCAACATGTTGTAACCGAGGCAAGGCTGAAAGAAGACATGAGTAGATGAAATCTATAACATGTAGACCAAGGTAATTGCTTGTAGAGTTCTTGTACTCAGCTCCAATTGACATTTTGCATAGAATAATTCAGTGTTAATTAGAGAAAGAATGAAAACCCCAGTACTCCTGCATCCGTGTCAATGCCTGCACTAGTAAGATACTAGGACATGTTGTCTCTTGTTCACTCAGGGATGCTTTCATGTAAAACAGAACAGCCTGACTCAGAGGGAACCCTGCAGCAGCTAGAGCTTTGAGTTTGCAGAAAGATGCATGCTCAGACAGTAAAGAGATTTGAAGCCAAGCATCCAACTTTTGGGTGAAACTTCAGGCAGAAGACGCGGCAAGTATTCTCAACATCCTTCTTTGAAGCATGTTAGGGCTGCTTGTGAAATCAAAGAGGACTGTCTTGGTTCTGTGTCCTGGCAGACCTAACACAAGAAAGGTAGAGAGCTGCTCAGTGCTGTCAAGATTGAAGCAGCTCTGCTGATTCTCAGAAGCTGACACAGAAGCCCATCTGCACTGGTAGGGGTGGCTTTAATGCTGCTCTCTGCATCACTCTCCCATTGCAGCAGTGAACCTGTAAACAATGCCTTTGGCAGCGGCGGCACGTTTTTGCCAAAGCACACGATACATTCTGTGCCCTGTAATGTTCAGAGAGCATGCCATCACACATATACATCATCTGGCGACCTGGAAGCCACTATGTGGATGGAAAATGTGCATGAAGTTTGCCATCCTCAGAGCTGCAGCTGGATGGAGTACCACTTGCCTACAGAAATCTAGCTACCCGTAGATGTTTAGATGTTGTGAGGCCTAAAACTTATTTCACAGTAGAATATTTAGGGAAAATGAGCAGCCATGGTTTTCACCGCTTTCAAAGACATCTGCAAATCATGTGCAGCTTTGAAAATCAGGGTCCTGGGATGTGGCAGCTGTTGCTTACTCCTTCACTTTGGCTCAGTCCCCAGATCCAGATACAAAGAGCTGAAATGGTTCCTAATATGGAGATATGAATCTATGTAATACAGCAAACCCAGATGAACTGCTATATAAACTTAGATCCCAAGAAAGGCTAAATCATTATTTTAATGACCAAACCATATTGTCTCAGGAAGCTTTGTTAAAAACTCTCTGAGTTTTCAACATGGCAGCTTTAAATTTGCCTTTACTTTTGTGGAACAGCAACAGTATTACTCCTAGCAAAATAAAGCTCTCTTTATTACAATTCAGAATCTTAGATACAGCAAGGTGAATCAATGTTTAGAGTGAATATTACCATTATAAAACCAGTGTACTGCAGAATTATTGTAACAAGCCTTAGAACCAAAGCAAACATTAGAAGCTCTAGAAGCTCAGAACTAAATGTAAAATTCAAAAAATCTCAGCAAGCTCAGATCTGCAAAGGCTCAGTCAAGGCACAGCCTTAACCTTAACTCTGTGTCATAACACACAGTAATTGTACTAAAACATGGTTATGAGTTTTAAAGACTAAAAATTAAATCCAATTTTCTTTCTCCTCTTTTGATATTGTTTCAATCTGTTAATAGCTGTTTGGCACACCTTCCTCAAATCCTGATTTTTCCTGCAGAACCTGCCCTGCTACTTGACAGTGCACATCACTGAGTTATAGGTATGTGTACAGTTAATGTACCTGATAATTAGATGATTTGTTTGTGGTATAACTCCACCACCAAGGCAACAGAACAGAGCAGAAATTTTCAGAGTTAGTAATAAATGTCCCTGAATTGCAACACAGAGCTTCTTTATTGAACGTGATATGAATCATTTTGAGAATTTGATGTAGTTTGATGTCTCAAAATGTACTAGGAATAGGATATATTAGACTTCTGTCAATCCAGATGTGCTGCCAGAAATACAAGTATCTCCCATTAAGACGTATTAGCAATGATACACAGAAGGAAAACTAAACTCAAATAGGCAGTAAACTAGATATTACCCAAGTGAATAATGACATTGTCAGAATAATTCTCTCCCTGAAGGAAGATCAGTCAATGTTTTATGTAATCCTAAAAAATCTGAATATAGCTATCAGACACCAGCAGTATTCTAAGAAACAGTCAAGCACATGATATCTAGACATCAAAATGTAAAATTTTTACTTATGATTGAAAGCCAAACAGGGAAGCAGATTGAGTTACGCAGTACATATGGTACAGCTTTGACTCTTTTATATATATATGTATATATAGTACGTATTTTTATGGCAGTGCTCTTCAGGTTTATTTTGGTACTTTACGTGCATAAAAATTCCGTAGATTTCTAGGCCATCGATGAGCTGGAAGATGTTGCCAATGGTAGCCCACAAAATAAGGAACAAGCATAACATACTGCTGTTTGTTGGCAAAACAAAACCAAAACAAAAAAAAAAGCAGAACAAAAAAATAAACAATGAAAAAACATTTCTGCTAAGAAAGAATACTAGATTTCAGCTCAGCGAAGATTAGAGGTGTCTGACAAAAGCTTAGTAACAAGGAAATCTCATCAGACCCACGAAACAGAGAAGCAAGTATTCAAATAGAAAAACCATCAAAACCCCAAGCCCCCTTCTCTTCATGGTGAACATTGTAACTTGCTAGGCGGGTCTCCCTTTTCCTCCCCAGTGTAACTCCGAGCAGAAACTCGCCTGGGGAACGCAGAGCCACCCAAGCGACCCAACAGGTGGCACCCTCACCGCCGGCTGGAGCCAGACCCTGCAGGCAGGACGGCGTTTTTTTTTCAGGTCTTTATATTGCTGGTTTCTGACACTCTGCAGTTGATTTGCGTTTTGTTTACAAGTTTATTACCGATCACGAAGGCTCGAAACTAACTTTCAAGACCCTCTCGGAAGCTAAGATTTTCCCTTTGTTACCTCACCAAACACTTTATTTAGAGTTCACCGCAGCCTTTGGGCACTCAAGGGGAAAAAT
>VXAL01014423.1:318719-338001 GCA_013399475.1 Chauna torquata | reverse complement strand
GCGGACATTTTGCCTGTTTTCCCTTACAGCTCCCTCTAAGCGTTCAGTCGTGTGCCGTGCTCGTGTCGGCTCTGCGGAGGTCTGCTGTACGAGGGCGTTTTTCACACGGTCGTGTAGCGTAGACGGTGGCTTTGCGCGTCTCACCGTGGCTGTTTCTATAAGGACTCTCCTTTTAAGCCATTCGTAGGCATTTTATGGTACCTGGTCTCCTTCACGCTGAACTTACTCTAAAAGAGTACCTCGTATTTTTGTTAAATCCTAGCGTTATTTCAATAGTAGCCAGGGACTGTAAACAATCTTGTGTACAGTCTCGTGTGTTTCTGGTAAACTTTGCATACTTTTTTTTTTTCCTTAGTGTATTTTTCTTGTATTGCAATAAAGTTTTGCATCAAGTTTGGTTCTGCTAGCTTTGTCTGTAGCTCCTGTTACACAATCGTTGCTGTTATGATCTTTATCTACACTTTGCAAATTTCTGTGTAGGTGATTTTAATTTTGGCATGTCTCAGCACTTCCTTATTTCTTTTAATGTTTGTCTATTAACATATATGTATCGTGTAGATTGCATGTGGCCTTTTATATCACTACTGCTTATAGTTTCTTGGCAACATACTTCCTTTACCATATCTGATCGGAAACCTTGAGAAATGATGCAGAGGGAGCTGCATGCAACTTGTTCGGATCCTTTGTTTTGCATCCTTTATGTTAACTAAGCAGTGTTGGTTTCTGCCCTTTGTTTGGCAAAGGCACAGATTTTGCTCTCAAGTAGCCTAGTTCAGGAACCTAACCGTGGCAGATTTTTAGTCCCGCATTCCAAACTGACTCCTGATGCAGTTCAAGCAAGTAAAAGGAAAAGTGAAGAGCCTAAATCTGTAGAGGTTGTAAAGGAGGAGTGGTGAACCAAAAAAAAAAGCCTGAGTTTGGGGGCAGTAGGGGGAAGCTTTGCTTTGGCATAGACTGAAGAAAATTGGTATGGTCAAGATTGAGATCATGAGGGTTTGTAATCCCTTATGAGTCTGAGATTACCTGTTTTCTTTATGTGGAAGATAAAGTTTCAGGTAGTGAAGTAAAAGATTTGTAGAGAACATTGGTAAAAAGAAATCCATCTTGCCGTGGATGAAAGTCAGTTTCAGGGGATTTTAGGGACACACGTAAAGAAGCTGTCTCTGTGCTCTTTCCACACTGCCCACCTCATACAGCTGACTTGAGGTGCCTTGCTAAACTACAGAAAGTGAAGGCTTACTGCACAGGGTGTGGGGAATTATAAAGGCAGCACACAGTCTGTAGCAGAGCATTGTAAACGTTGCTTTAGAAAGAGAATGTCCTCACTCTTCGGTGAGTTGGGCAGTTTATATTTTGTCTCCCCAGAATAAGACAGTATCCTGGGGATAGACAGAATACCACTCAGCAAGAGTAACCATACTGTGACATGCAGTTTCCAACCTTGGGATGCCATCCCCCCTGCCATCTTCCCTGCTGCTGCATTTTCTTGCTGTCAGACTTACTGTTGGTTCTCAGCATGGCATGGGGTTAGAACTTTGAAAATTGAGTCTTCTCTTTAAAGGGAAAAGAGGGCAGTATATGCAGCAAGGTTAATAGGCATTACAACTTTTAGTTGAAGTTAGCGTCAATAATAATTAAAGAGTAAAATGAGCTACCCTGTTTTGAGTATAGTGGGGTTCTTAGTCAAAACAAAAAAGTTCATGTTTTGCTGCTCCCCAGCATCTCATTCTTAGGTAGGTTTCCTTTGGTTGTTATTTTATACTTTGATTTGTGAACACTGATACCATAGATGTGTGGCTTGCAATCACTTGCTGAGGGACAGATTGATTTGGGGACAGCATAACACAGAAGTACCTTTATGTTTGTATTCTTCCCTGGACATTTGCTGCTCTACAGACGTTAGTTACTGGGCTTAACAAACCTACTTATATCAGTTGCATTTTTCTGTTGGTTTGCTTGCTTTGCTACATAAAATGTTAATCTAACTTGTGCTTATTTTCCTTTCCTTTCTGAATGTTTTGTAGCCAGTGCCCTATAGGGAACTGTTTTCACCTAGTCTTCCATGGCTTTACGCTCGTTGCTACCAACTCACAGTTGAGTTTGACTGCGTCTTTCATGCAAGTTTCTTCCCTTCTCAACCCTGTCAGTAGAATCTATTTCCTATTGTTATCTGCCAAGTCCCGGCTCTTAATTCCTTATTGAGACACAGTACCTAATGAAATTTTGGGTGGGTGGATAAGTTTAATGGAGTGTTGTGGTTGCATATGTATTGTCTTTGTTCATTCCCACCCTGTCATTTCCCTGTTGCCTTTGTCACTTCTTGTTATATTTCATGATAGATAAGTAAGGTTGTATGATCTGACAAAACTATGTTCAGATGCATCTGGCTTTGCCTTTTAATGCAGCATTGTCACACGTAGTGGTGCTCCTGTACTTCCATTATACATACCAGTTGCCAGAATTATGCAGATAGGTTATTTTTATAGTGCTCAGTTTATTAATTTGTGTTTTACAAAGTCAGAGCTAACACGAAAGCGTATTTTTGAAACTTAAATGTATAGACGACAAAATCATTCTGTTATAAACTAGTAGACTTTTTTTCAAATGACAGTAGGAAAACCATGATATTAAAAGTAGAATTGTGTTCTTATAAATACATTACAAAATATTTTTCATTTTATAGAAAATCTGTTTTTTGAATTTTAATGCAAATGTACTGAAACATACCTTCTCCCTGTAATAAATTCATTAGTTCTGGATTTTCTGATCAAACAAGGAAATTGATCAAGTTCACTTGATTTTTTTCTTTTTCCTCCTCGGAATTACAGGACTTGGAAAGGAAAAAACAGTTGAAATCTGAGTTTCACTGTAGCATTACGGTTGGTGGGCAGTATGCCAAACAACAGTTCATGGCAGCAGAAGAAGCCATTATCGGTTACTTGCACTGAATGATTGGCTCTGGCTGGATCACTGCCACTAGGAATTGAACCTTGGACCTTTGCAACTGAAACACTGAGTTCCCTGTGTCTGACTGAAAGACACTGATTTGTTGATTCTAATTATACAAACTCACGTGCAGGTGTGGACCTGCCGTTCAGCTAGAACGCAAAGAGCCGTGTAGTGTAGGAGTTGCACGTAGCCTTTCTGGACTGGCTATGAAGCAGCCTTCAAAACTACCCAAGCTCACGACAACGTAAATCAGTGTTTGGGCCACCTGTTGGCTGTATAACTTGTCTACTTTGAACAAGTCACCTTGGGTTACATTTTTGTACTTGTTTTCTTGTGGTTTGAGCGCTGAATGACTTACTTTTCAATATGCCTCTAACCAAAGTGTCTGATTTGGATAATCTCTTGCACTTGCTTTATTGTTGGAGCAGCTCTTCTCTGTGAGTGGAGGCTGGCATCTGAAGGCATTAATTACAAACGCAAGAAAATTATGTTGTGTGAATGCCTGTGCACAGAGTTTCGCAAGTAAATTTTCACTGCTGCACAACTGTTGTTCAGCAGATGTATTACCAGGTTAACAAGTTAACAATCTTCTTAACTGAACATGAATTTCTGTGAATAGCGTAACAGTGTTGGTTTCTGCAATGGGAGCTGTTGCTTAGCAAGCCTCTTCAAAAACAGTATTTGTTACCTTCTGGGAAATAGGAATCAATGTCCTGTTTATTCTTGTTACAATTATTTTTTTTGGCAGTTATTTCAACCTGTTTTTTACTGGGGAAGGGGTCAGGGAGCACTTGTTTGCTTCTTGTTGTTTCAAACCATGAGAATTTGAGACCTGGGAAGCACTTACCCTTATTTCTTGAGGTGTGAGAAAAGCCTGACAATTGTTGTCTTTTTTGATAACAACAGAATGACTTACAAAATTACTTGATCATGTTGTTCATTTCTGGCAGCTGTAATTCACAATTCTAGAGCATGATTTGTGCAAAACTACCTGCCATGTGTGTTATGTCTAGGATCAAGATTATTCGTAGAGCATAAAGGCAAAAATACCAAACATTTAAACAGTAGAAACCAGCAAATGTTGCCACAGTTCTCAACAGGAAGCTTTTTTCCCCACTTTCAGTTAGTATATAGGAGATATTTGATTTACTTATTTTTCAACCTTTAATGTAGGCCTGTAAAAATAGGTGCTTATGGCAAATTCCTGTTATCCTTCAAGCAAATGCTACTGTAGATGGAACGTAATTTATTTGCTGAGTAAATGATACAATAGGTGAAGCATGTTATTAAAAGAAGGTAACATTGAATGTTTTTGCTAAATGTGTAAGTCTTAATCCTTCTACACAATTAGCATGAATATGTTCCTCTAAGTGGAAGGGACTATGGGTACATCAGTGGTTTCTTTTTTTGATGTGTATCTTGTAAAACTGTTTGCTCTGCTAACTGTATTCATTCTCAAAATTCATTGGAAGTCATGTGATGTGTCATTCTGCAACATTGTGATATTTTCCATCACTTTTGAAGTTTCTAGTATTCCTCCTGTTTGATCCGTTTGATTCTTTGCCCTTAAAAACACTACCGTTATGTCTCTTTGTAGGTGGGTGACCTGGGCTTTTTCCCAGTAGGCCTGTAACTAAGGTCTGTTAGGACTAGTTTTCATTTAATTGGAGAAGGCTTGAAGTTACATTCATAAACTCTACCTAGCAAGTCAGCTCTCCTTTCTCCTCACTCTAGTAAAAATATTTTTGATATAGTATTAGGTCTGTGTATAACAATAGCTCCTAGCACTTCAGGTTTCTTAAAATATGACGCAGAATTCTTGTAACAGAAAAATAAGATGATGGTAACTTGTGTTCCTGCTAGATTTAAGCTTGGTTAAGACTCAAGCTTGTAACTGCATGTAGTACAGTTACACCTTTCATCTTACGAGGTTTGTGCTGTCATTATCGTAAAACTTGGCCGGAGCAGTAGGATGAAAGCAATGTTGCCGATCATTGGAACATAAACGGTAGTTTTTGCAAATAGTAGTTTTGCAAATTTAGGGAAAACTTATAAGCCAGGAAGATACACACGTTGCTCTTAGTTCATTGAGAATTTAGCTGATTTCAAGCTGTTTTTATGCCCTTCAGTTAAAAGTTGGGTGGTTAATAAAGCTACCTGATGTTTTTATTAACAAAAATGTAAAATTTTCTGGTTCGTATGCTAGAGGCTAATCAACTGCATTTTCAATTTTTCTGTGCTTATGTTTTCAGATTACGACTGATGGGAAGCCCAAGATAATTGATATAATCGATACAACAGGCAGTGGTGATGTAACTACGTGTACCATTGTAGAAGCTAAAGATGGGGAAATTATCGGTCTTTCTGGAAGATCTTTAAAGGTGAGAATTTGTTTGGTGGTACAGAGAGACCACTGGGCATCTGCTAGCTTTTTTCTGAATTTTACATGGAATTGGTTGTAAAACTGAGTCTGTCAGTCTCAATAATAACGATAATTATTGTTATTAAGGATGATGGGTCTGGTGTACAGAGGGCCTAAACTACAGCAAGATGAGAAGTTAAACATTCACATGTTTGTCCCTGTCCTAGTAACTCTTCGTGGTAGGGTGTTTCTCCTCATTGATAGTACTATTTTTTCCCTAGACCTCTACCTCAAAAAGTTGCTACTAGGGCTGTGTTTTAAAATTACAGTGGGCAACTGATACTTAAAGATGTTCAACTGCAGTGGCAAATTAATTGATACTGATTTCTGATACTTGCACGTTTGTTCTCCTAAGCTCCCTTATGCAGTATTGATTTTTTTGGGGGGGGGGTGTCATTAGTTAAACTATTTCTGAATATACTTTTCTTACTTTTCTGCAGATTCCAGCAAACTGGGTAAATCCTTCAGGCAAATATCACATTGGCATAAAAAATGGCTACGACATCTATCCTAAAGCTCTTAAGGAGAGGATTCAGGTAAGAAATTACGTTTTGTTTTTGGTATATAGTCATATTTCACTGTTCTGACACAGAAGTTTTTCTGGAAAACTACAGTATGTGCTTTGCTAACACACAGACTGCTAGCCAGAAGTTGAGAGCTATTCTTTAAGTGATTCTTGTTTAGTTTTGACATGACCTATTTCTACTGTGAATTTTCAGAATCACATCAGGTGGTCAAGCGGTCTTCCTCACATTGGTCCATTGAGGCAAAAATTCTAGAAATGACTGATACCTATTTTTCCTGTGTTGCAATTTTTTTATTTATAGTATCTTATTGAAGTTTTTAGCCATTGCGTCTCAAATCGGAACTTGCAGATGATTTTGTAGTCTTCATGCTTTGACACGTGTATTGAGGAACCCACTTTTATGTTACAGAAGGAACGCAAGGAAAAGCTCTGGGATCCTCTTCACAGACTGGCTCTAGCAGAGGCCTGTAGGAAACAAGAAGAATTTGATGCAGCTCATAGTTCTCCCTCTCAAGTTAGTATACTTCTAAATAAGTTTGTGAACTTCTTTACAATTTCTTACTGGTTGAGAAGATTAAAATATTCTTGTTAGACGAGTGAGGGAAATATGCTTGTGGTAATTTACCAGTACATCTTTTGATTGACTTAAAAAAAAGTCAGTATATGGGTGCTTGTTTGATTTGCCTAATGTTGACTTTGTAAACTTGGTATCGAATATGAAAAGGGTAATAGTTCAAATACTTTATACCACATTTTAGCAAGTTTTATTTTTAATTTTATATGCTCTTTTTTCTTTGAGGCTCATCTTTGTTGTGTTCAAAGTTGGAATCTTCTAAACATATCCTCTCTTTTGCAAACTAGGTGATATTTCACTGAAGTACCAGAAATTCCTTGGGGAAGTTCTGTATCATTTAANTGTGACTTCTGTGATAGTCTTGCGTTTTTGATTGAAGTAATGGAACAAATCTGTAACATTACAATCATAAGCCATATTCCTTTCTGATTTATACCTACTTATTAATAATTTTAGAAATACTCTAACTGTATTTTTATTGCCTTGTTAGGTAAATAAGTTAATAAAGGAGGAACTTCAAAATCAAGTGGAATTGTTGAATTCTTTTGAGAAAAAATACAGTGATCCTGGCCCAGTATATGATTGTCTAGTATGGAATGATGGTGAGACCTGGAGGTAAATACCGAAATTAAATGTCTTTTTTCACATGTAAAACAACAGATTGAGTTGAGGAGTGTGTTAATTTTTACATCTGCCTCTCTGTAGAGCTCTTAAGTATTACTTGCTTTAAAATAATACTGCTATATCATGACAAAGTTTTGATCCTAAATGAAGATGGGATAGAATGAAGTCTTACTGCAGTCAATGATACAAAGTGTAAGCTTGTGGGTTTTTCCTCTGAGATGAAGAGTGAAATTGCTTTGAGTACCCATTGGTAATAGGAAATTTAAAAAAAAAAAAAAGCATAAATGCATCTACACAAGCTTCAGAATGTAGTATGTCACTTTTCTTGACTCTTAATGTGCATCATACAAACCAGTAGCTAAGACTTCAAACATTTGTGCACCAGTACTGAACAGCTAGCTTTAGTAAAATTTCTTTCTTGAAGAAATTGCCTGAATTTCCATATGCTTGCTTTATGAAGAGAGATCTATTTGAATTTAATAGCATTTGAAAATCAGTTTATTTAGATATTTTCATCATTTCTGAATCTAGCTGTAAAAGGCTGGATTTAAAAATATTGACTTAAAGTAAAATACCGTAAACACAGGACCAGGCCTGTTGAAGTCTTTGTGGTACTTCTGTGTGAAAAAAGAGTAACTGGAAGCATACAGCAGTTGGAAAATTACCTTTTTGTTACTGTTGTCAACAGAGCCTGCGTAGATACAAGTGAGAGTGGTGACTTAACAAGCTGCACAGTGTTGAGGACCTACAAAGAGGCTCAGGAATATGGATCTTTTGGAACATCTGAAATGTTGAATTATTCTGTTAATATATATGATGATGGAAACCTTCTTTCCATTGTGACAAGTGGAGGTAAATGAAAGTAATTGTAAGAAAAATTTACTACAGATTTCCTGTGCTAAACCAATAATGACGTCTTGTTACCAAACTTGCTTACATTTTTGTGTCTGAAATAGTCATCTTTTTGTCCATATGCGTGTATACATAGTATATTTATAGTTATTCTTTAAGGTGTTCCTGCATCTTACTGGCATAAGCCTGAAATAGTGAACCTTCTTTCAAAGTAGGTTTTTTGTTTTTTTTTTTTTTGTTCTTAAAAGTAGGGTGGTTGTTGAGTTTCATTGCTGTCCTTTGTGCTTCTATAATTTAAGAATCTTATTTAAGACATCTGTGAACAAAGGTGTATTAATCTTTATTTTGGTTTATCGAAACTTTTTTGTGATGGCATGTATTACTATAGCTGTAGCTCCAACTGCTCTGATCCCATATTTGTGTATTCTTTGTATAACCATATTTTGTTTTGGAAATATCCTGAGTGGTTAAGGTGCTATGGACGTGTTTGATTTTAAAAATACTCTTAATTTCTCATGAAACTGTCTTATCTCAGAAGAACTACAGAAACAGTTCTGGTTTCTAAATCAGTGATAACTTCATGAGATTGCTTTTATAGTTGTATGCAGTTTTATTTCTGATTTTTTTTAATTCCTACTATCTGGGTATTTTAGGTATAATTTTCATAACTTTGAGTAGGAAGTGTTGAGCCTTTCAGGTAACTTCTGTTAGCGGAATTAATTAGTTAATACTTCCTTTCTCTCCTCCTGCTTCCTCCTCTCAAATGCTGTATTTGTTTTGCAAATTGCTCTTGTTTACTGGTTTTTTGTCTCTTTTTATTATACGACTTTTATTTAAATAAAGTAATTTGAACTATAGTTCAGTAAATGAAAATTAATTGAGCTATAGTTATTAAATTGGTATAAATAAAGTTCAGTAAACATACAGCAGTATGACTTTTCATTTGCTCAGGAGCACATGGAACACATGTGGCTAGTATTGCAGCTGGATACTTTCCAGAAGAACCGGAACGAAATGGTGTGGCTCCTGGAGCTCAGATTCTTGCAATCAAGATTGGTGATACGAGACTAAGTACAATGGAAACTGGCACTGGTCTAATAAGAGCTGTGGGTATTTCACTGGATAAATTATTAATCTCAGCAGTTTGACTTAATTGTAGAATAGTGTGGAACACTTTCTGCTCCAGTTGCTTATGGGCTGTGTTTTTGTGGTCCTATAATATTACCAGCCTTTAAAAAAAAAAAAAAAAGGCAAAAAAAGTTCAATTTTCAAACATATTTTAAGACTTGTGTTTTAATAAAGAAGATGACTTCAGTTGAGTAGAGTATTTATGGTGGTTTTTTTTTTCAGACTGATGGAGTTGCAGTGTCTAGCTAACTTAGCCTAAGTGACTTGTACACTTATTTAAAGTTCCGTATTCTGAGTTGAGTGTATTTTTTTTTACAGTTAGTTAGATAACTATAGAATACTTAAGTAGCTAGAGAAATCTAGAATAGTGGCTAGTATCTAACCATGTGGCTGAATTTATTTTGACTCTGTTTCTTAAAGAGCGAGGAAAAATATTCCCTTCTAATGATAAAGGCCAAAGGCATCTGCCATATGGTAATGGATGGGAAAAAATTTATGTCGGAAAACGAATGAAAATAGAAAATGATATTTGTAGCCCATAGAATATCTTGCTATAGTAATATGAAAGTGTGTGATAACACATCTGTGACTTTTTGGAATTTAACCAAACTAAACAGGAAGGGGGAATTTTGTGTTATTGAGGGCGTACGTTTCAGACAATACTAATGATCTCTGCAGTTTTCTCTTAGGTTTATGTCTTAATTTATAGCTTGGAACATGACATGTTGGTAAGGTTGTTGGGGTTTTTATTCTTTTTAGTTACTGACAAAATGACTAATGTAATTTGCTCCAGTCAGTTTCTTTTGTACAGTCAAGAGAAACGTTTTCCTTTTTCTTGGGTCTGTGGCAGATCAGTTTAAGCCAATGTTCTTTGCTGTTCCATAACTGACTTATTCTATGACTAGTATGTATTTTGGCTTTTATTTTTACTTTATTAGATGATAGAAGCAATAAAATACAAATGTGACCTTGTCAACTATAGCTATGGAGAGGCAACACATTGGCCAAATTCTGGGTAAGTGTTACAGTGGTTAGTATAAAGTATTTTAACATTATAGAAGTGGAATTACAAGTTTTGGTTTTGTGTAAATGTACTGTCAGTAAGAATGAATTGTGCGGGCCCAAATGGTGGCAGTTTGCTTACTTAATTTTTGAAGATATTTTCAAAAATGCTATTAGCTTGTAATACAAGGAATATTTTAGAATAGTAAAGAATTCTTGTAGTTGGAACACCACATAATCTGAGTTGTTTTGTTTTTTGTTTTTGTTTTGAAGATTTAATGTTGCTACATGATTGTTGCTCCCTTTTAAAATAGAAGATATTTTTTGTGGGTAACTTCAGTACTGGAACCAGCTCTGCCTGGTATGGGAAGCAGACTGCAATACTCCTCTACGAATGGTCACAGAGATTCTGCTAGGAATGGCAGTTTTGCCATGTAGGGAGGAAAAAAACCTGTATTGTTGATTAATGACTTATTTTTTTTCCTCTTACTTTAGGAGAATTTGTGAAGTAATTAATGAAGCAGTATGGAAACACAATGTAATCTATGTTTCAAGTGCAGGAAATAATGGCCCTTGCCTTTCTACAGTAGGATGTCCTGGTGGCACTACATCTAGTGTAATAGGTACATCTTTTTTTTTTTTTTTTTCCCCTTGAAAATAAAAATTTTACACAGTGTTCAGCTTTTGTCTTTTCAAAATGTGTATTTGTGTTACATGTTTGGGATCACAAGTTGATTGCTGTACTAAATCTAAAATATTTTCAAAGGGTACTGGCCTACAAGATTAATTCTAAGAGAGGAGCTTGCTGTATGGTTAGGTATAAAAATTTAGATTATCTTCTTACAGTTCCAGAACTTACCTATGCAGAAAACAGGTGGTGGAGGTGGATGATGTGGATTGGATGTGGCTTTGTGTAAAATTTGCAAAAGAAATCTTTGTGGTCTGACCTATTTGAAGAGTACAGGATGGTTATTTTTAACTGTAACAGTCTAAGCACACCACTCAGACCATTAGCTATTGGTAAATGTAACTTGTAAAAATATAAGCAAGTTCGGTTCTAATTTATCTCCTGAGAAGTGTTGTAATACATCCTAAATTGTCAGAAATACATTTTTAAATGGTTTGTCTGTCTTCATCAGATATCCTGGTATGCTTTCTTCCTATTTGTAGCAAGCATAGCTTTTTAGTTTGAATATCAAATAATCTCATGACATGACCTAGACAAGTCCTTCTTGGGGAATAATTCCTTCAGTTGTGGTGCCACTTCTGTGAAAGTCTATTACTGGCGTAAGACTTGGCTTTCCTGATGGGCTAGTATGTGTTCTTGATATTTCAGTGGAAGATTGAGGTATAAGACTTACCAAAACATGTAACTCTCAGGGGTGGCTTCCCTAGTCTTAATTTTATGTAAATCCTCTGATGCAGCATTACTGCAGTACGCAAAGACCTTGTTAAATTTCTCATGCAAGGAGTACAGACTTGAAAGCTTGAGAGAGACTGTTTCAGGACATCTAGCAGAATTAACACCGATTACTTCCTAAAACTTAACTTGCAATTACTCTACTAGTGAGACCGGACACTTGGAACTGCATTGGCTTTGCTCTTACAGTGCATCTACTCTGTCAATTCAGCTTTTTTTGTTGTATCACTCCAGAGACTGGATTTCTTCATCCTTTACTCTGCATGTCAGGTGGTTTGCTCCTTGTCCTCCATCTGGAGTGAACCAGAGAGGTTTGTTTGAGGGAAAACCAAATTACAGTTGACAGGGTGGCTTGATTCACGCAGACAGCGCGGATGTGGACCTTGCCAAATTTGGTTCACTAAGCTTGGTATGGTGGTTTCCTACCATCATGGTAGTGCTTGACTCATAACGAGAATGGAGTGTACAGTTTAGGAGAGGCACCCTGCAAGGTTGCAGTGTGCTTCCTTGACATCATGTTCTAAAAATACAACTTTAGCAGGCTTTCATGTAGTCATTTACATGCTCTGGGCCTTTCGGACTGATAAACAGGAAAATACTGGCTGTCTCATGACCATGGTGGCTGAGCTGTGTGGATGTGGCCGTCTGTTCAAGGCGATGT
Source organism: Chauna torquata (assembly GCA_013399475.1). Classification (NCBI taxonomy): domain Eukaryota; kingdom Metazoa; phylum Chordata; class Aves; order Anseriformes; family Anhimidae; genus Chauna; species Chauna torquata. The sequence continues at coordinate 325,843 of VXAL01014423.1, read as the reverse complement.
AGCTCTGAGCCATGGCAGCATGAACCAATTCGTACAGATTGCTTTGAGGCAGCCTTGGTGTAGTGTGTAACAATGTAAAGAGCCAAAGTTATTCTCCCTCTCCACCCCAGAAAGGGGGTGGGCATGTAAAAGTGATCTGTTTTGAAATAACTGCAGAAGGTGAATACATACTGTTCCAGTTCAATAAAAATGAAAAATAATATTATAAAAATGAAAGTTATCAATATTATGTAAGATTTTCGTATTACACAGTATGACTATCAGCATTGTAACTGTGCAGCATGCCTCTGTACACTTGCTTGGTAAAAATATTTGGACTTAGAGATGGAAAAATGTGTTTGCCCATTTTAAACAAAAAAATCATAATATCATAATTTAAAATGCAGATATTTTATTTTTGTTTTATTACAGATTCATTGTACATCTAAAATGCTTGTTTTTTAATAGGTGTTGGTGCCTATGTGTCACCTGATATGATGGTTGCTGAATATTCTTTGAGAGAAAAACTGCCAGCAAACCAATATACTTGGTCATCCAGAGGGCCTAGGTAGGTTTTGCTAAAAGAGGAAATTCTTTACTTTTGGGTTCAGATTAAGTGATTCAAAATCTAAAAATTGGTCATTAATACCAGAATGAAAGTATTTCTTTCGCATGGGAAGATCTTATGTAGCCTGCTGTTCTTGACATGTAAGCCTCTTGAACTCTTAGGGAGAGGAAGGATGACTGAACAGCTTGTAATAACCTGTACATTTCATGAGAGTGCAATTGATGAATAAAGACCTGCTCAGAGATGATAATTTGTTGAAAAGTTTTTTGGAGATTTGTTCTATTTCTTGAATTTTTTTAGAGGCTCTTTTCAGTAGCATTTGTTTCGTTGAGTAGTGTGGTAAAGTTAACTATTCTGTTGGCGTTGAAGTCTAGAAGAAGTACTGTTACTTCTGGCTTCAGTGACATTGCTGTAATGGCACAACTTAGTTAAGGGTAGACTTGAGTCTAGTGCAGGTGTGAGTAGACAAAAATGTTTTTCTGTCTCACATTATAGAAGATTATCTCAAAGATCTATAAAATAACATTTAGGGGCTTTGAGAACTTTTTTTTAATACGTCTCAGAAGAATTTGATAGTAATGGGATAGCCAAAAGAAGAAGAAAAAAGCAAATCTTCCTTACCTGTGTTTAGACTTTGCCATTTTTCTTGTAAGTCATACAGTACAAGTACTGCATCCTGTCTTTTACAGCTTAGCCTGTTAATACTATTGGGTAAAGGAGAAAATAAACATAGCTTGAGGTTGGTCCTTGGTTTATTTACTGTTTACATAGGAACTGCTTCCCTATTAAAGTCGTGGTGTTTTGTATTTTTCCATAGGAGGATTCACCTTCTGTAGGGTGCAACACAGATGACTGCAGAGTTCCTAAAGCTTTGTCAGACCAGGCTTGGGGAAAGGGATCAGTCTGTCTGACTGCTAGGGCTTTCAGGCAGATATGCTGTGCACTGCTTGGCTGGAAGAGTCACAGTAAAGAACCTACAGTTTATAGAGGACTGTCATAAAATACATCTAATCATATAATATTACAGCATCATATTGAGAGTGCTCTGATTTGAGACAGATCTAAGTCCACCTAAAATACCTTTCCTCTCCACAGCTCAGGCACAGTGCTGTCCTTATTCAAGTGATATACTTTTTGTCTATACAGAGTGAGGAAGCTTGAGCACATGTGTCTCATACAGTTGAAAACTAGATGCTACTTTAGCTGTGTCATAGGTACCCACTCTGTTTTTAAATATGTTTGGGCAAGAAAGAAGGTGATTTATGATTACTAATGCTGATCTACCTCTTGACATTCTTTCTTTTGTCTTTTCCCCTTGCTGTCCTTGTTTCAAGTTCTGTACTGTAATTACAAGTTTGACCTGCTTGTGAAATGGCTATGTGCAAAATCAGATCTCTAGATTTTGGATCTTTTCTAGTCTTTCCCTCACTGTTTTTCTTTAAAAATAAAAAAGGTTAGGTAGGCTCAGTAGAATACTTACTTACATATTGAAGTGGTTGATAGGTTTGTTTGCGTACATTTTCTAATTCAAAATCCGGAAGATATTCTGCTGAGTAAACTGTAGCCCTTTGTAGAGTATTAAAGGGGTGAAAAGTTCAGAAAAGTTTGACAGTGAAAACACGCATAGCTGATAATTAATTCGACGTTTTAAGTTGCTACTTAATGTCATGTTTTTAATGGGTTAATGGCTTAATGAATTAATATATTTGAGATTGTTACCCAAAGCTAAAATTATCTTTTTAAGTGCACAGAACTTCAGGATAAGATGTGCAGAAAAAAATACTTGTTTTTCAACAATTCTGTTTTTACACTAGCACTGATGGAGCCCTTGGAGTAAGTATCAGTGCCCCTGGAGGTGCTATTGCTTCTGTTCCAAACTGGACTCTGCGAGGAACACAACTCATGAATGGCACATCCATGTCTTCTCCCAATGCATGTGGAGGAATTGCATTAGTACTGTCAGGTAATATGCTATGATTTTAAATATAGGTGCATAGTGTAAAAAAATCTTTTTTACTATAATCTTTTTTAGAGAAAAAAATGTAACTTCCAAACTTCTTAATTTTTTTTCCAATAATACCCTTATTTTTAATTTCAGGACTCAAAGCTAATGATATTCATTACACTGTTCATTCTGTCAGAAGAGCCTTAGAAAATACTGCAGTGAAAGCTGAAAACATAGAAGTATTTGCACAAGGACATGGTATTATTCAGGTACTTGCCAGCCAAAAAAAGAGGAGGGGCTTCGGGGTGGGAGGGAGAGAGAAAACTAGCATAATATAAATAACTGCCAGTGGAAAACTGACTAAAACAGGCAACTTTTTGGAGGAGCTCGTGCAGCTTGCTTCCATGCTACTTGATTAGCAGATCTGATTCAGGGTAAAGAAGGGAATGCAGTGGGAGGGGAGGAGGAATGAAATATTTCTCTCAATTTCAGCATGCAGTTGGTTTCTCTAGAATATGTGTTAACTAGACACATTCCTAGACTGCTCAAAAGGGTGTGTGGATGTAAGTGGGATGTGAATTTTTGTCACCCACGTGGATTTGGATGCCTAAATTCTGTCTTAATGTGTGAAAATATTTTTACAGTGTTGTCAGAGAGCTGAACTTGTTCTCTGCAGACAAAAGCTGGAACTGTAAGTTCTGGGCAATGAAAATAGAGATACCCACCCTGATTCACAAAGCAGTACAGCTGCAGTCGTGCAATGACTTTGCTGGGGGTTGGCCTGCACTGAAAAGTGTGAGCATTCATTGTATCTTGTGATCTTTAGCTTGGAACTCTGTGATGTGAAGCTTTTTATGATAAAGGCATCGTGAAGGACAGTCTCCCTCTGCATAAGCTTAGGCTCTTAAAGAGCTGCTGCTATTTTTGCCTACAGTCACTGCCATCCTAGCCAAACAGATGTACTGAGATCTTGCTCTCATGCTTAAAGATGCTAGATATTAAGTGCTTAGCCATAAACTCATGCTCTTGAGGTGCTAGAACCTAGTAGCTGATGTCATCTAAATGCATCTTTAATGCTGAGTTTGATACAGAAGGCAGCATGGTGGTGGCCATATCAAATAAAAACATTTCCAAAGAAAAATGAAGTGCTCTGGTCATATCTTATGATTTTAGTAGTCTGTGGTTAAAGCATGTGTTAAAGTGTGGTTAAAATTCTGACCTGGGAGACTGAGGTTACAGTGCATCTGCTTGTTTCAGAGGAGAGTGCCCTAATCTCCACTGAGGAAGGTAGCTCGCTGAAATATTAGAGAATGTAAGATTTTTTGGAGTCAGTAGAATTGAAAGCGAGATAGAAGGTTTTGTTTTTTTTTAAAAACAGTAAGATGAACTTGTCATCTGAGTTTAAGCGAAGAACAATCAAACCCTTATTTCATATCAATGTAGAAAACTTACATGGGTATCCCATATTGCTTGTATGTTTAAGTGCTTGACTTATAGTACTTATAAAAGATTTAAATGCTTGACCAGATTTGCTACATATAGGAGAAAGGGACCTAAAGTAGTATTGTAGATCTGGGCCTTTGTCTTCAAAGTCGTTTCTGGAAACCTTTGTTATGCATCTTCTGATGAATTTATTGCAAAGGGGATTTGTCGTGTTATTTCTTTAAATGTTCTTGACTATTTCAGTGTTCCATATGGCTGTTGTATGCTGAAAGACTTGCCTCATTTTTGATATTGAATATAATGTAGTGTAAAATCAGTATGACTCTAATAGGTAGCATGTTAGTTACTTCACTACTGCTTTCTGTGCTTGCTGGACACTTCATATAGAAGATAATTTGCATAAATGACTGTTAAAGTTGGAAAGTGTTAATTCAGGATGTGTTCTAACAGGTTGATAAAGCCTATGACTACCTCATTCAGAATTCATCATTCACAAGTAACATAGGCTTTACTGTTACTGTTGGAAGCAATCGTGGAATCTACCTCAGAGACCCTGCCCAGATGGCTGCACCTTCTGATCACGGGGTTGGCATAGAACCTGTCTTTCCTGAGAATACAGGTAGGAAAGAGCTTGTTTTATATGAGGAAAAAAATGAAATGTAATCATTAAACAAAAAAGCTATGATAACAGTAGAGAGTGGTAGAAGTCTTGTACCATAGAAGGAATAAATGCAACTCTAAATTTATTGGTAAATAAAGGCAAGCAACTAAATAACTTTTCCATTCTAATCTAAGATTTTTAATTGCAGCACTTCTGTGTTTCTGGTGAGTCTGTTACTTCAAGCTTCCTCTCACTGAAAAAAGGGATCTTTGCTCTAAAGAAGTTTAAAGTGAAGTTGTGGGGCTCAGGAAAAATACAGAAAAAATAATCAAATATCTTTAGTGTTTCATGAAATTGTAGAACTTGCTGGGATTTTGTGGCAGATAATTCTTGACAAAGAAAGAAGACTGTTCTAAATAGGGAAGAACTTTACTAATCTCTGGATATTTAAAAACTCCAAATTCTAGCCTTGGATTTTATCTAAGCTTCCACAACCTGGGAAAAACTGTTAAGATTTTAAAAAACCAGACTTCCATTCAGTAGCTACTAGTGGATAAACATAGATATACCTAAAGGTAATACAGGAGTTGATACAGGTTTTGGTTATTTACTGACAGGGTAAGTAACTAGTGCCAATCAAAATAGGTTTAACATCTTTTCTCCATAAACTGGTTTGCCCTGCTTTATTTTATTAAATACCAGGGGGGACTCGCCTCACTCAGAAATGGAGTTATGTTGTATTCAAAAAATGAACCGTGTGAGCTTGTTACTGAGATCAATTCCCTTCTCAAAACCAGTGATCCAGAAGAAGGTTGGCATGTGAAAAAGTGGTGAATTTACTTAGGGGAAGAGATGATTTGAATAAGGACAGGTTACTGACTGGAAGTAACTTAATTGTTTGATGGGTTGCATTGCAATCAGTAATTTTTTTTAATTCACCATACGACATAGACATCAAGTAATCGTACACTAGACTCTCTTCTGTAGGAAGCAAACAATCTGAAAACGTAGTTAAACGTTTGTAGTAGACTTGCAGCACAATGTTGTTTCCGTCGTACCTGTCCTTTTGTTATTTCTGTGCTGTGCCTGCTGTCTTCAGGAAGACTAAGTTTGAGAGGGTTTAGTAGGAAGTTAAGGGAGCCTGATGTGATCGGTCTGTCTGTTGAAGTTCTCTTTGAGCTTTTATTGCTTCTGATGTACCTCTGAGGGAAGCACATCTGATAATAGAGAATGCTTTTCTCTACATGACAAAGATGTAATGAAATTAAAAATCAGAACATTAAGCTGGGGCTAATTAAGTCTAGAAAAAATTGATTTTTTCTTCAAAACATTATTAATCTTTAGGGCAGGATAAAGCTGATTTTTAATCACTAAAACATCTAAACTAGGGTTAGGTGCTTAAACCTATGCTTTAACCCATAGTTGTTTGGAAATGGAAGCTGATTCACAAAATCAGCTAAATTGATTGCAAAGGCAGTCTAGATTATGATAGTAATTCTTTCAATAAGCGTAAACCCTCACTTAGGTTGCTGTATAATGTAATTTGGTAGTTATCATAACCTTCAGAATAATTGCAGTTGGTTTTTATTTCTGTGCATTAGTCAAGACTGTGTCCATATAAGAATGTTTATACCTGCTTCCAGGCTATGTTATGGGCAACTGAAGCATTGCTTGTTAGCTTAACTTTGACTCTTTCAGGTTTGACAGTTTCGAGGGGTAAAACTTCAAAGTTAGGTATAAGCGAGATAAGAGATCACTGTCCTTTTGTGGAGAATCTGACTTCAAGGGACTCTAAGGAATTGGTTCCTATTATATTTTATTGAGACGTGTACATTTTAATGGCATATACTGTGTTACAGTATATATGAGTACATAATTTGTTATTGAATTGTTTTTGATTTTTCTTGACAGAAAACACTGAAAGAATATCTCTCCAGCTTCATTTAGCTTTAACTTCAAATGCACCATGGGTCCAGTGCCCTACTCATTTAGAGCTTATGAACCAGTGTCGACACATAAATATTCGTGTGGATCCACGTGGCTTGAGAGAAGGAGTACATTATACAGAGGTATTAAATTATTGGTATTCTATTCAAGACTGTATTATATGCCCTTTCCTTTTCATGTTGCCTTTATCAACTTTTTTTAGAAGTAATTTTTAAGGAAATAAAAGCTGTATGCTGTACAGACCAGAAAGTGGTGCCACACTACATATTATACAGACTGAATCCAGAGTACAGTAACAGTTATGCTATACAACTTTGTACAGCAGATGCCAAGGAGATTTTGAGTATCCATTTGAAAAATAAAAGCATAAAAATGAAATAAATAACAATTTATTACATTTTTTTCTCTAGATATATTTTCATCTTTGACAATTCAGAACACTCTGCAGCTAGTTCAACTAGTTCAATGTTAGATCTTCTGTAATTTCATTTTGACCAATGATTTTAAGTGACTGTATTTTATTTTGTCAGGTGTGTGGATATGATATAGCAATGCCTAATGCAGGCCCTCTGTTCAGAGTTCCAATAACAGTTGTTATACCAACAAGGTCAGTAAACCCATGCTTTTTTTTTTTTTTTTAA
>VXAL01014423.1:290488-309061 GCA_013399475.1 Chauna torquata | reverse complement strand
CGGTATAGTGTTAGAGGCAGTAGAAAATGTACTGTGATCTAAACCACAGAACACCCAAAGACGCATAGTAGGTTGAAAGCATATCAAGGCAAACCTGGTAGAGGTTTTGAACTGAAAGTTTAGCAAGATGTCTGATTTCTATTTGAGTAGTTAATACAATGTTATAGTGGGAATAAATGATGTCAGCCTATTTTGTGGTCTGAAAACTATTAATTTTCTTCAGTCAATCCAAAATGTGTTTTGGCAGCTCTCAGGTCTTGAAAGCACTCCATTATCAGGAGATTCCAAAACTAAGCTATCTAGCATATTTTAAATGGCTACAGCTATATGGATCAAGAAAAACATGACAGTCTTATTTTTGGGTTTCTGTGTGCATGGTGACGTGTTTAATCTTGACATTTACAAGAACTTCTTTCTTTCAGTATTCTGTGAAACTGGAAAAAGGAGATTACACTATTCGGTTACAAATTCGTCATGAACAGAACAGTGAGCTGGATCGCATCAAAGACCTTCCATTTATTGTTTCTCACAGGTTGTCTAGTACCTTGAGCTTAGATATTTATGAAAACCATAGCCTTGCTCTCTTAGGGAAGAAGAAATCCAACAGTTTGACATTACCACCAAAACACAGTCAGCCATTCTTTGTTACATCTCTGCCTGATGACAAGTAAGTTACTGAGGTCCTGTTTTCTCATCTACATCTAACCGGCTGCCTCTACACCTAACTAAAATTATGCTTTGTCTGATAGTGTCTACCTGTCTAGGCTCGATATTCCTCTTGTATTGCTCTTTCACACTGTTCGGATTCTTTATTGTAGCCCTAATGCAATGTTAATGAACCTGGTCTTAACAGTGAGTTTTCTTCCTCTGAATAGAATACCAAAAGGAGCAGGACCAGGATGTTATCTTGCAGGAGCTCTTACACTGTCTAAAACAGAACTTGGAAAGAAAGCTGTGAGTATTTTAAACAGATGATGGCTTTTTTTCTGAAACTTCTGAAGTGGGTAAATGGCATGCCAAGGAAGCACTGTATTTTATGGTCTTAGTACTTCAAAGAGCACCATTTTTAGTGACATAACACGTTTTATAAGCAGTTGTTTCATTATAAAATCAGAATGACTTCTTAGTTTTATTTTCATCTTAAAATTTCAAATTTAATTGCACCTTTTAAATTTTGAATTCCAATTCCTTGGCTCTGAATCCTTATTTTCTAGAAGCAACTGCTTTTTTGTTGGTGTGGCAGCCTTTAAAAGTTGTTTTGTTCAACTGCCTAATTCAGTATCATTTTTGAATGAGGAATATGTACATATGTGTTTTGTGCATGTTGGTTCTCTAATAAACAGCTATACTCTTTCTTGCATGCATACAATTTTCAGCAAAAATACAAGTGCTTCCTTAACCACTACCATGTTAGTTTTACAAAGGGGGAGACATTTTGCTGACTCAAATGCTCAAGCAGATGTTCTTACTTGCTGCACACTGATGTTGTCAACCACTAATATGACTGTATGCTCCAACAGAATGACGTAAGATCTGTGTATGCCACGGTGGAAAAAAGCTATAGGGTTTTTTCGCTCCTAATGCAGCATCCTGTAAAAGCTGTTTGCTAACTTGAATCAATCTGTAGCGCAACAGTGCTTATAGTAACCAGGTCACTTGTGTGTACATCTGGTGCTAATATAGCTAGAAGAGTCCCTTAGCTATTCAAATATTTTTAAATAGTTGGCAAAGCTGAGAATAAGTTTGAATTAATGCTGGTGATTGTTAGTACTTAGAAGTAATCCATCAATGTCCATATATCACTAAATGTCGCTGATCAACTTGGATAGAACTAGAGAATGTTTTCCTAGAAAATAAGTTTCTACAAGGAGGTGGGCACATGCCTGTAGATCTTGTTGAGTAGGCAAGTTTAGTTCATTCAGTCCGATTTGGTTGCAGGTAGAACTTTTGAGGAAAATTGCACATATTAATCTTAGACGTAACTGCAAGTTAGATAGTGTCTGCCAAGTATGAATGAATGAGGGGAATGAAGAAAACAATAGCTTAAGAGCTTAAAAATATTTAGGTTTATATTTCTTCATGATTCATGCAAAGTTGCAAGTATACTTTTACGAAATCCATGCAAAATCCATTAAAGTAGTGTAATATAGTTTAACTTGAATTCTACACTTCCTTGAACTATTGGTTGTAATTCTTTTCCATCTTATTTTAAAACTGGATTAAGTGGTTAAATACAGTGAGTTCCAAGATGGGAAGTGGGAGGTAGTAGGCAGTGCCTGTCAAATTTTATTTCTGGATGATGAAGAATACGTAAGAGCTTACATTGAGAGAAATTCTAGCTGAGGCCTGTCACGCGTCATACTCTAAGGCTTTACTGTTATGGTCATATTTCTCTGGAAAAAGGATGATACAGGTAACATCAGCTTCTTTCCACTGCCTTTAGTGAATTTTGGTATGTACCAGCAGACAAAAAAGGAGGAATAGGCGGTGAAGTTGTCTCTAGTTCAGCAAGTGGGGTGCAAGTTGAGGGAAAATACATCTAATTTCTGTGTATTTATTAGGAAATAAAACAATGCTAAACAGTCAAAATCTAAAATCTACACTTCTGAAGCTTAATTTCTGTAATTTCATTAATTTAAGCTAAGTGGTTAACAACACTTGCTTGTCTTACAGGAATAGCAGACTATACACAACAATGCATTGTTTTATTAATTTTAAGAATGAAAGAGCGTGCTTTAAGAGCATGTTTGGTCATAGACATGACTCTCTAACAGTTTAAAAATATGTAGGTTGAAAGTATAACCATAATTGTGCAGAGAAGGTGTCTCCATCCTGTGTGGTGTGTGCATGTTTTCTTACAGTATGTTATTCTAACTCCCAGGGGCAGTCTGCAGCAAAGCGACAAGGAAAATTTAAAAAGGTACTGAATGTTAGTTTTTGAAAAAGATGTACTTAAGTCTTTTTGCATATGACTTAAAACATTTGTCTACCAGTATTGATTTTTAATTTGTCTCCCTCATCTACCTCCTTAGTTCTGGGTTATTTGCTTCAGCACCTTAAATATGTCTACTGGTAGAATGGCAAAACACTATTGTAATACAAAGCTAACTGAGAGGCTAACTGAGAGCATCTGAATACTTCTGCAATAAGTGCCGTAAAAATGCATGTGATAATTAGTGGTCTGTAATTATTCTTTTTTTGTGAGAAACTTGAATCTTCAGTGTTTGTAGTCAAGATCTTATGTGCAAGTGTTTCTGCCTGTTGTATTCTGTCTGCAGATTGGGAACTGAATACAAACCTAACACTTCACACAGAATTGAATACCTAACTGTATACCAAAACAGCTGGCTGTTTACAATGACTTCGTTACAATTGTAGAAAAAATATTCTAACAAGCAGTTTTTCTTAGGAAGGTTGGACTTGATTGAAAAGTCTGTCTGTTCAAGATGTAGATTTACTCGAATGTAACTTGTTTTAAGTTAGAGTTTATACAGTGATGTAGCAGGTAGTGGAATTCAGAAAAAAATGTGTGGAGTGTGTATTTCAGGGAGGGTGGGAGGAAGAGTGAATGACTAACACAGCACTGTTTAGTCTTGTGCTTTCTCGTATTTTTACATTAGGTAGTATAATGTTCTTCCAGCAGACAAAGACTGAAACTTGCCTTTTTTTTTTTTCTCCATAAAGATCTATTTTAACAAGCTGCCTTTATAGAACTACTTTTTGGGGGTGTGGGGGTTTTTTGTTTTGTTCTTCTGAAGTTGTAAGGCTATTTGTGTTCTCTTGTTTTCAGGGTTCTGTTTTCTGGAGTAGCATGCAAATTATTCAGAGTCCTTGTTAGAAATAAGGCATGAGAATCATGAATACCACAGTTGATTGCAGTAATCTGTTTTTTTTGTTTGTTTGTTTGTTTAACGGTGAGCTGGTAACTGAGCCTGCTAACTTAATTTAGTATTGGTGTAATAACTGTGTGGGAATGTGATTAGGCTTTACAAGAAGGATTTTAATCTACGTTGCTGCAATTTTATTTTCATAATGCATCTGAAAATTATGCTGATCACTTTTGGAAAGGTGATTTAAAAACCCATGTGAATGCATGGTTTCCAGTGGATAGGATATAGTCTTCAATACGTGGATCTGTAATAAGGGAGTTAATCTCTAATCATAATTTAATTTGTTTAACAAAATGTATTAAACAGATCCAGGAGGTTACATGTTCTGTTTTTTTTTTTTTTGGCTTTTGCTTTTAGAACAGGTTTGTGTTCAGATCTGGGTAGTGTACCAGCCCGAGACAAAATAAAAGCTGTTCCTTTTCTGGATACTTCCACCTGTTATTTACAAGAGGCATCAGTGTATAGCAGTGAATACATAAAACTCACTGTATTTCAGTGCATTGATCCATAAGAACTCCATTAATAGATAGTTTTTTCCAACAACACACGTCTGTGGGCTTCCTAGTTGACAAATTTTGAATATTTACCCTGCCCTGTCAATTCTAAGTCTACATGCAGCGCAGATTTTTTTTCCATGTTCAAAAACTTGTTTCTGTATTTCTTTTGTGGCCTGGTCAGTCAAAAAGGTATGTGTAGATTTTTATCTTCTTTTTCGGAGAGAAAATATTTTTCAGCCCTCTTGTAGGATTATTAGTGTTTATGTACAAGTCTCGTTTTTATTTTATGGATAGTTTTGCTCTGATACCAGTGACTAGTCTGCAGAAATGTTTTTGTTTTTTGGGGTGGTGTGGGGGTTGCAGAGGGCAAGGGCAAGGTTAGCTTGCCCCTATATGCATGAAACCACCAGAAATCCAGAGTAAGCATTTCTCACAGTTGGAAGGTGCTTCTATTTTGCATGAAAGCAGCTTGAGGTTATGCCAGGAAATAGCACCCTGACTTTCCAAAGAAGATAGTTAATTCTTTTATAACTGGACAAAAACGTCAATGGGCTTTTTCCACAGAATAAGCAAGGGTCTTTGTCTTACTAGACATGTACTGCAGAATCGTACACCTAATTCCTAACTTTCTGCTTTAAGAGAAATGCTGAGGGATTGAATTTTGTCTAAAGACAAAAATAAAAAGCTGCAGGCATGTTTTTTTATGAAGTGTCTTCCTGTATTGTGTACATCTGGAAAAAAAAATCCTTTATCTCTGACTACTAAACCTTTGATAAGTATAAAGGTCAGAATTCAGGGGTGTTTTTCCTTGGAACTGGTCCCCACTGAAGTAGAGAGAACCCCACTGTCTTGGCATGGGAAGCTGATTTACCTCTGGAAGTGCAGTTGGTCTCTAATTGGGAAGCATATGCTAAACAGCCATGTGAGGCGGGAGGGAATGGTTCTGTGTACCTTTTTTCTTTCACAGCCTAACTTTAGTCATGCAGTTAGAATCTGACTTTTCCCTTTTCTCCAGCTTTGTCTTGAACATAGCCAGAAAGGAAACAGAGCATTGACTTTTCTGGTCTGTAAGAAGCAATTTTGTTACCTTACATAATACAGCTTTTGAACAGTAGTATCATAGAATCACAGAATAATTTGGGTTGGAAGAGAGCTTAAAGATCATCTAGTCCAACCTCCTTGCTGTGTGCAGGGACACCTTCCACTAGACAAGGTTGTCTGAAGCCTGGCCTTGAACACTTCCAGGGATGGGGCATCCACAGCTTCTCTGGGCAACCTGTTCCAGTGCCTCACCACCCTCTGGGTGAAGAATTTCTTCCTCATAGCCAATCTAAAGCTACCTTCTTTTAGTTTGAAACCACTATGCCTCGTCCTATCACTACAGACCCTATTAAAATGTCTCTCCTCATCTTTCTCATGTGCCCCCTTTAAGTATTGAAAGGCCACTATAATGTCTCCCTGGAGCCTTCTCTTTAGGCTGAACAACCCCAGCTCTCTCAGCCTCTCTTCATAGGAGAGATGCTGGGGCCGTGTGATCATCCTTGGGGCCCTGCGGGGGGCCTGCCTTTAACAGGTCTACGTCTTTCTTGTGCTGCGGGCCCCAGAGCTGAAGGCAGCACTCTGGGTGGGGTCTCACAAGAGTGGAGCAGAGGAGGAAATCACCTCCCTCAACCTGCTGGCGAAGGGATAGAGAGCTTGTACATCCTTCTCCCTACTTTGCCCTACTTTCCTGTGCAGATATTGATAAATAGTGGTGAAAGCCCAATAAACGTCTTCTTAAGTAAAATATAAGAGCAAACATGTTGAATGACTTCCTTTCAGCATTATCCCTGTCTAACCAGGAGGCCTTCAAAACTGCAATGAAGTATGTGTCTGATTTAATTTTGTGTAAACCTGTCTGGTGACTTTAAGGAACTTCATTCATTTTCTGTTAAACAAGATTATTGCATTAAATATAAGCGGTGTTACACACATCTTTTGCATCTTAAAGTAGATACAAATTCCTTACACACATTCAAGTGTGCGTATGCAGACGTGCATGTGCATGGTATTGATTAAAAGGAAAATGAGACCAGGGATGTGTTTCTTCAAGGAGCTTTTTGCTGTGTTTAGTTATGCTGTGGAATGCTTTGAAGTACAAATAACAATATTTTTTTATGGCTTTTCCACCTGAACTACCAGATGTTGAAGCATCAGACAGAAGTCTAAATTTAAATTTTTAAATGAAATAAAGTTAACTATTAATGCTAGCTCTTCTGAGGGCATTGTACATGTATGCATTTTATGCATACAGTTTCTAGTTCTAGTTAAAAGTAAACCCTCTGAGGCTTATCAAATTGTGCACAAAGTACACTGACCAAAATGTGTATCATATATACTTCCAAAGTTTTTAATGTTGCTTAATTTTTTTTAGAGGATAAACAAAGGGTAGCTTTCTCATTAATTTGAAAGTTGCCTTAAAATAATCTTATGAACGTATAATATGCTTGATTACTGCCACTCTGTAGGTCTTGTGAAGAGGTGCCTTGCTTAATCTCTGATGAGTGTTTCTGTAAAGGGAATGACAGTGTCATTCTGGGACGTTCTGGTGATTCAAGGGTTGCAGGGTTTTATAAACGATGCTAGTCTTCACATACAGAATAGAGGAAAAAAATGCAAAAGCCTTCAGTCTGTCTTATGGTCTAGTGATAGTTTAGTAAAATGTGATACGTGCCTTATCTATCCCTTGAAATTTTTCTGCAGAGGAGAGTGCCCACTTTTCTGTAAACTTTTGAAAAAGGCACCTAGATATGAAGCTTCTTGTTTTCCTTTCAGTGGCCATAGCTTGTAGTGTTTACAGAATCTTATGAGACCAAAGCAACCTGAGAGAACAGCAGTTTTGCTACCCTGTTGATGGCTTAGCTATGTAGAATTAGGGTCTTAAATGAAAATGTTCATCCTCATAACTGGGATTTTGCTAATGTAATTATGCTTGGTTTGAAACTTTGAACCAGACTATCAAAGCCTTCTCATATTGAGAGGATCAAAGAGGACTTTAAGGAAGAAAATCCTGAAATATAAGAAGAATATTTCTAGGAAAGCAGGTTCTTTCTCAGGAAAGTGTTAGTCTCAATAGAGGATGTCTCTTAAACATTGTAAACTACTGATCTCAGATTTTTTTTGCTGAACTAATTTAGGCATCTTAAAATGTTTGGTTGACTTTAGTGTACTACATTATTGCTTTCTACCTTTCTAATTACTTTAGCCAGCCCCAGTATCACAATACCACGTACCTTACTTTTGTATCCTGTACTGAATTCCTTTGCCTTCATGACCTGTTTTGTCATGCTCTGGCCTAGGTACTGCTAAGTCTTGTTTAGGTGTGTTTATTGCCTGGTCATGCACTTCATACTTGAAATGCACATGTGCAGGGTAGTTCCTGTGAAAACTACACTTTAATGTATGTTTGTGATCTAAACTAGATTCTAAAAAAAAAAAAAAAACTGGAAATGTCAAAATGTCACTTTTGTGGTTCACCTGTAACTACATCTTAGGTAGCTGGAAGAATTGTCTTGAGGGAATATTGATGTCACTTTGTCATAACCAGTATAGTTTTCAGTAAACCCTAGCAAGTAGCTGGTCTGTTTGAACTGTCAGTTCAAATAACATTCTTCTGCCTTAGTGTACTTGAATAGATTCAGAAGTCTATTATTCCAAAGTTATTCAGAGCAGTTTCTAATAGTCACCTTTATACTCATTATTTAACGAGTATATTTGACTGAAATATATTGTGCACAAGATTTCATTTCATTATGCAACACTGACTTGATTTATGGGAAAGGTATTCACACAAGTCTATTTTGGAATAATTGGTTTGAATACCTAAATTGCCACAAGAATTGAGCAGGCAACAGAATAGTTTGCACAGTATTTCAACAGCCGAATGGTATCTGCAGGATTTAAACTTAAATCTTCTCTGTGAAATACTCTATATATAGAATAGCTGGACATGTGCCCTCAGTGTTAGTGTTTGGGGGAAAAAAAAAAAAAAAGGCAACATAAATGACAACAAAATAACGTTCTCCAGCAGCTGTAATGTTTTCACAGTCACAGAATCAGCTAGGTTGAAAAAGACCTCTGAGATCATCGAGTCCAACCTATGACCTAACACCACCCTGTCAGCTAGACCATGGCACTAAGTGCCACTTCCAGTCTTTTCTGAAACACTCCAGGGACGGTGACTCAACCATCTCCCTGGGCAGCCCATTCCAATGCCTAATCACCCTTTCAGTGAAGAACTTCTTCCTAATGTCCAAAAGAAGCAATGACTGAAGACTAATGCTGGCTTATTTGAAAATGTGTTTATAAATTATCTCAAGAAGTAGGCTTCAGGGCATGGTCTAAGGTCAATTAGGATTTTCATTTTGAATAGCTGTAGCTGATTTTCTTGTGATAATTGTTGACTAGTGCAGCATGAACTCAAACTATAGTGATATTTCAATGCTAGCATAGAGTTTTCAGAAAAAAACTGCAGCTGTCTATTTAGTTCGAACACAAATACAGGTGAAACTGGAAAGTCTGTACCAGCAAACTGGGAAACAATTGACTCTGGATGCACCAGCTATTTCAATAGGCATAGGGAGGAAATACTCTCTTCAGGAGGAAAAAACTTGTGTATCCTATGGTGTAATTTGTGTTTATATTATTGTAGTATTTTTAGAGTTCAGTCATCTTCATTTGCTTGTTTATTGCAAGATTTGTAGGATAGATTCTCTGACTCCTTTGCCTTTTAACCAAGTTATTTGCCTTATTTATAAAAACAAAAAGGAAAAAAATCTGATTTCCTAGCTAATACTACATGAAATTGTTTGAATACAAAAATGTCAAACTTGTTCAGTTTTAAGCTTTGTCTTATACCAAGTGTGCTGTTTTGATATTTACATCCTTATATTGCTTAAAAAAAAAAATTAAAGAAGTTCCTGAATTCTTAGTGACTAAGACCTTTGCTCTCGGAATCCTTACTCAGTGTACGTGTAGCTCAGAGTAGTTGCTTGCTATGATTTAGCTTTTCAATAGCATCAGGAAATGTACTGTATCCCTCTCAGTATGTGCCTCTTTTCCCACCTCCAGGATGTCCTTACAGTTCACTATCATCTGATACCATCACCATCAAAGAGTAAAAATGGCAGCAAAGAAAAAGAAAGAGAACAGGAAAAAGAAAAAGATGTAAAAGAAGAATTTGCTGAAGCTTTACGAGATCTAAAAATACAATGGATGACCAAGTATGTCTGCTGTCATTACTACACAAACTTGAAGCAGCTGTACAAAGAAACTACATGTTTAGTGTTAGGAAAAAAATGTGTGCTTCAAACTCCAGAACATGTACTTTCATATTCTGTCCTCCTCTCTTTTAGGCTGGATACCCCTGACATGTACAATGAGTTGAAAGAAGCCTTTCCTAATCATCTTCCACTGTACGTTGCGAGACTTCATCAGCTGGATTCTGAAAAGGTTATTTAACATTTTAAAACTTGATTTGTCTCACTACATCAATTTAGCCTAAACAGCAGAATCTTTCTTCATACATTTGGTCTTGAAGTGACTGCCATAGCTGTACTCAGTATAATAAAGCAGAAATTCCGAATTAGATTGACAGCAATATAAGAAGTTGCCTCCCTAACTGAATATGAATTACTTAATTCCACAGTAGAATGAAAGAAGGTATGCCTTCGTATAGTATGCTTGCTTATCATTTGCTCCTTGTTCACTTGTGGTCATTTTACCTGGCTAAACAGCCAAACTCCACCACAACTGCTCGCTGACTCCCACTCCTCAAAGGAACAGGGGGAGAAAATGCGATGGACAAGTGCTCAAGGGTTGAGATAAGGACAAGGAGGTTGCTTACCAATTACTGTCACAGGCAAAACAGACTCAACACAGGGAGATTAATATAATTTATTACTAGCAGACTAGAGCAGTGAGCACTAGAAGCAAACTAAAAACCCCTTCCCCCCTCATCCACCCTCTTCTACCTCCTCCCCCCGAGCAGCGCAGGGGAACGGGGAATGGGGGCTGCGGTCAGCCCACATCGCTGCGTCTCTGCCACTCCTTCATGGTCACTCTCTGCCCCTGCCCCAGTGTGGGGTCCCTCCCACGGGATGCCGTCCTTCCCAAACAGATCCTGCGTGGGCTTCCCACCGGCTGCAGCTCTTCAAGAGCTGCTCCAATGTGGGTCCGTACCACGAGGTCCATCCTTCAGGAGCAAACTGCTCCAGCACGGGTCCCCCACGGGTGGCAGCTCCCACTGGATCACCTGCTCCTGCGTGGGCTCCTCTCCACGGGCTGCAGCTCCGGCCCGGAGCCTGCTCCTGGGGGGGCTCTCCATGGGCTGCAGCCTCCTTCAGGCCACATCCACCTGCTCCTCCGTGGGCTCCTCCACGGGCTGCAGCGTGGAGATCTGCTCCCTGTGGTACCCCATGGGCTGCAGGGGGACAGCCTGCTCCACCATGGGCCTCACCACGGGCTGCAGGGGAACTTCTGCTCCTGTGCCTGGAGCACCTCTTGCCCTCCTTCTTCACTGACCTTGGTGTCTGCAGGGCTGTTCCTCACTCCTCTCTCTCCCAGCTGCTGTTGTGCAGCAGTTTTTTTCCCTTCCTTAAATCTGCTCTCCCAGAGGCACAACCAGCATCGCTCACGGCTCAGCTCTGGCCAGTGGTGGGTCCCTTTTGGAGCCGGCTGGAGCTGGCTCTTCTCTGACATGGGGCAGCTTCTGGAATCTTCTCACAGAAGCCACGCCTGTGGCCCCCCTGCTACTAAACCTTTACAACGTAAACCCAATACGTCAACTAAACATATTGTAGGCTTCCTTACTGCTTTAGGCTACAACAGTGCTATTCTGAATGGTGGTTCCTGAGACGAGCACACTTCCCATTCTACTCCTTTGCTGAACTGGTAATTTCTTGTAGTGAATTGACCAGACAACCAAGGACAGTAACCCTTTGAAATAACACAGCTAAGTCCACCATCTGCCGTTGTCCTCAAAAATGAGAACTATGAACTGTTAAACAGAAAAGTCTACATACATGGGTTTTTTGTTTATCTTGAAGATAAACAGCTTCATGTGTATGTCAGTAGTTTTGAGTTTTTTTGATTCTGATTTTTTCATTTCTTTCTGAAATGAATAGCTGCTACTATTATTTCTTAAAAGGATTAATTTGTATTGGAAGGGATTTTTCTTGTAAAATCTGTGTTTTCCATATACTTACCTCATGTTTTACAGTCTATTTTCAATGAAATGTACTACATATGTGGGAAATCTTGATAATGCAGACTTCTCATCTGCTTTTTCTGCGTGAAAAATTGGAGAAAGTGTAGAAAAGGGCATATTGAATCGCTTCATGTTATTTCTGCATGCCTTTGCAATTATTCTAGCGGTAATAAAATCAACAATCAAGTAGTATGATTTCATATTGCTAAATACCTTTTTATTCTTCCTTTAGGAACGTATGAAAAGACTTGATGAAATTGTTGAAGCTGCAAATACTGTAATCTCTCATATTGATCAGACAGCATTAGCAGTTTATTTTGCTATGAAGACTGATCCCAGACCTGATGCAACTACTATAAAAAAGTACCTACCCAGTAAATAATTTTCTTGCATCCTATTTTTGTTATCTGTGTACTTTGTCTCTGCTTATAAGAGTTGGAATGACTATAACCGTTTTGAATGACTTGTGGTTTTTTTGGGCACAGATAGTTTTAATCTTGTTTACAAGATGTTTTTGTCCTTTATTATAGAATGTAGGAACACTGACGCCTGCAAGTTTTTGCTTAGAGGTGCTTTCAGGATATAAATGAGCCCAAAAAGTGGGGTATTAAGTTTGTATCAAGCTTAATCTCAAATCAGAGGGACCCCTAGGACTTCGATGTAGAGGTGTGCGTGTTTGCAATGCTAACTGCCTTTTCATAATAATTTGCAACCTTTTGGATCTGGATTAGAAGACAAAATTGGCAGCAGTTGTAGAAGTAACTGCTTGCTAAAGGTTTAATTTGCAAAAGGCATGGTGACCATACTTGTGCTTAGAAGTATTTTTGATTTTGGGGGGGGGGGTTGTTTTTGTTTTTTTTTAAGTTTTAGATATGTTCCTCTGGGTTATCAGTATACATCCCTAGGAAGACAGTATTTTGAAGGTGACATCCTAGTCTGGAGAATAAATGGTGGATTTTGTAGTGCATGTTGTGGTGCTGTTTTAGTCACAAATACAAGAGCAACAGATTTGAAGATTAGACCCTTAGAAGAGGAGATGCACATTTGTTTGTTAGTTTAGATAAAATACAGGATTTCGGTTGTAAAACTAGTCTATTTGTTCAAGCTTTCCTCAACATTTGTGTATAATTCTAGAGCTGCTGATATAAAAACGAAGTTATGTCATGATAAATTTCATTCTAAACGTTTCTTGGTAAGTTGACCCATTAGATCATGTGGTTGAATCTCTCATCTGAAATTGAACACCAAGTGCAGTGGTGCTTTAAATGGGTGCAATTCCTTTGAAGTCAGCAGAATTGTATCTGCTTATGTTAGTGCTGTATTTGACTCTGTTTATAATGCCAAGAACTGTAAAGCTGTATTTCTTGATGCTGGCTTACTCAGTTTTTAGAATCCTGAGTTGCCCTTGCCTTAAGACGCCAAAGGCGTTTCATACTTAGGAGAACAGTTGAGCTTGTGTAATGCATAATATTGCTAGGTAACAGGTAGTTTTATTTGTGGTAAGTAGCCATATTTTTAAAATAATAAAGGTCTTTGTGCTTATTTTTATTTTGTGCGCGCTAACTGCTGATAACAGTTACAGTCAGTACTGTTTCTGTTCTTAGTGATGTATCTGTGAAAAGTCCTTAACGTTTTTCATGCTGCTTTTTTCTAGTGAAATGGAAAAACAGAAGACTACTTTAGTGGATGCACTTTGTCGAAAAGGAAGTGCCCTGGCTGACCAGCTTCTTCATCTGCAGGCCCAAGATGGGGCTGCTTCTAGTGATGCAGAAGGCAAAGACGAGGATCATGAGAGCTGCTCAGAAGCCTTGACAGAGACGTTCTGGGAAACAACAAAATGGACTGATCTTTTTGACAGCAAGGTAAGAGGGCAGAGCTGGCTTTTTCTTTTGCATGTTGTATATTTTGATGATTTCTCCTGGAATTATGCACCACCTTTGCTTGCACCGCCTCATTCGTTCCTCTTTTCTACTTTTTCATGCTGTCCCTGTAAGTTGTGCTTCCTTAATGACCTTTTTCCACAGAGGTTTTGTGAAGCCTGTCAAATCTGTGGTGAGCCCATCTCTGTGCATGTTAATATAGAGGTTAAGGGAAGGGTGTAGAACAGTACCAGATTTCCATGAAAAAGCTACTTGCTTTATTGAAATGCTTCTTTCTGTACCTTTCAGGCAATATTTTTGGTTAACCTCTGCGCTGTTCCAGCTGTACACAGAAGTGTGCAGCATCCCTACTCTGTTCAATCCTGCATTCTGTAGCCTCTTCTACACTATGGACAAAAGAAGTTTTGTGTTTTGCTGTCAGTAATGTCTATAGAGGTAAAAGAAGAAATCCTTGGAAATGATTACACTTAGAAATTTTATTAGCACAAAATTCCATGTTATTTCAAGGTTCCTAATCCTGAGACTAAGTTTATCTGCTTCGTTCAAGACAGCTATTCCAGAAGAATAAAAAATCCCTTGAGGCATTATAGTCATATAGCATTTAATTTACTGAGTTTGACTTTGTTTAATGGTTGAGTTATTGGGTATTATTTAATTAGTTGCTGTGCGTAACTCTGCATATGGCTGTGTTAGTGGAAGATGAAGTGACCAATGCATTTATTCATAGCTCAATTAAATTACCAAAGCACTTCAGATAGTTGCAAAAGAAAAACTTAATTTCCTTGGAAATAACTACTCTTCCTGGTAAGACTTGACCTGGAGGCTTGAACAAGGAGGTTGATGGTGGCTACCCTCACTTCTTTTAGTGTATATATTCTTATACACATACATCTTTTAAGCATTCATCTTCTAGTCTTTAACCAATTATAGTATCCTGTGGTAGCAGATTTTGTGCTTTAATGATATTGTGTGGACTTGATTTTCTTGCTGCCTATCTGTAAGTACAATACTGTGTTCCAGTATAGCGAACCCTGTTCTATTTTTATCTTTTGGTTGTAAACGTGATGGGAATATTTTCAGGGGGAAAAACTGCCAGTGTAGTCGTCCTGTTGGAAGCTGATCAAGGAAAGCGCTCTGGGTCTGGAATGAGTAACTCTGAATTGGACAGATTAGGGATTTGAACCGCTCTTGGATCCAAACATGGATGTGTCTAAGTGTATGTTCAGGTTTTGCTCTGAGAATGGATGCTTCTGTATGATTAAATCAGTACTGAAAGGCCAACAATTTTTTTAACCTTTTTGTAGCATTTCATATGGAAGTGACTTCTGTCATGTTTATGCAGTGGTTTGTTTGCTTTCCCTCTTGGTGTTACTAGTCAAATTGAAATCTGAACTGACTGGGAACACTTTTAGTGCAGAAATGTTCTAGAGTGCTCTGGGTATTTTAAACTGGTGGCTTCTGAACATGGAGAAAATGAGTCTGTCATGCTACATCCTAATGACACATGAGGTGTGTCATTGTCCCATGCTTTTCTGCAGCCTATCTGTGCTGTACACATACATAGCCTCACTTACTCAACCCCATCTGGCCCATTTACAATTTGTCTTCTGTGGTCTCTCACTGCTGAACAAGTTGCCCAGGGTCAGCACAGTTGTGATTACTAGTATGAGCAGTATTATGAGGGCCACAAAGATGATTAAGGGACTGGAGCATCTGTTGTATGAGGAAATGCTGAGACTGTTCAGCCTGGAGAAGGGAAAACTCAAGTAGATCTTTTCAATGTGAATAGATGCATGATGGCAGGGGGGGGGTAAAGAAGATGTAGCCAGGCTCTACACAGTGGTCCCAGTGACAGGACAGGAGGCATGGGTGCAAACTAAAATGCAGGAATTTCTGCTTAAGCATAGGAAAAAGTTTTCTACTGTGAGGGTGATCCAACACTAGAATGAGTTACCCAGGTAGGTGCTGAAGTCTCAGTCCTTTGAGGTATTCAGAACCTGATTGGACGTGATCCAGGGCAACCTGCTGTAGGTGGGCCTGCTTTGAACAGGGAGGTTGGACTAGATTACCAGAGCTCCCCTCCAACCTCAACTTCTTGTGATTCAGTGACTGCTTGGCAAGTAACTTACATAGGTTGTTAGTTTCTGTGGCGCTTTTCTTCGTGCTTTCTGTGATCTACAAGCATGTATGTTGATCAGTGATAATTTTGCTGTCAGTTTAATCTTTCAAAAGACCACATGATGGATATATCCTCTGATCTCTCCAGTGGCAATGTTCAGTAATTCTAACCCTAGCAGTAGCTACAGATAAAATAAACAAAAAAAAATTCAAAGGGAAAGAAATACATGCTGCTTCTTGGTAAAGTACTCGTGTGATTATTGGAACTGAGACTTAATTTTTCACATTTTTACTTTTGTATTTTCTCTTTCTGGAAAGAGATGAGGAGTGCAAATAGTGTGAAAATAGTTGGGCTTTAGTGGGATTGAGAACTCTGCTTTGAAAGGAGATAATAGTGCACTCTAATGATTTTCCCTAACAACTTTGGAGAAAAGGACTAAGGCTGGAGCCAGGGGAGTTCTTTTGAAAAGAGAAAACTCTTCTTTCTCTTTATTGTGTTATAGAAGCTTTATGCTTGCTGCTGTTAATATTCTTTCATTTCTGTTGCTAACATGTGTCATGCCTATCTAGTAGTTTTCTTGAGGCCTAGCTGTAGTTAGCAATTATACAGTTCAGACCAGCTGTTTCAGCTGTTAGCACTATGGTTTCCAGCCAGTGAAGGAGTATTCTTTGTGTAGTCATTCAAAAACGTAAGCGTATGATAATTGTGCTTTATTTAGCTTTTTTAAGGGTCACTATTAATGTCCAAAACTACAAACTATATTATTTTGTGGCCTGACACAAAAAAAGGATAGGAAAAAAATGTACAATTATATTCCTACTATCTTTTTCTGTAAACTGTGAGAATAGCAATACGTGTGTGTCATGGGATGTTGGTTTTCTTTAAAAAATGAATTTAACACTTTGCAGTTCCTTCATTCTACCAGCTTCTGCCAAACTGCAGCTGACATTCAAGCTGTCTGTTCAGTATTTTTATCATGAGTGACAAGTTTTGTAAGTGGGGTCATGCTTTGAACTTTCTCATCCTTCTGCTTGAATAAACTTAAACGTCTTCTGTCCTATGGACAGACCAATAGAATGTTTTAAATATCTCCATTGGCATTTGGTCTTCCTCCTTTGTAACTTTTTATCTATGTAGAAGAAACAGTCCTGTAAGTCTCCAGCTCAGCGTTACATGCAATATGCTGTTTAACTTCTGGAGTATTTTGCTATTTTAGAAACAAATTAAGTTGCTTAGTGCAAATAATTGTATTTTGAAGACTGGTAGAGGAAAATTTGAAGTTTTGAACATTTAAGAGGAACCTTACTGTTCATGTAGCTTGCATCCTTTGAGGAGAGGAGTTTAAGAATCGTGTTGAGGACTTAATTTTGTAAAATAATATTTAAGGCTTCAAAATGGATTCTAAGAAACAGCGAAGTATTGTTGCTTGAGTAAGGACAAAAGTGTCTGTTCTGCTGATGATCTTCAATCCAGCTGACCTGTTTGGTAAAATTCACCTTGGTAGTAAACAAAAAATGACTGTAACTGCTTTTCTGTGATGATATTTTGAGCAGACTTAGGTGGGACTGGTAAAATGAAGTGCTGTGGCTTGGCTGTATCACCTAGCTTTGGATGACTCGCTTTTTGGAGAATAGAAGTTCAGAATAGTGATGTAGGATGAGGAATAGGCCTCGTATGAATGTCCTTCAAACGAAAGAGTTCTCAAGAGGCAGCCAAGTTGTTAGAATGCATGAGGTTGGAACTGAAAATGTGGAGCTCTTACTGTACGTGAGCATGGCTTTGGGTCATTGACGCTCAAAAGCCAGAACAACCAGGTGAGAATGAATGGAAATGAAGCGCTAGGGTACTGCACTGATGATTCAAGTGTGTGTATGGATTTAGACAGAAGCATTGCGTTGATAGAAACATAGTGTTTTTACTTCAGAGCTTTGCTTAAGTCAAAGTTTATCCAGATGACAATAATGAAAAAGTTAAGTGAATTTCTGAAAACCAGAAGAGACCGTGTTTTCTTTTGTTGTTTCTAAAGGTGATTCAAGAATATCATCACTTCTGTGTGTTTCTGCTCACCGTATAGTAAATCGAGCGCTATTACTTGTTCCACTTTTCTTCTGCAGTTGAAGCACGTGTGTTACCACAGAGCATTCTTGAGTTCCTTCAATTGCCTGTTTTCCATTGAAGAGTCATGCTTGTCGTCGTATTATAGCAAGTAGGGAAGCTAGTGCTGACTCTTGATAGTAAGTACATTGGTCACACTTTCAGATATTCTAGTTAGATTACTTGTCTCTGAAGCTTTATTTTAAACAGCACATGAAAAAAAGTATTCAAGTACACGAAAGCATTTCAAATATACCCTGGTTGAGGCAGCTCTGTTCAGCCAGTATTTGTTTGATTATGCTAACACATTTGTGATAGTGCTTTAGCTTTTTTAGTGTTGGAATATAAATTGTGCAATTTTTCTTTTACTGAGAACATAACCGAGGATTTTGGCCTAGAAATTTTAAAGTTTTAAACAAAACTGCTACAGGAGAGTAGTAGGATTTGCCTGTTTGTTACTGGGACTGACTCATCTGTAGAATTTAATGCCCCTTAACCTTTAAATTAGCTGTTGAGAATAAGGAAAAAGTCATGTTTAAAAATAAGTAAACAAATAAAATACCCAGACTTTTCCATCTTGCTTTTTAAACATCTTTAGCCTGAATTGTTTTTTCATATTACTGTCAGACGCAGCTGTCTCTTACAGCTGATTGTATTCAGTTGCTGCCAAATGAACTCCCCTCTCTAGAAAATGAGTCAATTTTTTGTATAAATATTGCTTTTACTTGTCATAGGGCATTTGGCAGAGCAAAGAGTCAACAAAGGTAGCTAAGAAACCTTAGTTTCTTCCCATAGGCATATATGAACCTGAAGTAACTCATTCACAGGTAATTATAAGCATGACAGC
>VXAL01014423.1:278137-288797 GCA_013399475.1 Chauna torquata | reverse complement strand
CATAGGCATATATGAACCTGAAGTAACTCATTCACAGGTAATTATAAGCATGACAGCTTCAGTACTATTACAAATGGTTGGCTTGTGCTATCTATAGATTATATTGCATAACCTGGCATTTTAATTATTTGTAAATGTAGGTACACTTTAATCAACAGTTCAAATAATGAAGTAACTGACTGTACAAGTGGTTTTATTAGGTAGTTTAGTATTGCTGGATTTAAAACATGCTGGTTTTTGAAGAGCATTTTCAGGCTTTAAAATACTTCAGCCCTACAAACATCTTGAGAGATCATTTCAGCACTTTATCCTCTAAAATATACATCTCTATGTAGCCATTGGCAAGTTAGTAGGAACTCAACATCCAACCACTTTTGGGTGTCTGGCTTTTAGCGCACTTCTTATTATAGGCCATTAGCTTGGGGAATGGAGTATTTAAGTTGTGCTTCCCGCCCCCCATCCTAGAAGTGCACATTGTTTTTTATTACTCTTTGTTTATAGTTCTTTGGCCAATTTCTGGTCCATATCACTTGTTCTATAAAAGTCGGCATTGTATTTATTGAAATTTTAATATCAAGTATTTAGAATTCATTCCTATTCTTTCATCTAGCAACTACTTTTGTATACTATAAATTTATTTGCTGTTATTATGCATTCTGATAGCAGCTGTTTTGTTATATCTTAATAGCACTCCAGTTTACATTTTGTTTACACATCAAGGAATCAATTTCCATTTCTGTGATACTATAAGGCTTGCAATATTTTGATTATAAGGCTTAATTTCACCAATATATGCACAAGTTATGAAGTATTATTTCTTAGCTAAATTTTTGCTTGTAAATCTATACTGATTTTAAAGCATCTCTTGCATTATTCTTAACTTCTGAAGTGCTAGCAAACTTTTATTAGCTTTACTTAACTTGTTTACAGCTGACTTTTTTTTTTTCCAAGCACTAAGACAGAAATTATCATCTTTTATCAAAAGGTCTTGGAGCATTGTTTCAACCTTTTGGTCCAGCAAAGAATTTTTTTTTTTCTCATTTAGAAATACCCAACCTTTTATTTGGCCAGAGCAAGGGTGTTTCGTAAAATGCTTTGTTTTCTTGCCACAAAAACTCTAGGAAGCCCTGATTACGAAAGAAATGCTGTCAAGTGGCTTTCCTCCTGCCTTTATCACTGATGTTCAATAACCATTCAAAACTTACAGGGTCAGGTAAGAGCTTTCTTAATAGAGCAGTGACATTATTTCTGGTTAGCCTCTAATATGTTATTTGCTGAGAGCTCCAATGCATCTTCACTTGATTTTGTTTTTATTTTTGTTTGTTTCTGTTTTTGTTCTGTGGTTCTATCATCTTTCCAGAAGGGATTTTTTTTGTTTGTTTAATTTAACCAATTGAGTCTGCTAATGGATCCACTGAGCAGTTATTCAGAAGTGTTTGCTAATGTGTTTTGCTTTAGGAAAATATCCAAAATAATTGGATTGAGAACGCAGCATGCAAAATACTTTTCCAATAGTGATATTTGGAAAATCTGTATGTGAATGGTGCTTTATGCTCATTGTTGCATATATGTGTGTGCTTTGACTAGTACAAATTGTATTCAAAAGCTATTGCAGCTTAAGTGAATACTTCAACAGAACAAAATAAGTACTTGAAGGCAGAAGAAGAATGAGCAACTCTTGAGTGCTTGGCATATACTTCAGAGCTTGAAAATTACACCTTTACTTTTGTGATAATTAAGTGTGTTACTTCTTTTTCTAGCTCAGTCTTTTAAGTATAGATTCTGAAGGAACTGCATGTGCAATTAACATTCAATAAGTGTTCAGGTAGCTAAAATTGGGCAGGATCTTCAGTTTGTACAGGATAGGGATGTCAGATTCCTTATTGTTTATATTGCTGGCAGATATTTCATTTTTTTATTGTAATGCAAAATACTTATTTCTGAACATCCTTGAAGTTATGGTATATTTTAAGTATGCGTTGTTGGGAAAATGCGACTTTTATTGGAGGAGTCAGAGAAAAGGAAAACTATTGTAATGCGTGAGGGGAAATGAATAGTAAACTCTAATATCAGATTTCATAAAAGCTTTGCTGACAACAGTGACAACACCATACTCTCCAGCTTTGGTGCTGTCACTCCTTTTCAAAAAATAAAATAAAATAAAAAAAAGCTACTTACTATGACTGTTCCAAAGGAAACAGATGAAACAATGGTTGATTTAGCACTAATTCTTAGTGCTGTAAATGGTGAAGTAGTATGAACTATCTTGCAACACCCTGAACACTGAGTATTCAGAACCTGATTTATTTTACATTAACTCTGAAGTAGACATATTCATCTGCACATGCTAGTTATTCCATTGGCAGGTATTGGATACTCTCTCTTTGGATTTTGTATTATCAAGAGGAAGCTTTCTTATAATCTGTTCTTAATACAGTACCAATATTGGGGAGTTGATCAAAATCCAAGGCTTGTCTTCATGCTTACCTGTCTTCATTGCTTGTTTATAATTATGTGCATACCTCTGTATGTATATATGTATATATACACATATATCATTCAATATATATGTTCATACTTGTTTCTGCAGTAAGTTTATTTCCTAGGAATCAAAACTCTCAGTTGGGTCTTTGTTTCTGTGGATCAAAGATATACCTGCTCGGTTCTTGGATTTTTTTAATTGTTTTATACTGTACAGTTGCCTCTAGCAAATGAAAATCCAAAGAAGCTAGAAGTGTGATGAATAAAAGAAATTTGGATAATGACATCTGTATTGCTTAAGATGTTCTGAAGTTAGGTATGTTCATGAAGTCAGAAATAGTCTCTAGGAAGTTTTTGTTTATAACTACTAGCTTCTTTGGATTNNATAACTACTACTGTGAATTGTCTGTTTTCCTGCAAAGAAAAATGCAAGCTATTTTGTGTAAATGTTTTTTGTTTAAATCACTTCTGCTACCCGAACAGAATTTGTTCAGGTATTATTTGTCAATCTATTATTTGTTAAGCATTTTAAGAATATTATAATATCTAAATTGTTTCTGTTTTCACATTGTAGGTTTTGACTTTTGCCTATAAGCATGCATTGGTAAACAAAATGTATGGGAGAGGTCTCAAGTTTGCAACAAAACTTGCAGAAGAAAAGCCAACAAAGGACAACCTGAAAAACTGCATTCAGGTAAGGTGTATTCGGTAGAATAATGGCTATGTTAATGCTGAGTAAACATTTAAAAGTAAGAGAGAGTTATAGTCCTTGTTATGTTTTACATTGTAGAACTCACTAAACTTAATGTTATAACTTTATTCAGGTATTTTTTAAAGTGATTTCTTCTTTGTTTGTTCTAGAATATCTAGTTTGTGAGTAACTGTCACTTTTAGCCACATTTACCTTCAGGAACTTACTGTGGGACATAGAGAACGCTGAGACAACTTACCAACAGTCTTCCACATACTTAAATCATATTATGTTGGTTTTTAACCAATATTATTGTTACTATTATTAATCAGAAATACTGCTAGTAGAATATAGGTGGAGAATTAATGGGAATTACTATAACTCCTACAAAATGTTGTCCTGCTGAGTATTTGTGCATTGAATTGAAAGACTGTAGNTTATTAAAAAAAAAAAAAAAAGACCCATGAGCTTCTCATTTTTTTTGTTCTTCAGCTAATGAAGTTACTTGGATGGAGTCATTGTGCAACTTTCACTGAAAACTGGCTTCCTGTCATGTATCCACCTGACTATTCTGTATTCTAGAAAACCAATGATTGTAATCCTAAAGTGATTCTATATAGGCAGGATATAAAAAGATAAGTTTGACTTTTTATTGGAACGCATGTTTTCATTACTGAATGCTGATTATTAAATTGTGTGTATTTATCAGTAAAGGCACCTGGGTACAGCTTAATACCTGTTAACCTAACTCCAGTCATCAGGGAGTTTCCTTATTGTGCATCCCATTGCTGGCAATGGATGTGCCAGAACTGCCAACACAAAGGATTTGGAATTAGGCTGGAAAAGCTTACTGCATGCATGTTAGGTTCTTAACTGTTAATTTTAACTGCAAACCTGTAAAAGCTCTGTATTTTTTACAGTAAAACAAATTTTAACATGTTTGATCTTAATTTCACTTTCAATTATATGAAGGCCTTAAAGCTACTTCAAGAGTAGCTAAAAACTTATTTATTAGACTATAGTAATGGGACATCATTACATGTATTGTTTGCAAGAGTTTACATTTGTGGGGGTTTTTTTGTTTGTTTTTTGAAAGAAAAATTCAACCTCTCAAACTGTTACAACATGTAACTCAGAATTGCTGATTCATAGGTGCTCTTGTAAATCTTCATTTTGGAGTGATTTCAGGCAAACTCAAAAATCCATGTGAAGCTGAGTATCAGGACGGGCTGATACATGTATAAAAGTGCCAGACAGTTAAACCTTAATCAGGTATTGTAAAGCTATACATATATGTTTAATAATGTTAAAAATGTAAAACAGCAGAATAAATGTGCAAAACTGAAGATCAAAAAACACCATGTGCACTCGATACTTTGAAAGATTATTTTATAATTAATAAAAACAAATAATGAAGCTAAAAATTGTATTGGTTTCTCCAAGAGTACATAAATGAAACTCACTGAAAGAAAACTTCACCTTACAAACTGCAGAAGTTCAATGCAGCCAAGAAGATGGATGCTTTCTGTTAATACCTTTCTACTAACTTATTACCACTAACATTGTTCCTTCAGTGGAGTGAAATTGGTCTGTTTGAACAGGTCATATATATGAACCCAACACAAATTACTGTATCATCTTGCCAGTTTTTTTCATAACTCATAACGCAAAACTCAGGTGCAACTACAACTTTACAGACATAAATGCACAGAGAGCGCACACCATAATTCTACATCACGTTCCAAACTGCAAGGTGCTGACATTAAATCAAAATTAGTAACTGTTTTTTCTTCAATTCTCTCTTACTGTGGCTTTAAGCAGCTTGACATTTGATTCTGGAAATTCTGCTAGGACGGTTGTATCAAATATATTGCAAAGTTTTTCCAAAAATTCATAGTCTGTACTGAATCTAAATTTATTTGCCCATAGTAATACTGTCCCTGGCTGACAAAAATGCACCATTGTTGCTAGCAGGGGATCCAGAGCTGTGTGGTGATATACAACATCAGTTGCCAGTAGGAAATCATAATGGTAAGTTGATAAAGGGAAGTCTTCACTGAGGTTTTCTCCCCAGACTAGTTTTCTCACTTCAGGTTTGTGCATATTCTTTTTTTTTGTATTTTTTGAAATATTAAATGAGAGATTTTCAAGAACTTCAGGCAAATCAGTAGCTGTAACATAAGCTCCTAAGGAAAACATAAATTTGTTTTAATTCGTAGGTACGTGGTGGAACATATATAACTTTATCTGTATAACTTCCCCTACTTCCCCCTCAGCAATAACTAGAGTAGTTACTTTATTAACAAAACAGTATTTGACAATAACTTTCACTTTTAAAAAAGCAGTGGCAAAGTCTTAATTTCAACTGTTGCTTCATTGCCTTAAAGTGACAGTAGCAGATCTAGATTATCTTTCCTAAGAAATCCAAAAGGAAGTAGGAATTTACTAACCCAAGATGCAGGCCACAATGGAAACCAAGCCTGTTCCAGCGCCAATTTCCAAAACTTGCTTGTCTTTGAGGTTGAATCGTTCTTGATTTGATTCCAGATACTGAGATAAAGCCAGTGCCTAAAATAGTTACCACATACCCGCAAGATGGTATCAGTTAAGTTGCACAAAAATTCATTTGATGTTTTTATACTGTATTTTTTTTATACAGTGGAAAACACTGAAGTCTGTAACAAAATATGGAAAGAAACATTGTGTCCTGTTCTTTCTATCAAACAATCCAATTGAACAGTTTATTTTTAGTTTTAGGTTTTGTGAGGTATGGATTTGCTACACACATCTATACACTTTGATTCCTTTCACAGCTCACGATAGGCAGTATTCAGTTGTGAACCATACACAGAACAGCAGACAGGAAGTTTAACAATATGCATAAAGTCATGTTATGGTTTATAATCATGTTATACTTTATGGTAAAATAGATTCAGGCTTCAAGAGATTTTTTGGAAATTGATTTTTTTTAATTTTTTTTTGCAGAGGAAACATTAAAATTTTATTTACCCATTCAACACTTGTCTTGATGATACTGTAAACTTAAATAACAATTTACCGTAGCATAGGAGAACAGAAGTATTGCTTATCAGATGTTTATAAAAATCTTATAAATAGCCAATTTATGTTCTATTGATAAACAGATGCCAGAGAAACTAACTTGCCCTTTTGCTTATCTTCTTTAGAGTGGTGTTAGTGTTACTCTTTTAGCTCCTGTGCTTTTCATAATGCAACACTGACTACCTGCTCTGGGAATGCTGACAAGTAATGAATCACCAGTCCAATTTGTGCAACCTCTTGCTTTTCTTGGAAAGTTTTACCATCTGCATTCTGACACCTGATTAGTTTGAAAACTGATGCTCTGACATATCAAAATAAGCTGCTGTTCCACTTATCCATACACTTTATTTTTCTCTATTTTTTTTAAATTGTCTGCCATTTTTTGTGCGCTTTTTCAATAAATGTGGATCTGGAAAATTCTGAAATCCTAATTTTCATGCCTCGTTCAGTTGGCCCTCTCTTCCCTCAAAGTCATGTTTCTGAGTGCATAAAATTCTTTTGCAGAGCAGGAGGAACAAACACTGGAGCAGACCTGTTTGCATGTATGGTTTTCTATACTGCAAAGGAATTGTTCCAGACTGTTCTTCAAAAGAAGTATATTTAGTTGTTTTAAACTCGTTTATTTAATCTCTCACAGCTTTCTTCTTTAGTCTCCTTTTTACAATGCTGATTGTTTGCTTCCCAGCAGTGACTGATTGGAAAGATGGAAGAAGCTGAACACTTTTTTCCAGCTGTTTCCAAACGTTTTTTTTTCCCCCAATATCTGCATCCAGTTAGCACACCAGAAAGGTGTGTATGTTGGCTTTTTGGGTATTGTTTTTTTTTCCTTTAAGTGGAAAGCCGCACATTTTAAACAGAACTTACATTTGTTCACTTACATGACACAGTTGTTTTGGTGTAAGTTATTAAATTAGCGTAAGGCAGAGTTTTCTGCGGAAGTGCTTCACAGCTTGCTTCTGCACAGGGAAGCCTCTACTGTCGGAAGTGTTATCTAAAAAATAGTTCCTTAAGATTTGTATGCCGTTGTCATGACTGACTTTTCTGTTGTGTCAACTTTCTGGATGCCATATTCAGTACTCACCCCGGGCCATACCACTGCTCCAAAGTGTTCTATGGATTCCTGGATGACGATCTGGTGGCCTACGTAAGTATAGTGCTCTTTGTCAAAGTAGTGGGAAACTCTAGGAGCCCAGTTCTGCAGTATTTTAAGAATTACTGGTGAATCTGTGAGAGAGAAGATGAAATTTGTATTTTATATGCATGTGTTTATATGCAGCTTGTTAAAGGGGGGAGGAAGTATTTTGTGAATATTGTACATGAGCACAGGCACTGGAAAAGGTGTCAGGTCATTGGCCTCGAGAGTGGTTGCTCTCCAGATGTGAACAGTCTGGCTGCCTATAGGGTGCGAAAGGACCAATGGCCCTGTCCTGCCGTTCTGGGAGTTTACAGGGGCACTTTACAGATAGAAAGGAGTTTTTTGGAAAGATCTATCAATTCAAACCTACAGCTCTGCTAATACGGCTAGAAGGCTTTCAGAACCTAGTTAGCTTATGTTTTGAGTGTGCTGTAGTTTATATTATGCCAGAGCATAGCACGTAGTTGTGTGCAGTTTTCATTTGTATGAATTTTATTCTGTGGGAAATTACGAGTTTCCCATCTGACACTGGAAAATGTTTCTCTATTTTGACTATGTTGTCTCGGATCAGGGTTTACAAATTGTTATTATCAATGTGATATCTTTTTGTTGCTTCTTAGAGACTTTGAAATGTAACTACACTGCTCTGGGCAGAACAAGAAGTGTTGCTTTCATAATAAGTGTTCTGGGAGCTTTTAACCAGAAGTAGTTCTGAGTCTTTTCATCATTATCATCTTTCTCACAAAACTTGTGTGATACCTCAGTGTGTGTGTCAAAATGCAAAAATACAGAGAAGTTGCCTACTGTAGCTCGTGTTTTACTTGAGATTTGAGTGCCTTTTCCTAACCTGTTTGTTCTAGCAGCTTTTGAAATCAGATACAAACACCAAATCTTTGCATCTTTTTGTCTTTGTATACTAATATACTTAATTAACTTAATATGTCTGCTAGAGAAAGAGGATTACCAATGGAGATCTAGACCACTAAGCTTCTTTTTACAAAAAGTAAAACATCTACAGTTTAGGTTTTACATCTTACATTCCAGCTGTTTTTAGTGGCTATCATTTTTTTAACCATTCTTCCACAAAGGGATGGTTGTGAGTTACACTGTTTAAGTGTATGTTGAAACATATGATACTGTTCAGTAAGCATCAGTACTACAGTTGTGCTAGCATGTCTCATCATGGCATGTAGGCTTGCAGGGTGGATTTTCAGGAGAGCTCAGCTTAACTGCTCCATCTGATCTCACTGAAAATAAGGACACTTCATTCTCAATGACTGTGCTGCTGTTGGAAGCCTATTAGCAGGATATGCTTAGATGATACAAAATTAACTTCAGCTGCAAAGACTCTTTGCTCTGGCTTGCATAGATTTTAATTGATGCCTGCCTGGGATCTTCGGTAGGTGTTCAAGCAGTTTAGTCAGTGTTGAAGTTTGTAATACCACAGCTCCTGCAGTGCCAGCCCAATTAGTTCACATTATAATCATCTCTGATGGTAACTGAGAAATAATTCTCTGATGTCTACATGAAATCCAGACATCTTTTAAAATATGCATCTTAATTATGGAGATAGGGTACTTTTTTTCTAGATTTGATGTGATAATAAATACCAATAGAGGAAAAACATTGGAAAAAATAGAGCTCAAAAAGAAACATGACAGAGTAATGTTTACTATACCAAGACTGAGAAAAATGAAGTTATGAAATGCAGGCATGCCATAGCAATTGCAGTATTTAAACTGGATTGAACCTGAGTTGGATTCTGCCGTTGGTGATGATGCACACTTGGAGCTGCAGGTGCAGTTTTCAGAGTTACACTGCTCTTCATGGGCTTCTCCTTCCTCAGTTTGGCAGTCCATTACTCTTTGAATTTTGTTGGGGAATGGTGGCTGCTGTGCAGAGATCATGGCAAAAGAGCTGAAATAAGAAGAAGGAAAAAAAAAAGTAAAAGCTCAAGGATACTCTTTGTGTAAATTAATAGGAAGGAAGAGAAAGTGAGAAGTTTGGGTGGTTTTGTTTTTGACAGGTTGAGGGGACAGGAAGCCATGATGAGAGGTGGCATCCCCACTCCGGTGGGAATTGCTGTAAGCACTTTTTGGTAATGCAGTAGTAATACAATCAGAGTTTTCACTTTACCATATGCGCAACAACAATTTCTCGTAATGTCACTA
The DNA here is from genome assembly GCA_013399475.1 of Chauna torquata. NCBI lineage: Eukaryota > Metazoa > Chordata > Aves > Anseriformes > Anhimidae > Chauna > Chauna torquata. Next base: position 279,259 of record VXAL01014423.1, on the reverse strand, counting down.
AGCTGATACCACTAATCAGTCTGAACAGTGAGCTCCATGCATGGCATTCGTACAGGCTGAAGCAACAGCTGAAATAGGTGAACTGTCTTTCAGTGTCTTAAGACTTTTTATCAGTGTCATTTACTATTTCCCAAAGACCTCAGGACTCAGCATTCCAGTGATAAAACTGGTTAATCTGCTGCAGCCAACGCTCTTGGTTTTGTCTCCTTGTTACCTTCACCTCTCTACCTTTTCCTGCAGAACAGCTAATTGAATTACCCTGAAATGCAATGAACTGCGGAGTGTGCGCATTATGGTCAGGAAATACTTGCAGCAAGAAATTTGGAGTGGTGAGCTGCTTTGGAGAGCAGCGTGTGTGTTACGGATGATCATGCATCTTCAGCGCACACAGGCAGCGCTCCCATCAGAAGGAACCACTTGATACCAGCTGATGAGCAGGAGTAGGAATGGATCCAAATCTGCTTGGGGAGAAATATGCCAACAAAACTTTGTGCCTAACGTGAGTTTTATTCAGTGATAGCACCAATGTATGTGCTCATATATATTGTATATATATATATACACACATACACACACGCACACATACATAAAGAAAAAATTTGGATCTTAACTTCCTCTGGCCGGAGGCTATACAAATTCACCCCTCCCATGTATCATGACGGTTGGAATGTGCTGAGTTTTCATCCATGATTAGCCTTGCTCTACTCATTCTTGAGAATGCATGGTTGCATGATCTCTCCACCACATGCCCTGCAGACAGGGTTGTGTAATTTGGGTTGCATTGCACCACAGGAAGCTCCTGTGGATATCTTGTCCAGAAGGGGGAGAGGTTTGGCAGGGTGTGGGAGGTTCAGCAGTTCCCGCAGGTAGTTTTTTTAAGGGACAGAGTGACTGCTGACTTGTGTGGGTGGTTTATTTGCACGCATGATACTGACACCATTGCAGTTTTACTGATACCTGATATATTCCTTTTTGCTACTCTGTTTATTCACAGGGACAGGATTTATATTCTGACTCTTGTAGCACTGCATTTGCTCAAAGTCGTGGCAGTGATTTTGTACTGTTTCAGAAAAGAGAATGCTTTAAAGTAATTTGATTTCTGCAGATGTGTGTAAATATATA
>VXAL01014423.1:263190-278059 GCA_013399475.1 Chauna torquata | reverse complement strand
GTATGTGTATATATATTATATATATTACATATATTTTTTCTCCTCAGAGGGTTTCCATCTAGCTAGTAACAAGTTCTGGCTGCAGATCTGTATGTAGTTCTAGATATGGTGAAGGTGGGTAGGTAGAGACTGAAGATAATGCTGCAGCTACAGCATTCCTTGGCATTTGAGTGCGTGCATCCATGTTATTTTTTCTCCCACTTGTGACAATGTGCCTCCTTAGAGAACAGCAGTAGTTTCTATGCAGCATCATGTTTTCAAAAGTATACTGCCTCTTCTCAGCAATGCCTCTCTTTTCATAGCTGGAACTAGAATAAAATCTGGTCATGTTTTAATGTTTTAGGAAATCTCTGGGAAAATATATTAACACGTGTAATTGGCAAGGTATGTAATGAAAAGAGAAGAATCTATCAGAACTGATGATTGCTGTAGCCAGGGGAAAAAGGTTTTAAAAAAAAAAAAAAAAACACCTTGAAGACAGTCTTCTGAACATTTCGTGTTTAAACATGCAAAACACTACATTTTCAATTCTTTTTTTATTTGTTAATGTTCTTGTAGCATGAAATCTGTACTACTTAAGTGAAAGGCCTGTCCTGAAATTACAAAGGAGCGGGGAAACCTTGCGTTGTCCAGTACCCTTTTATATAAAAACCAGAAGGGCTTATTCAATGAATAAACTATTTAACTTGCCGATATTGGTGATCCTACCAGATTTTTTCTTTACTTAAGTTCTCTATGCAACAAGTCAAAATTTCAGTTTTCATGCATAGCAGCATGGTCACAAAATATCTTTGAAACAAGCTTAGTAAATATGTATTTGTTGATCCACTGTTAAGCACATGCAATAAATACAATTGTATCTCTGATATTATCTTTCAGTGCAAACAGATTGAATTCTAAATTAAATTATAGGTGCTATGTTACATTTTAAAAATTGTTATACTTTCTCCTGTTTTGTTCTTTGAGATCTTCCAAAAGAGGACTCTGCTTAAATATTTATAAAGATGCTCTGGAGATCTGAAAAATAACCAGTGGTTACATTGATACTGTGCTGAGCCTGGTATGGTCCTTAAGTCTCTCAGGTGCCTGAGTTCTTAGATGGCAACTTTGGGGGGGAAAAGATTATGCAGTCTGCATTTATACATCATCTGTTACTCTGGGTGTCTGGTTTATGGCTGGGCTTCTGGATGTTACAGTAGTATCATCTATATCTTTTCATAGGTGTAGCTGTTGCAAAATAGAAAGCTGTTCTTTTATACAGCCTAATGCCATAACTATTAATGATGTTTTTCATAAACTGAAGTAAAAATTCATCGTTTTCTTTTTAGCTACAAACTACATGTAGTCTGGACTCAAGTATAGGAGTGTCTTGGGCTTAGTTGATGAACAGCTTTGTTTTATTATTTTAAGTGACAAACTGTACCTAAAGCCTGCAGACACAAGTCAGTGTCGAGTAAGTGGGTTGCTTAGGTGATGTCTGCATTATTACATGCCCTATGCGTAAGATGGTCAAGTTGCTGCTGTTCTACTAGAATTGACATTTCTTACTATTTTGACAATTTTCTGGTCCATATTTCATTGAAAATGATACATCTCAAAAAAAAATTGTTTTAATAAGATAATAACATGGCAAGAAAAATCTGTTCCCTTAGAAACTGTTGGCTCTCTCTAATTGTTAATAGCTGATTTCCTTGCAAAGTGAGTCTGAAGGGAAATCATCATCTAAGTTCTGTGGTTTCCAAAGTATTTAAGCTGGTATTGACTTCATTAACGATCTGTAACTGTTGTGAACAAAATAACTTACAAAATCACATTTGATTTTCTCAGAACTTAGGGAAGAGAGACTAATTCACAAAATTACATCTATTGGATAATGCTACGTAAAATTAACAAGGTAATAAAATACTCTTAAGGGTGAATTGAAGGATGATGATAAGCCTTAAGCTAATAGTTTACCCCCTATAAGAATAAACTTTGTCTCTTAACCTCCCAGATTCATTGCGTGGAAAGAGCTTTTCAAATCTGACTACATGGGGAAGGGGGTCAGCGGAGAAGAGGAAAAAGTGGGTTGGTGAGCAATACTGTGTCACTGTGTATTCAGCTATAAACACAGCTCAGCTGAAACATTATCTTCTCTTTGCACAAAGTTATACAGCAAAGTCTGTTTTAGTCTGAATTATTTGGGCAAAAGCCACTTCCATCTGCTCAAATAGGAAATGCAGCTGCACTGTGTTCTTTGTGAGTTAGGGCTTAGCATGCCATGCACAAACATCCCTGTTTCTTTGAGCTCATGCAATATCCTCATGTTCTCATGCACTAAATAATATATTTTATATATATGGTGTGTGTGTGTATATATATATGTAAAAAATGCTAGGAAATAAATGTCAGTGCTAGGAACATCGCTGTAAATCTATATGGTATATAGGTACACAGTGGGAATGCATCCCAGTACTGAAAAACAGCAGCGATCGTCAGGCCAGATGAAAGCGCAAGAGCGAGGTGTGCTTGAGTGCATTAGCTAGCTTGCAGTCGAGGAACACAGCCGTATTTCCTCTGTTAGTCAGCAGAAAACACAAGCGCGCTGCGGACACGGTTAGCGGACCAGTGGTGCAGTTACCTGCTGTGATGGAGGGCGCTGGAAGGTTCACGAGGCGGGGTGCCTGCTCCAGAGGTTTTTATACAGGCACGCACCTGGAAGGAATCGCTCTGCGCCGGCCAGGGGGATGGCGAGCTATTTACAGCAACATTACCAGGCAGCACGCTGAGAACTTACTGCCTCACGGTCAACTCTTTCCCGTTCGCAGTATGAAATGAAAATGCTCCTGGACTTTGTAGACCGAAGTGTTCCTGCCTCGGAAACAAAACCTCGGATTCCTCCAAGCTCTCGTTCTGTTTTTCCAGATTGACTGCTCCTTGCATTCACGGTAAAATCCGAAGCCCTGACCCAAACAAGCCACTGAACGTGGGCAAACTGGCGCATAAGTAACGTGCGTGTGGCCACTTGGCAGTAGCCCAAGCACGGAGAAAAGTTCACGAGGCCGGGAGGCTGCTCCTGCCAGGGGAAGGTCAGGCCTGGCCCCCGTGATCTCCTGGAGGGAGCAGCTCCGGGTGGCCCCCCCTGCCGTGAGTCATGGCGTGGGGAGCTCTCCCGTGATCTTTGGTGCAGGAAATACCTGCTCACAGAGACGCTACAAAGCTGAAAACCATGCTTTCGTAGGGAAATCTTGTTGCTTTAAAGCACTAATGGGTTTTATGGTCTTTGGAGATAAGCCAAATGTGTATTCCTTAGCTCTCCAGTTCTTGAAGTGTGTATGTGCATTTACCACTCAACTGCCCTTCTGCCCTCCCCTCTTCTTGGAAAAGGCTTATTAGGAAGAAATTAAACTGGAGTAGAAAAGTTTGAAGGCAGCTTTGGAACTCGCAAAGCTGGAAGACAACCCCCTGAATGAACGACTGAGGATGGACAGTAGAAATGAGAGAGGAGGGTGGCAAAGCAAATGCAACTCTGTTTGCAAGGATTTGCATCTTTGGGCGAACAGCTTGTAAATACGGGTAATGTTCTCCTCGAGAGTGACCCAAAATGAGCCTTTCTGTCCTCGGGGCTGTGCATTTCCCACCTCAGCCACGGGATGTCTCCAGCAGTCGCACCAAGTGTGTGAAACACTTCGATGCTCACTCCAACGCTGCTACCCCCGGTTCCTTTTCTCTGGAGATCTAATCTTTAAAACCTTTTTTTTTCTTTTTTAATCCTTGGGACTGAGCATTAACTCTATTAGACTATAACTCTGTAAGGTATTAACCGTATTAAGTCTATCCTTGAGCATTTCACAGACCCCCCTGACTTTACAAGTCGTGGAAATGAGCAGTCCTGAGCTAGGTCAGGACCTAGCAGAAAAGGAAAAAGGCAGATACATCGCTGTCAGAGTGACTGACATGCCTTTTGGGTTTTTTAAGATGTGGTCTTTCCAGCAGGCATGTTTCCGGCTGTCACATTGGTTGTATTTGTCACCGGGGATGAATGTGGCTCAGACTGGTACCACTGATAGTGTTGTCTCTTCAGCTTTGGCAATGGGGTTGATGCTGAACAAAGGCACTTCATTTTTTTAAATCATACCAGAGGAAGTGGCTCACTCCATATTGTCTCTTGTGCAAGCAGCTAAAAAGGACACCGATTTCATGGTCAGCGGTACACCTTATTTAGAAATAATTTAGGTATGGCTTCGTGTCTTGTTCGTAAGTTGTACAGGTAGCAACACTGATACCCTGAAGTGCAAGTGCTGTTCAAATGTATTTACTACATAATTTCTACAAATGTGTCTCGTGCTGCAGTCCTTCCCCAAGCCTTTCTTGTTTAAAGCTGCAAATGACTTGTCCGGAGGTGTAGCCCCATGGAATTAGAATTTCTCCAGACTTCTGTGAGTAGGCAGGCGGAGGGGAGCCCGCTGTCTCAGGCCTGTGTGTAGGGACTGTTTTCAGCTGTTAGCATCCGATGCCGCAAAGCTTTGAATCGTTTGGTTAGCTTTTCTGGTTTTGCAAGCAGTCATGGGAATTTCACTATCTAGACCGCTTCTAGAAGACCCAATGCAACAGGCTGCTAAAGGTGAAGTAAACCCAACTCTTCTTCATTTTCTTTCTTTTTTTTTTTTTACTGTGAGTTGTGTGACTTGAGAGTTTTGTTTATTTGCTTTAATTCTGGTTATATGAAACCTGGTTGGTGGTGTGGGTCTTTTTCCTTTGCTGTGCTATCAGGCAACCAGCAACGCAGGGAGGGGTTTTTGTCCCCACTCTGCCTTTCACCAAACTCAGCAGTGGCATCCTCCTCAATACATAGGCAGAACGGTACTATATTTTATTGTATTATAGATTAGAGTGATTTAAAGCAACTTAGAAGTTCCTCCGCTGTTAATAAGTTCAAAGTACGATGGAAGCTAGATGTATAATTGCTAAAACCTTAATTAAAAGATTGTGAGAAAGTTACAGCAAACGAGTTGAAGGGATTCTTATCAAGGAAACTGGTGGTGACAAATCACCAGGACTGGGTGCTGTTTACCCCGAGCTCTGCAGCGAAGTTACCGGCTGCTACCCAGAGCAGTACCTGCTACTTGAAGCAGACTTGTAACGGCAGCACGGTGTTAGCTGCTGGATGGTAAGGTTTCCTGTGGAAAAGGAAGAAAGCTTCAAATGTCCTTTGAAGGGATCAACAAACAGGTAGTTCAGCATCCTGTATTTGGTATAACGTACATGGATTTTCACAAGGTTTTGGTAAGATGCTAAGGATCCTTAAAGAAATTGAGCTTTGCTGGGATAAGAAGGGGGAGTTAGCTGCTGTTTTGATAACCCGTTAACGGCGAGGAAGCGATAAACAGGCAGGTTTACAGTGTGCTGTGGGGAGCTGCGCTACTGAGCGTACCTAGAAGACGTGTGAAATGAAGAAAATAGCGTGGTGACAATAATCTAATTACACAGGATAGTGGAAGTAAAAATAAGCTGGAGAATTCCGAAAGGATCTCTGGCACGTTTTGAGAGGTGATACTACGATAAATGAAACTCGGTGCTGACAAGTACAACATAACACATAGAGACAGGCTCGAACTCAGTGTCACTTAGGAAAGAGATCTTAATGGCACTGGAGACTGCTATATAAAAATACCTTTCCAAAGTGTATCAGTAATCAAAAAAATAAAGCGACTGCAGGGTTTTTAAAAGGAGAAAAAACAAGCGGGAACATCGCTATGCCACTGCAGGAATTCAGGGTCTCCTTCACTTTGAGGATTTGCTGGAGGTCCTTGGTGGCTGGTCGAACGACTGAGGCGGAATGACAGACCCCAGCTGTAGCGCAGATTCTCCTCATCTTTATTGCTGTAGGCATCTGCTGAGCTTCTCTGCATGTGGAAGGCATGTTTGCATTCTCCAAATCGCAGGGACTTCTTAGCTGCTGTCAGCAGCCAGCTAACTGTCTGCAGCGTGGTGTTGACAGGGCCGGTGCTGTTTGCTGCAGTACAACCAACTGCAAGGTGGGGTTTGTTCCAGGTTAGCATCTTCCGTGGGTTCCCTTTTCCGTTCCTATGGCTGTGGGAGGGACCCCCCCCCTGAAGTCACCAACACCCAAAGGTACCGGTGGGCTTTCGGATCACGGCAGCCAAAGGTGCGGAGCAGCACGGGATGGGATCCTCAAAAGCAAACCCAGCGTTTCCATTATTTTTAAATGAAAAATATCCTTTGTCCTTGGCACAGGCTGTCTTTTACTCACCGAGCTGGGGTGGGCAGCTTCCTTAGTGGCGAGGGGTGGATAGGGCTTCTTCACAGGGTCTCCGTATTTTGCCTCTTTTGACTACAGCAGAGGTCTGAAGAACGTGATCTCAAATGTTTGCCTGAATTCTTGACCTGGATGTAAACTGTTAAAAACCACCTTTCGCCTCACGTGATGTGCTGTGTGCCTAAATACAGCGCTCGAGAATAAACTGCTTTGGGAATGGTCCTGTGGGGATTGGCCAGTTTTTCCCATGGTAGCGTTCATAAATAATCGTATGGTCTGCATACTGTGTAATAAAAGCGCTGATTTGGTTGGGAGGGCAGAACTGTTTGCAGATGTAAAGCAGGATCCACAGACAAAGCTGTTTGTATAAAAGGTTTGTGGGTTTGTTTGTTTTTCTTCCTCTTTCACAGCATGGCCAATCATAGGCTGACAGATCTGTGACCCAGAGAAAATACCTGCTCATATTTATAGCTTTAAAAATATCTTGTCATCTGCGTGTATGTGAAACACGGAGTGCTGTCCAAAACAACAGGACAAGAAGTTGTTGTCTTTTCTTCTTCTTTAACTGATTTAATCTTGCACGCTGATTTCATCGGGGTTAACGTTATTTGCGCATAAAATGAAACGACACACTTCTCGAAGCAGCGAGCAAAGCAGGGCGTTGCCAGACGGTTGTTTAAAATTGTGCTTCCACGTAGGGAATCTCCGAGCTCAGGAGCCTGAGGGCACAAAGAGGAGCTCCGAACATGAGCTCTTGCGGGGAGGGCACGGGCTCAGCGCCTGCTCTGCCCTTCGCTGGAAACGTGAGTGCTGGACTTCGGTATCGGAGCTGTTGGGGAGACTGGTGCCGCGTCGCCGGGGCTCGCTGCGAGCCCCGGGGGGCCGGGGAGTCTGGCGCAGCCGGGCGTGCGAAGTGCGTTTGCGCGAAGTCACCGGTGAACCAGAGCCTTCGCCCGTGCGTTGAGAGCAGAGCCGCGCGCTTCTGCTCCTCTCAGCAACGAGTTATGGTGATGTCTCCAAATCTCGTCTGGGCAGTTTTTCAAAACCTGAACCTGTTTGCCTTCAGGGGATTGTTTTAGTTTGCCTCTCCTCGTTAATCTCAGTCCTTCCCCGTGCCCCCCCTGTGTCTGGGTGGCCCCGTTCTTAACGGGGCAGGTGCTCCCCCAGAGCCCCCCTTTCTCCTTGCTGGTGGGCCCCACCTGTCTGAAGATCCGCCGCTCCCTGGGGAGCGAAACCGAACTGTCTGTTTAGAGCTGAACTCTCTCAAAGCTTGGGAAGAATTTTAACCCTTCACCAAGGGGCTCTCAGCCCTGCCACAGGGTGTTGTCTTACCTCCCCGGTCCCCTCTGCCATTTCTTCGCTGGTTGCTCAGAAAAGGACTCAGCGCCATCTGCTATTTTTTCCTTATGGCAAGGAAAGAGACCTTGAACTAATTCCATGGAGCTTTTTATAGAGCGAAGATTGTGATGGTCTTAATTTACCGAACTGGAAGTTTTACAGCCGGGCTGCCTTTATGTGATCCGTTTGGGGCTGGTTACTGCACACAGATGGAGAACCGACTTAAGCTGGCTGCCTTAAGGGTGCACGCGCCGTTCACAGCACCACAGGCTTTGGTTGACTGCAGCCGATGCCACGCAGAGAGGAAGCTGGCAGGCATTTTAACAATCTTTTTTTTTTTTCATGGGACACTTGGTTATCCTCTGTTGTAGTAGTATGTGCCTGGGGTTCAATTGAGCAAGTCCAAGTAAAGCAGCTGAAGTCAGGGAGAGTTTTGTTAAGGTAAGAGATGAGTGAGTGGCTGATTAGCAGGACCCAACAGAAGAGTCTCCTTGCTTCCCTTCCGCTTTTGAAAAGCGTGGTGTTTCCCTAGAAGAAAGACAAAAATGATTTTAAAGTAGTTTCAGGAGAACAACTAATGAGTAGCTCAAGCAAAATGGCAATTAAGGAATTAGTTTTGCAACCAGAGTTAAGTATTTAGAAATTATGCTCTCTGCAGACCATTAGTAGGTGTAACTTGACCTTATTAAAAAGCATCAGATGGAAGAGTCTCTGTTGACTTGGCAGCCACCTGGAAGCAATATTTTTTAACAAACCTGGCCTTGGATGATCTTGACTGTACAAATTCAAAGGGCAATAGAAAGTCTGTTTCCTTGACTATTGTGCGTGCAAATAAAAAATCAAATGCAAGTCAAAGCAGCTTTATGCCTGAGTTAGTCCTCCAACCTGGTGATGATACTGAAACCAAAGTGAAAATGTCAGAATGTGACCATAAGGTAAATTTCTGTGTCGTCGAAGTCAGTGGGATTTTTGCCTTGAACTGTGAGGAATGTAAGATTTCATCATTTCCTCAGGCACAGCTGTGAGATGGCTCTTGTGTATTTGGTGTTATATTTTTGTGTTTTGTTTTAATGAATTTTGTAATGAATTTTGGTACAAAAAGGATATAGCTTGAAGCCTTCAGTTTCACATGGATTCGATCAACATCTGTGTGCTACAGTGTGCAATGTTTTAAAACTCAGCAGCAGTGTCCAAGAACTGCAGAATGTAATCCCAAGTCACTGCTAATATTTATTTTTTAAAATCCATTAAGCTCCCATGTCTGTGATTGCATCTTTGTAACTACCGTCCACAGCTATGAAGGGGCTGTGCATTCAGCACTGACTTGCCTGCTGTACCTTGCTGTGCACCTGCTTCACGGGAAAACCTGTGCCGGCTGTCTCTTAAGGAGAAATAAGATGTTGACTTTGCTCTATAAAAGTCTAAGAAGATGAAAATCTGGGTATTTAGCCATCAGCTTTCTTCCTACGCCAACCAGAATTCAAAGTTAAGCCCTTCTTATTTCGCTGAAGGGGGAACTCCTGGCAACAAAGCTCCTGTAATTTTTTCAGGACTTCAGAAACAGTCTTCAAAAACAGATTTCAGTCTGCAGAAACACAAATCGGGCTTTGTTGCCTTTTGTGGACATACAGCAAAGTTTGGCTGTTTGAAGGGACGGGAGAAGGGAGAGCTTGGGCACGTTTTTTATCAGAGGGACCCTTGAATCTGGGCGCGTTCCTCAGCTTGCCCCATCACATCGGTGTGTGCAGGGGAGGTGCGAGGCGAGAAGTCCCAGCAGCACAGCTTCGGGGCTGAGTCGGGCTTGGCAAACCTTTTGTTGTCCCGCTGCCCCTGCAGTAATGCTGCATGTGCATAATGTGATAGGAATGGCCCGGAGAAAGCAGAATTACGTTATCTGGAAAGTACCACTAATACTTAAAGCTATGAAAGATTTGCCTGGCAGCTTTTGTGAGGTTATTCAGAAAAGATATTTTGGGACGACTATTGCCGCAAGGTTAAAACTACTCCCCACCAGCACCACCAAAAAGAAGAGGGGATCGCTTCGTTCTTTTCAAGCCGGTGACAGGCCCAGCAAACGCTCTGTTTGCCTGCTCGCCCCTGGGGAGGACGCGCTCCCAGACGGACGGACGGTGGCCCAGCTACGATGGTGGAGGTCGCTATTTTCTGCGTCCACCCATCCTTCATATAATAATAGCAATAACAATAATAAACCACGCAGCAGGTAGGCATTCTGACAAACAGCAATGGTGTTTAACATTTAACTGTTTAACTGCTGTGGATGCCCCATCCCTGCAGGTGTTCAAGGCCAGGCTGGACGGGGCTTTGGGCAACCTGGTCTGGTGGGTGGCATCCCTGCCTGTGGCTGGATGGTCTTTAAGGTCCCTTCGAGCCCAAACCACTCCGTGACTGTATTCCATTTAAAAAAGAGAGAGGTCCGGGTCTCTTAGTATTCGAGCCTACTTGAGGGGAAAAGGCGAAAAACGTTTTTAAAAGCTGTTTGCAGAGCACGATGGCAGCGTTTCAGTGCAGACAGAGGTCCAGGGGAGGGGTGGCCATGCTGCGTAAGGAACGGCCGAGGGAAGCACATGTCATCGGTAGCAGCGTCCCGCTGCAGAGCGTGGGCTCGGCCAGCTCTGCAGCAGCAGCAAGGCCGGGCAACGCCATCGGGTGCCGCAGACCCGCTTGCCCCCGCCCCGGCGCGCTCTCCGCGGGCGGGCTGCAGGAGCGCTGCGCGCGCCCTGGTCTGGGGAGGGTCTGCTCCCGCATCCCTGTGCCCAGGCCCATCCCTGGGGAATTGTCCTTCGCCTGTCTCCAGCAGGACGCTGCCTGCGTTGACCTTACACAGACGCTTTTACATTATTTCTCGTTCTGTTCCTAGTCAAATACTGAGACGTATTAGTAGGATTGCAGGGAACCCTCTCGAGATGTTTCATGTGGAAACGATTATTGTGGATGCTATCTCATAAATGCTTTCCCATGCAGTAATCTACATGCAAGTTATGAAATTCAATTAGAAGAAGAATAGTCTTGTTTTGTTTTTAATTACCAGCTGTTCTGCAATGCATCTCTTCTAATGACATAGTGGTTGCACCATCTGAGCTGAGCAGTTTTTCTCCGCGACAGCTGCCAACTACAAAGACTTTAAACAAACAAGGAGTGAGCTTTGTGTTATTCGACTCATCTATAAAGATGTGTCTGCTTTAGCCCATGCCCTGGATCCAACATTTCAGCCACTCCAGGAAGTCATCGCTCAACCTTCAGCAAAATCGGTCCAAAATGTGATCTGGCGAAAAAGGAAGAAAACAAGAGCACAGATGATGAACAAGCAGGTTTCTTTCTGAGTAAAAGTGCCCACAGCTGTAATTAATATGGCCCAACCTTTTACAAAGTGCATAATTGTAACTTGCGTAACTCCGGTAACACTGGCTTTTAGACACATCGGTTTTGTAACGCTGATTTCTGTGGCTATATCCGGCACCTACGTGAGCTGAGGTGGCTCTGCCCTCTTTCGGTGCACCCTCCTGTTGCCCAGCGGCCGAGCTGCCCGCACCCCTGGCCGATCACCTCGGCGCGAGCCAGGCCCCGAGCGTCCCCACCAGCAAAGCCCTGCTGCTGCTGGCAGCTGAGGCTTCCCCTGCGCCCTCTGGCCTCAAAGTGCTCTCATTTCCTAAGCCTACATTTAAGTCGCCAACAAAGAAATTCAATGCATTAACACCGTGAACAGACGCATCCCGCTGGAAGTCAAGTACGTGCGGGACGCGTGGTGGAGAGGAGCTGGGAGAGAAGGGGTGAGGATGGTGCGGACTTGTGCCCGGGGCTCTGGAAGCACTCATACCCTCATGCGAGCCGTGTGTAAACCCTTCTGTCCCCAGTCTTGTTCCTACAACTTGAAGGAGAAAGGATCCTCTGCAGGAATCCCACTACAGCTGCAAAAATTTTCTGAAACACTGAATTAAAGATTTTTTTTTTTTATAAAGGAGTTGCTACTTCTTTCTTCCCCCAGCCAGTGATAACTTGTGATTTGGTTTAACTGAACCAAGTACAAGGGAAAAACAACCTGCTGCCCCTGAAGCCCTGCACATGTGCAGGGTGATTTTTGTGCTTGTAGCCTCCTGCTTTGCACTGAAACTGCTCCTTTTTTTTTTTTTTCCTCTTTTTCTTTTTTTTTGTGAAGCTTCTGAATTTTGATGTCACAGGGTCCCTTGGCTTAAATACGGTGTGTTGCATTTGAAAGGTGGCGGAATTTATTCCTTTAAGTGACACGATTACGTTAGTGATACAGAAGATAGGTTCACTTTTATCCGCAAATAGGAAAATACTAGACACGTCTATTGCCTGTCACTGTGTGAGCTGCTAATTGAAAGCTTCCATTTTTGAAACAGCTGGGATGTGGGGCTCAGGGGTCTCGAATAACAGGTTTGCCCAAACCAGTCCGAGTTTGTTGTTGTTTGTTGTTGTCTTTACAATCCTGCATTGCTCACATGGTTGTGCTTGGACCTGACAATGGAAACTTTTCATCATCTCAGCACTGAGATTGCCTTTTATCCCCGCTACTCCTTGCTTGACATGAAATGGCAACATGGCATTAAGGGTTTGTTGGAAGTGTGTTTGTCATCCTCGCACCTGCTCCGTGAGATAAAATAAGAGATCAGAGCTACACGAGTTACTATCTCACAGTGGAAAGACATGCTCACAAGCAAGAATATTTAAGAGCACTTACAGGCAAAGACAATTTTGTGTATTTGCCAAGTAAATCTCATCGCAAAGTTGGCAAAGACACCGTAAATAACAATTAACTATGGTGAGACGCTCTCCCCCCTCTCCTAGGGATGACCCCCATTATTTTTGTTAGTTTAGCCCCTCCTGTCGCAGCTGCAGTGCAGGGCAGGATCCCTCTTGTTGCCTGCTCCTCCTACCCTGTCGGGCCGTGCACAGAAGCTCGTTCATTCTCACCCAAAACGCCCAGCAGAAAAAGCCGATGGTCTTGAATGACAAATTTTATTGGAATTTTTTGACTATCAGTGCACTTGATGCTGCTCTGTAAAGTCTATGTGGATATCAAAAAAGAATCTCAAACCACTGAATATCAAGGTAAAATACACAAATCTCTCCTGTTTAATGGAAAAGAGGACCCAAGATATCTCTTTCCAGCTAAATATGAACGTTGCTACTGGGGCCAGTGTATCCAAATGAAAAGCCTTCGGTACAAGTAAGAAACCAACTCATACCCTGACCACGGGTGAAAGCCCGGGTTCCCGTTGTTGCAGAGTTGATGCAGTTACTTTAACAGGATCACCAGGACAAGGAACTGTACGATGGAAAGTGGAAATTTCAGCGTCAGCCTCCAATATGCTTTTTAAGGCAGAAAGTGGTGTTCACAGCAAAAAATCAGCATGGAGAGACAGTCAAACCACCACAGCCGTCAGGCATGACAAAAGACTTCTGCACAAAACCAGCACTTCGGTACAGGACAAAAGTCCCTCTTCCCATCCCGGAGACACCGAGGCTGCCCTGAGGCGGAGCGTGCTGACCCACGGCCTCCTGCAGCAGCGGCTGGTGTCCAGGCGGGGCACCCAGCGTTACGCTAGGCACCCGTATTTAGGCCACTTAATCCTGCCAGGGACGAGATTCAGTTCCAGCTGAGGAACCTAAATTCAGGGAGTTAGCTTCACTCTAATCCACAAGGATATATTCTGCATAATCAATGCACCTAGAAATAATCCCTCTCTCTGAAACTGGGATTTGGTCACCTAAAAGCAGATGGCTAATGCTATTTTAGGTGTTGTGGAGTGTCCTGGTTGGCATCTTGTTGCTGCACCAAAAAGAACATGGGCTTCCTTGCTCTTGCGTCATATCTGCCACCCTGTGCAGATGTCTCATCTACCCTGGAGTATCAAATAGCACCAAGGAGCCAGTGTTAAGAGAGCTGAAGACCATCCATGCTGGTAGGACATCTGAATCACTCTCCAGGCTCCCCTGACTGTGTCAACCAGGTCTGCACTGATCATAATAACAGCTACAACTTAAGAGAGATTTAAGCTAATTTCAAGGGAAGATGTAAGCCTGGTCCCTGAAGTAGAGCTATCTCACTGACAAGATCACAAGAGCTGTGACACCGAAAGCTCCTTTTTACCCACAGTTAGACAATTTATGGATGCAACTGCCTCTGTACCATCTTTCTCTTATCCCCCAAAATGGTGGTCCAGCTTTCAGGCTGATGGTTATTTTTAAGTCAGTTTTTCACAGTCCATCCAGTGACTGAACCCCCCAGTGTGAAGAGGCTTGAGCATCCCCTGCGAGCTGCAGACTGGTGCCACGGCACGCGTTCAGCCGGGCAGTCAGCAGCAACGCGCGTCATGAAGAGAGTTAGACTTAAACTTAGGTCTTCAACTTCAAACTTGAAATAGATGGGAAGGTGTTTCTCTAGGAAACCCACCGGGTCCTGTGCTTGGACAGAAGCATTTGTATTTGACTAATTGTAACTACAGCCAGCAACTGATAAGACAGAGATTTTACCCATGGAAACAGAGCTACAGGGTAGATTTTGCCAGAGCCAAGCAGCAGCTTAGAGTACAATTCACAGGATGTATGGTTTGGATTTAGCTACTCAAGTGGGACTGGCAATTGCCATTTGTGATTTAGACTTTTTTCTGTCTGTGTTAACTCCTGGGAGAAATAACAGGATATATCTGCCACCACGGGATGGGAAGTACATTCTCCCAGTCAGTAAGTTAAAATGATTCTCTTTGCACCAGGAAAGCATTCTATTCCCTCCATTATTTTCTACCTAGAAGACATCTAGGTGTATTGGGTTTATGTGGTAAGGGTTTGGTAGCAGGGGGGCCACCGGGGTGGCCTCTGTGAGAAGATTCCAGAAGCTGCCCCATGTCAGAGAAGAGCCAGCTCCAGCCGGCTCCAAAAGGGACAAACCACTGGCCAGACCTGAGCCAGTGAGCGATGTTGGTTGCGCCTCTGGGAGAGCAGATTTAAGGAAGGGAAAGAACTGCTGCACAACAGCAGCTGGGAGAGAGAGGAGTGAGGAACAGCCCTGCAGACACCAAGGTCAGTGAAGAAGGAGGGCAGGAGGTGCTCCAGGCACCGGAGCAGAAGTTCCCCTGTGGCCCGTGGTGAGGCCCATGGTGGAGCAGGCTGTCCCCCTGCAGCCCATGGGGTACCACATGGAGCAGATCTCCACGCTGCAGCCCGTGGAGGAGCCCACGGAGGAGCAGGTGGATGTGGCCTGAAGGAGGCTGCAGCCCATGGAGAGCCCCC
>VXAL01014423.1:239732-263005 GCA_013399475.1 Chauna torquata | reverse complement strand
CTCACTGCTCTAGTCTGCTAGTGATAGTAATAAATTATACTAATCTCCCTATGTTGAGTCTGTTTCGCCCGTGACAATAATTAGTGAGCAACCTGCTTGTCCTTATCTCAACCCTTGAGCCCTTGTCCATCATATTTTCTCCCCCTGTTCCTTTGAGGAGGGGGAGTGAGCGAGCGGTTGTGGTGGAGCTCCGCTGCTCAGCTGGGTAAAACCACCACACTAGGTAAACTAGATGAGGTTTAAGAGCTACAGAAATATCTTCATAATAAACGTCATTGTTTTTAATTATGACTACTAACTAGTAGCTGTATTCGTCATTCGTGTAACAGTCTAACCGTGATGTAGCATAACTTCTTAGAAGCCACAGGAGATTGGGTTGTAGAAGGACAATTGCTTGTAGATTCTTCCAGCCCAGGGCAGAAGCAACCATACCTAAACTATTCCTGGCAGATGTTTGTCTAACCTTCCCTTCAAGACCAACAATGGGATTTGGTCTTCATTTTACCGAGGGCTACAATAAACAGTGGATTACAGGCGCAGGACCTGGGTGCAAAGGTCAGATCAGATTTGCAAGGTGTCATACAGCCTCTGGTTGAAGGTCTACATCAGAAGATCACTCAACTGTAGCACAGTAATTAAGGACATTCCAAATCTCATTAAATTCAAGACAATTAAATTCAGCGCTATGCTGAATGATGATAACTGCAGATGCGTTTGAGCACAACCTGGGATAACTTGCCACCTTACCATATCACTGGGTGTCTTACTAGACCCAAACTTCCATGGCAAGTAATTCCAACACCTTATAAGCCAACAAGTTTCACAGGGGACAGTAAGTGTTGAGCGTCCTCTGAATTAAACCGTGCTTCTTAGCAATATTAAATGGAAAATATTCATTTAAACAGAACAAATAACATAGGTAGGCAGATGCACTACTCGAGTCCCATCTCCCACTATATTTCAAAACTGTAATCTATTTCTAAACTAAAAAGTGTATACGTCACCCACTGTTGCAGACATCTATGCTGACAGAGGACCACATGGAAGGAAACTTTTGGCACGTTGTGTTTTTCTTCCAAACTGCAACACTCTGAAGACCGGACAAGAATGTGCTCGCTCCTCAACTTGGAATGAGACCCTGCAAACAGTGCTATATCCAGCAAAGTTTTATAGACTCGGAATTATCTCCAGCATCTGTGCAGGAAACATGAGAAAGGACATTCTCTGTGGTTTAAGAGGCTGCTAATACGGTAAGGTTGCCTCCACTCTCTCTCGTCAACTCCCCCAGGCATATTCAAGCTATTCTATCATTTCAAGCTATCCTCCTCAACACCGAACTGTGAAGTGCCCTTTTCTAAAGGCTACCATCAAACGGGTTGGATATGTTGTAGTACGCTTGTGAAAGCAAAATGACTTCTCTGAGAGCATTCTCTGGCATCTGCCACCAAGACCTCTTCTCCATATCACCGGTTAGTGTTTTGTCTGACTAGAAGAGTGTTTCCTTGCTGCTCTACTGAGAGGAGAATTTGGGACCAGTTAGTCGTTGCCTTAGTTCTTGATGGTAAAATGCATCTTCAAAGACCAATGCTGGCACAACTGTTTCAAGCACTGTAGCACAGCTCTTTTCAGCCATTTGCTATCTGGGACCAGCATGGCAATAGGTAAGGCTACCAGAGTCAACTGGACGTAGCAAAAGCAGCATGACAACCTTTCCAAAGAATACCACTTTTTTTTTTTTTTAATGATTAACAAAACAAATATAGCCTCTGTTGAAGGGCACCATTTCTGCAAACATACCGCTTAGGTCACACTGTTTTAAAGGTTTACTTCTGCACTTCAAATTTAACATCTGCCTGTACTGCTCTGAATAGGAGAGAACTTGCTTCAGTGCTCAGACGCTCCTTGAATCAGGTTCTTTGATGTGTTCGTTCTAAATTACAGCTAACAAAACATCAAAATTCTCATTTACTACTAAGCAACAATTAATAAACAGCAGAGGAAAAATAAGCATACAGCTAAGTTTGTCATTTATCATCTTATTTAAATATATCTTATATCTTCTTATTTAAATTTACAGATAGCAACATATTGCTCAGGAGGATGTCTTGCCAGTATTTCCTAATCGCTCTTCCTAACAGTAACAGATATCCTGGACGGCCCAACAAGTTGTAAGCCAATTTCAGGCTCAGTGCAAGGCAATATCTTGAAAGAAAAATGACTTGGGCACTTTGTGATCAGCAACTTGAATTACAGCCTTGATACTCTGAGCATCACACTGTTTCATCTAAGAGGCATGACCACATGTTTGCAAAGTGAGGGCTGGTTTTTGATTTCATTGCAGAAGCCAAGTTAGAAATCATAAAGATAGCATGATAGCAACAGTCTGCCTCATCCAGAAGAGGAAAAATCAGAAACTACCTGTTAAATATAAGAGGGAAATAATTATATTTTTATGATCAAATATAATAATGATATATAATATTTGTAATAATTATTTGTAGCATGTATTGTTATATATATATAATACTAATCATAACATTGGGCTGATGGGCTGTTTAAGAAGAGAATTTCTGTGCGTGTTCCATTGCTCCGATCTCTGAATACAAATGTGGCATTCAATTTTTCCATTACAAGTATCAATTCGTATTGATTTATTGGAAGCATTTAAATGGCTGGTGTCACCTGTCTCCAGAAAGGTCTCTGTGTTACAACTTGGGCTCTGCAGAATTGACCAAAGGCAGCACAGAAGCAGGCCAGGAGCTGCCCAGCTTTGTGTTCCCGCTGGTGGCAGGAGGGACGACGCTAGGACCCTTGCACACCCTGGCCTTGCTTCCACAGCTGAATTTGGCTCAGCACGTGGGGTTAAACCAAAGGGTGCCCAGCGTGTGCAGGGAGAACCTGCTCTGGTTATTACCCTGAAGAAACAATGACAAGAGTCCAACAGAAGCTACAGGCCTTTGGGCAAAGCCAAAATCCTTTCTCTGACATCCCTCCGCAGACAATCCAGTGTCAGGCAGGGAGGCACCCAGATAGTTTTGAGAAAGGCTAGCACAAATTTAGCAGCCTCTGTCCAGTGAGCAGCTGCCAAAGCACAGAAGCAGGGTGAGTTTTCCTGACCCTGGTCTCAGGCCCTGTCACCCAGAGCCAGACAAGATATTCCTGGCCTGCTGTCTTCAAGGCCTAATTAGCTCAGGCTTAGTCTTGAATGAACCCTGAGATCCTCTTGAGTCCAACAGTACAGCTTCAATCGCTCCATCCTAGTTCTGACCTACTAAACCCTTTATGGAGCATGAAGGGAGAGTTCCCACAGATGTCTGAGCAGGTTCCAGTGGCTCAGTGCTGGAGGTTGAGGGGTTCTTCATCTGGGGGCTCAGCAGCAAGCCAGGGCTCATAGCACCCACCTGCTCACCCACCACCACATCCAGAAGCAGACATCTTCTTGTTCAGGAGGTTCGACTCCCCACTGCTGGGCCTGCCTCCTCCGCCAGCTCCCAGCCTTTAGGTGGACCTGGCTGTGACACCACCGAGCTTTCTAGCCCTTGTCCCACAGAAGGAGAAGGTTTGCACATGCCATAGCAGCCAGCCAGCACCTGAGTGAGGGCAAGGAGAAAGCAGGACTAAGTGGTGGGAAGCAGAGGAAAGAGGAGCAGAAGTAAAGGAGGAAGAAGAGGAGCCACATCTCCCTTCCCTTTGATGTCAGTGAATCACAAGGTTGGAAAGGACCTTCAAGATCATCTAGTCCTTGTTTCCCACAACCAGCTGTCACTTCCATTCACCATCCTACATCGGTACGCTGGCTCCAGTCCTGCCAAGACTCCTGCAGCTGACTCGTTTAAATCAATTCAATGGGGTGCTCATGCACTGGGAATGAATGCTGTGTTTTGAGGGCCTTGTTCGTCCTCTGCAGGAGTGCTGGAGCAGCCCCTTCTCCAACCAGATTTAGGAGTAACTGAATCCAGGTTATTCACATTGTCCATGGAGAGCAATAGAGATGTTGAGAAGTCATCCCCCTCACCCATTTTTCCCCATCCTCTGCCCTACCCTGTTGTGTTTCCAGGACGCTCTCCTCACTTCTTGGCTACAAAAGTCCACTGGCGTAGTTCTGCACCTGCAAACACTTGATTCAGAGAAATAGGAGATTTTCTAATCTTGTCCTCTCCTTGCTTTAAAGACCTGCATTTAGACCTCCAACCAAGTGCCTAGGCAGTTATCATGGCTATTACTGCATTTCTAGTTCAAGAGGGCAGTAAATAACTCAGGCTGCCTTTCCTGCTGGACCAAGACTTCTCATATAAACTGTGGAGCGATGCAGTCACAACACCTAACCTAGGCACCTGTGTCAGGCGGTTTGAGAAAGCAGCTACCATGATCATTTCCCTACATTGAACAGGGAGTCAGTGCTGGAAAGCCACAACAAAGAACTAGTCAAAATTTAACTTAAACTTGCATAAGAGGTGCCCAAGTGCACTACTAACTGCATGTACAATGCAGCATGGCCTCAGCAGAGGAAAAACTCTGTCCCTTCCAAGCCTGCTGAATTGGTACCTAAGCAATTGGTTTATTTACGTTCGTCTTTCTGTTGTCATTTACTTCCTCTTATTAACTCAAGTCTACTATTGACTTGACCATATTCATTTGACTTGACCATATCTGTCACTTAGCATAGTGATCTTTCCATGGTCCACAGTATCAGCAACAAGTGATACTCTGAATACTCCCCAGTTGGCTCTGTTTTTGTTTGTTTGTTTGGTTGGTTGGTTGGTTTTGTTTCCATCTCTGTCCCCACAAGCAATGTCAGAAGACATTGTGGACATCAGACTGGATGTGAACCAAGGACTGGAGACCACCAATATATCAAATGCTGAAACCACTGCAGCAAAACTCAATAAAACAACTCACTGTGCATCATCTATGAACAAACAGCAGATAGTAGACCAATATGCTACTGTTCTTAGGCACTGGACAGGAAAAGAAAAAATCAATTATGCTATTACACCATAATAGCAAGCCCTGCAATAATTCACAGCTGCAGCTGTTACCTCAGGGAAGCTTTACAGGCTACCTGGGCTGCACCTGCACAGGAGTTCGTGCTGAGGCAGCACAGGGAACCTACCTAACCCCAGCTTTGTGCAGCTGATAGATAAAAATTAGGTAGTCCACCCGATCCCCTCGCACAGGGTAAAAGCTCTGGTTTCACTTCTGATACCTGGTAACCAGAAACAAACATATGGAAACTGTACTGAGCATGTTCATGGAGCTGTTGCCATTTACCTATGTGTTCTATAATACACTACTTCATAATAGCATTTTTAAAAATCCCTTGAATCTTTCACAAATACATCTTTAAAAAAAGTCCTGGAAGCATAAAACAAGGGCTAAAAGCAATTGGATGTATGCTTTTAAGAGAGCATATATGGGTGTTAGAAATCAAGGATTTTATGGATGGAAATGCATACATAACTCAAAGCATCACTGTGTAACATTTGCATCTAAGTGTATATTGCTCACTGAATAGCTTTTGTGCTTGCAGCCACTTGTTGAGCCCATCCCCTTGCTCATTAGTTTGTAAGAGATCTTTTTAATCCCAGAGTAAAAAAAAAAAAAAAAAGAACAGCAGACAAGAGTATGCTTAGGCCACAATGCTAACTGCTACTGTAATACCACAGTTATGCACCTCTGTGTATCTCAGTTTATTTTGCTTTCAAACCATTAGGCATCTGAAATACAAAAGTGTTTTCCCCTTACTCCAGAAAACATTAGGACAAGTGTCACTGCGATGGGAGGGTCCTTTGTGAACAATTAATTATCCCTCCCCTTTCTGTCAGGAAGGCTTGGCAGGGTGTCCTTTCATCTCATGCAGTTGTAGATGTCCCAGCAGGATGGAGACTTCTTCTCCTTCAGACATATGGAAGGAGGTGATAAATCCTTTGAATGCCAGAATTTAATATACAGGCAGCATAATCTTTCTGATTCAAAGCAGACCAATGTAATTGGACCCATTCGTGTTGGAAGGGAAATACAGTCCTGCCAGAAAAAAGTTTACTATAAAAACCAGGCCTACTAAGTTAATGGTTTTATTTCACTAAATCAGCACCCCAAATTTTAATTCAATAAAGTTCATGGTGGCACAGAGGTGGCTTATCACTTGGGCATGTGTAGCTGTAAGCATCAAATAACACATGGTGTGATGAAGTGATGAAAGTGCTTAGAGCTTACGTTTGACCTTGGTCCCCAGAAGCAAACTCTTGGGATCTGATGTGGGTGTGATCTCATTGTAAGAAATCCCTTCTTCAGTTCAGTATCACCTGGAAAACAGCTAGCTTTTTTTTGTTGTTGTTTACTAGCTGCAGATACTGTTAGGGGAGTCTCCACGCTGAAGATTACTTCTCATTTTAAAAGCATCTGGGAGTTTCTATTTCTACCAGAGGGTGCAGCTCTTGACAAGTTTACATCTACTGATTATTCTTGCTTCTCTGAGCAGCTTTTTCTAAAATCCTTTGACTTTACTGTACAGAAGGATCTTGAAAGCACTGGGGTTAATCTTCTTCCTTATGCTAATGCACTTAATATGTATCATCCTCCTGGAACAGCCCTGATATCCCAGTCAACCTTCCTCTCTGTATATATGCCTAAGAGAAGTTAAGTTTAGGTTGACATATGTATATGCATATGTGTGTACATGGATTCTACACACATATATACATGCATACACACATTTCTTTAAAAAACAACAACAACAACCCCCAAAAAAACCTTTGAAAAGCCTTTGACATACACCTGTTTGAAAATGTGTGGTCATTTTTGAACACAGGTGAATATTCAGGCTTACTGCAGGCAACCCCAAACTGATCTGGGTCTTTAACTCTGTGGCTGGATTTCCCCTATGGCACAGGGAAACATGCAGGTTAGCCACCCGAGCCAGCCAGAGACCATCAGGCAAACACTCCTCTGATTCTTCTCTCCACACCTCAGAGGAAAGAGGAAATACTCTGGCATGATCCTTCCTTGGGAAACTGAAACCTGAAGTTAGAAGCACAAGTTACAGCACTGCCATAGCCTGCACTGTGGATCAGTCGGGATGGTGCCAGGACGTAGTCTGTGATATCTGTCATAGCGTCAGAGGCGCTAACATCCAATTACAGGAAAAAAAGAGCTTTGCGACCAAGTGAAAAACTAATGCTGCCTGCCTGTTATCCTTACAGATTTTTGTTCCTGGGAGAGAGGTTCTATTTGTCAACTATGACAGATAAAATTACTGTGAGATGTGTTTCCATTAAATTGAAAACAAGGGGTTCTTTTAATGTGCAGATATTCTTCCAAAGTACAAGGGGCATTGTGCACAGAAAGGTTTTGCTAATGGATGAGAATGGGGAAATTAAACTGCGCAGCACTATCAAAAACTAAAATTGCTTTGATCGACATTTGAGACTCACTGAGTTTTGGCAACACAATTTACTTTTCCCCATTTTTTTCTGTTAACTTTACATGTTTGTAATTTTATTGTATACTTGCAGTTTTCAGGGTCCATGGTGAGCTCCCTTATGTGAGTTAAAAAGGCTGATGTGAACAAGGGCACTAAACATTACCCTCTGCACATTAGTATTTAGGATCCCTCTGCCTCTACGGAGATTAAGTTACTGGTGAGTGAGAAGGCCTTCATGATCAAAAATACCTTGGTGACAGTCCACCTCCCAACTTTACGTAATAAGCAGCAACGAAACAAAATCTGCCACAGGCACACGCAGCCATAGCTGCTTTCTTCACCCTAATGCAAGTCTGGGGTCTCTCTGCCTTGCTGAGCAGTCAGTTGAGCTGGCCACAGCTGAGCTGCGGTTCCTTCCCTCACCCCAGGAGAAACTGGGAGATGCTCTGCCTTGAGAGGCACTCCCATGTTCAACCCACGGGTGATAGAAGCAGTGCTGTCCCTTCGCAAACTGCCACTTGCAAGGCCAGGCTGCTCCCACTGCTGCCTCCTGTGGCCCCACAGTGAGCTGATGCAGAAAACAGAGGGGGCAGAAAACTAGCCCTATAGGGGAAAAAAAAAAAAAGATAGACATTCCTCTAGCTTTTTGCCCATTCAGTTCCCTGCATTCAGCAAGACTTTTTACAGGAAAGTCTTAAAGCTACACATTTAAGAAATACAGGAGAAAGTGGGAGGAGGCCCAGGTAGACAATTACAGGGGCAGGCAAGCTGAAGGGATTATAACCTGGCATTTCCACTTTCCAGTGTGACACGGACATCTTGTCTGAGCAGGGGCTGAACCACACGCTTTTCACTTCTGGAAGTCAGAGGAAAATAGGAGGAAAATAAACTTTCAAAGGTTTGTTTCACCAGTGGGAGTCCAGCCCGGTCTGGTCAGATCTTTACAGAAGCACAAAGTTTCACACAGGCTTTATCGTGATTAGGAAAAAGCTTGACAGCTGGGGCCATCTGGAAGCCCTCTGAGCCTATTCAGATTCAACACACAAAAAATAAATTTTTCCAAACACAGAAGAAAGGAAAAAGAAAGAAGGGGCAGGTGCTGGACTGATTATTAAAATTACTTGACAAACGGAAAATGCCTGGCTGGGCTCCTGAACTACCAGAAACAACACTTTGGGCTGATGTGGACATGATGATGGGTTCTCATTCACCCAGGAAAGGAGAGTGCAGCCAGGGAACTGGAGCTATGGGACATGATTCAGTCGGGCTTTTGCAGATACCTCTCTGCGGCCTGGCGGGACACCTGGGCATAGCTGTGACCAAGGTCACCTCACGCTCTTGGCCCTCTCCTCCACAACTGTACCTGGCACTGCTTTCCTCCTTTCCTGCAATTTCTTGATCATATGCTGGCATCATTTTTAAGTCCACCACCCTACTGGGCTAGGCACCCTCAAATTACAATCTGGGACACTGTGACGATGGTGTGGGAGGCTCCTCCACAGCTAGAGATTGCAAGCAGTTAGGGAGGTGGGCCTGGAGGGCAGGAAAGAGCATTGTGCTACACCCAGACTGCTCTTATCTCAAATACGGCATCAGATAGGGTCTCACATCAACAGAGCGAGCTCCCTGCTCTGCCTACCTCTTGCTCACAGAGCTGCCGCAGGGACTGCCTACCAACACTACGTATTTTAAGCACAGTCTGAGGGGTATATCTAAAAAAGCATGTTCCCCAGGGGACATTTACCTTCTGAATGCTCAAAGCTAGGACACCTCTGCTGACACACGCAGCCCTGTCAAGATGCAGGCATTTTCTGAGGTTACTTGGAAATCTTGCAGTGCAGGAGAGGATGTGCTGGGACCTCATTCTTGGGATTCGGAACACACATTTTGCCTAAGCCACACACTTAGATGCCTTTTGTAAATGCAGCATCCCTTGCACAAAGACTTATGTATTCATGTATTGCTGACAGATTGATCCTAAAGGACCGGGATGTCAGAGAGATATTAGATACATGTTTCTGCCCTGTGAACACACCTTTAAGCCCATTAAGCTAAGCACTGTTGGCTAACTACCCACTGCAGCATGGGTTCAGTCTGGGCTTCAAAACCTACCCCACAAATGAAAAAAACAGCTCAAGCTGAGCTCCATGCCCCAACATTTTACTGTTTTTATACTACTAACCTAGAAATGGTTTTGATGGGTTTATCTGAAATGAGGGCACTATAGACATACCTTTGTATACTTTTGCAGCACCTCTGCTCTTTCCCTTCTAAATGCTGTTTTGATGGGGTTTTCTGCCACTCAGGGAATATCCAGAGAAGAATTCTCTAAAACCATCAGCTGACTGGCGAGAGATCCAGCAACCCTCAAAGCTGTCATGTGAGATTTTTCACAGCATTCCAGAGAGGGCACCAAAATCAGCAAGATCACAGGCTTTCCAGGCACGGATTCCCAGTCGCCCCACCTGCAACTATTAACACAAACATTACTTCACAGTGAATGAACTCTACCCACTCCCCTTCCAGAGATATGACATGAGGCTCCTGCAACATTTAATACTATTTAAGCTCTCAAAATAGGGCTTTAACGAGGCTTAAATGCTGAGTTTGTGCTAGACCCTCCAAAGGGAAGTTAATTTCATCCCACAGGCTTAATGTGCATGAACTTGAAAGCAAGTGTTGTATAAGAAAATAAAATGTCTTGTTTTATATGTGCATAAGTGTACGTGTTTATCTTTGTGTGTATCCCCATGTGCTAGTATTTGAAAATGCACCCCATGAAGTTTTTGGCCAAAGATTAAGTGGTATAAACATAAGCATGCGAACGGCTGTTGTTTGTTTGTTTTCTGCTAGATTTTATGGTCTCTAATAAGCACGACATTAGCACTGCAAATGAAGAATGGGAGGCTCCGTGACTGCAAACATAGTGCCCATCAATTGCAAGTATTGCAAGTCTCCATCTGTACCCACACTGCACAGGGTACAAAACATTACCAGTGATTCCTGTCATCCTGTGATGCTCAGGATGTTCTAACCAGTCCTTGCGGCTTGGAAAATCCTTTTATCAGTTCCCTGCAGGTTAGTTGAGAGACCTGCTGTCATATAAATTGTGTAATAACTGTACATGTTTCTTCCAAAGATGTGGTCTTATTTTTACAGCTCCTCTGAAACCGGGAAAAGTAAGCTGGAAAAGGGAAGACTATTTTAATTAATATTTCTGTGATTTTCTTCCGTCGCTTTTATCAGCAGTTTCTCACTCTCTCTAAGATGCAGAAGAAGGAAGCCTACAAATATTACACTTTTGTAGTTCTGGCTAAGACAAAAAGTCATCAGGATCTAGGAGGACCATATGCTTCAGTATGCAAAGCCAGCAACAGACCATCCCTATGGACGAACACTGACTTGTAACGTTTATTAGCTTTAGGAGCATGGCTACTGCTTTGGTGGCTTCAGTGTTCCTGTTGCTGAGCCATTGCCCAGTGGTATGTGCAAGTACTTGCCAAACTGCCTGCAGTTAGTATGACAGACTGTTAGCACAAGTAATACATGACTAAACCTCCCTCAAGATAAAAAATATAACTGCCATTGGATGATGTAAGGCTCCCTAAGAGGAACAGGAAGAAAGAAAGAAGGAAAGACGTGGAAAGTGTCCTTGGAAGGGTAAAAAAAGGGCTGTCGCTGCTGGAGGAGAAAAAGCAATAGTTGAGAAAATGATACCTTTGAAGTATTATCAGACTCAAACAATAATCTAGAAAACTTACAGAAGGTGACCAGAACAAAGAACCCATAAGCACAGGAACTTAAAGGAGCAAATGTTCATGAAACTGTGAAATCTCCATCTTCAGGTTTCCCCCATGTCTTGGGGCGTTTGGCCAACCGGCTGGTGAGACCTCTTAACAAGGTCTACAAGTCACCACTCAGTTCCACACAGTTGTAAGAGCATCCAGTAAAGTGGGCTGTCAGAAGAGAGACTTGGTTGCTCACTGTTTGACTGTGATCAGTTTCTTCGGGACAGTTTTCAGGGATGAGGTTGTAGCATTTCTGACCCCTCTGCTACCCCAAAATGTGGAGGTCGGTCTGCAAGAGTGGAAGAATGGTGTAGTTGCAGAGAACAAATTACTCTCTACAGTCCTCCACTAAACCAAATCAGAAAGAGGACAGACAGAGGGGCAGAGAGAGGTCAGTCCTGGAAAGAGAAGGCCCCAACATGGCATGTGACATCCTCCAATTTCTCCTTGATCAATTTACGTGGGAACCCCTCTTGGTGCCTAGTCGGCACAGTCTGCCCAGCCCAAGCTACTTGGTGAGCCCACGGTCTGGGCCAGTCTGCAGAAAGTTTGCCTGCCCTGCCAAAAGAAAGTACAAATGTTCTTGGGAGTAGTTCAATAAACACAGTACAGAACTGTAAGTGCAGGTCAGTATTAAACATTATTAGACATTTGGTATTATACAGGCAAGCCCTGTGACTGGGACTTGGCACATACAAATATTTTATCACACAAACATGAAGATAAGTATGTATTAACCTGCACTGTGTGTGCAACTAGAAAACAAGCAATCTGTTTCAAAAGTAGAGAGTTCCACATTTCCTCTTGGCACAGGCTGAGAGAACAAACATCATGTTAATGATATTCTTTAATACAGGTATAAGTTTACCAGGTGGGAGAGGACCGAAAGGATTTAACAGATTACTTAGTGTGTTTATTCTGGCACAGCCTTTTCCTTCCCCTATATGGGGCTGTGTTTCTGCAAACACGATGACTGCTGTCATCATGTCGTCTTGTTGTCCACAGCTACCAGAGTGAAAGCCATACATGAACAGAACAGAAATGACAAATGATCTCATCCGTAATTATGTCCATTCTGCTAAATAAGAGGCTTGTGCTTGTGCTTTGGTTCAAAAGACAAGCGTCATGGTATGGACAGCAAGCGCGGCATTCACCTCTTTTTCTCTGCAAAAAACAAGGTAACCTCATCATCACACTATGCCCTAAGGTATGTCTGGGAGAAGGCTAGTTGGCATCAGCTAAAACTGTGGCAAGGAGCGTACCAACAGTTAAACAGTATGGATGATCACCAGCTTGAGGGTATGCCCTGGTACTGTCTCATTCACTGGTACAGATATAGCCTAGGGTATAAGAAAGCATTTAAACAGACCTATTGCGTGGATTTCTGTCATTAAAATTCTCTGTGCTACATTGATACAATGTGCTATGGTCAGAGTCAAAACATTTAACTATTCATCTATTTTATTTAAAAGGGGATGTAATTCTTTGATGACTTTATTTGGGAAAGAGTATGTTTACAGCTCTACAGCTAACTGTTCTTAACAACACATGTTCTTACTATCTGCTGCAAAAATAACACGTTGATTTGATCAGTGCAAGACTGAACAACCATGCCATGGTACAGCATAGTTTGAAGTCAGTGTGGAGCCTCAAACTTTCCTTCAGTTTAAGATGTGTGCTGTGACACCAACACATCCTGCTATTACTAGAGAGGGCTATACTCTGGCCTGGTAAGGACTTGATCAGCATTTGTGATCTTTTGCCTGCGGAAGAAGGAGACAACTCCTGTCAAAGTCTTTGTAACACAGGAAATTCACGGTGGATGCAGCTAGAATGCATGCAGCAGGGTCAGGGTTGATGCATTACGGCGTTCTCTAACAGAAAACGCCACAATCTCTCTGCTTTCCTCCTGGGGTCCTCTCTGCATTCTTGCTTGCTTTGTACAGAGCTGGTTCTCCACATCCACTTCTCCCCAGTGCCACACAAATACTGGTGGGCCCTTGCTGCCCAGGAATGCATCCTGTGGTTCTCAACACATTTGTCACAAAGAGGGGCATGCAAATACTTTCCAGAGAGAAGTGCTGAGCCCAGTTCGACTATGGGAAAGAGTGAACGGTACAAAGGAAGCAGTCGTGGAATGTGCCACATCTGATACACTGTTATGTTTAGCACTGGGCGAAAACAAGCATTCATATTTAGGATTTAGACAATGTAGTCCACAGGATATTCACAGCTAATAATGTCACAGCTCTCCGACGAGAGCTCCTGCACTGTGGAAAGTGCAATTTCAGTCCTCTTTGAAAAACACAGATGCCAGCAGCACATTGCAGCAAAAGGAGAAGGATGGTCAAGGCACCCAATTATCACATGCAAAATCTGGTAATGTGCTGTAGAAGTGACATTTATAATTTAAATTCCCAAAGTTAGTGCTGGAAATACTAGGCTTTGATATACTCAGACATGAAATGGGCCAATGCTGCACTTGCAGGGATAGGACTAGATGACCTAGCTGGCTTCTGATCCTGTGGTCCTAGGAAAATGCCCTACCACTTACAAGATACTTAACCGCAGTGATGTCAAAGCGCCTACTGAGATACATTTTTGCTGCAACTCCTTCCATGGGATTCCACTAAAACAGATTGAAAGGAAAATTTTAAGGATTTTAATAGATTGATGCATTGATGCAAAACTGGTGCAAAAGCATTAATTTTTTTCAGCTCTTCTTTGACAACTCTACTAACCGATCTCACCAATTGAGTGATCTGACGTCCTTCTGTGCCGATACAAACTCATACCCGACTTCTGGCTTAGATAGGGCTACAGACTACGTGGGGGCCTGTAATCTCATCCCAGCATTTGGATGGGGCCAAGAGCTCAAAGGGAATCTAGCATCCTAGAGAATGACAAGTTTATAAGCACAGTCTGCCACCACGGGATCCTAACACCAATTTTGCCACCATACAACACTGGGCTAACTCCGATGCTGATCCAAACTGAGGGCTGATAGATCTCCCTTAATCAGGAAGTGATTCATTTTCTTAAGGGGCCAAATTCTAAACTCACTACCCAGAAACCTTTCAGTTATTCACTTTGGAAAATGAAAAAAAAAGAAAAATACACAGGGAGAAAATACTCACTTTGGAGTGTATAAAATTGGAATGACTGAAAGCAGCAATTAAACCACAAAACAAATAGCACTATAAATTCCAACCCGCAGATAAGCTTTCCTCAGGTCCCCTTTTCACCACCCCTTGCATTAGTTCTGCTCCTGTCCATCATGCTATAAAGCACAAGGCCAAAACCTTGCTGTGTGCACCAGACCAAGCTGGCTTATGCATGATGCAGTTTGCCAAGCCTGCCTCCTTCTGATTTTATCACCAGCTTGCCTCTTGACTCCAGGGACAGTGTGCCTGATGTCACTGCTCAGACATCCTCTGTCTGATTTGCTGCCATTGGCAAAGACTTTCAAATTCCCTATGGCAATATGTTCTCTTAACTTCTAAGTATAATGTTACTATCCTTAGCGTTCTCACAGAAGGCTAAAGTGCATTCAACTTTTTTTTTTTTTTTGATTAATTGGGATTAATTGCAGAACAGACATGTGAGGGACCTGTGATCTTAGACACAATCTCCAAAGAAAACGATTGGGTTTTGCTTGCTAAAGTAACCAGGTGATCAAGGCAAGGCCACATGTCCAAAAGTTCAGAGGTTAAAACTGGGATGACTGGTCCCTCGTAAATAAAAGTCATGTGATGCTACAGGGTCTTCAAAGTACTCGCTGTGGATGAAGTCTTGTGTTTCATCTTACTTCTAAACATCCATGTCATAAAATCTATCAATTTACAGGTGCTGAGGAAAAGAACTGCCAAACACAACTGGGACTAAAAGCTGTCATGTGGCTTCCAGTAATTTGTTGCCCCTGCAGCATCTCGTGTAAGATTTTCCACTTGGTACTAAGCGAGTTCTTGTAAAAGGAAGGCAGCTTTTGTGACATGCACCTCATAACTTAAAGCAGAGGTCAGAATACCCAACATGATTAACTTCACACAGCAATAAGCTCGGAAAAGAAATAGGTCAGGACACACTCAGTGGTGTATCAGAGAAACTGTTATGAGGCTCAGTTTTATTTAAAACCTCCACTTACCTGGCAGATGCGCACAATATATTGCGTATACCTGTGCTTTGCTGAGCTGGTGAATATGGGAAAAAAAGAATGCATAGTAGGAAATGATAAAAAGGACTCAAAAAGGATAGTAAAATGGCCTAAGAACAACAATATGAGATCCAAGATGAAAAATTGATCCCAAAAGGATACTCATGGGCATAAGGATATTGGAAAACCTCTAATGCCAGCAACGATATGGGGATGGTCAGCGGGCAGCATTCTAGCAGCCAAAGACCGTGCCACTTTGAACTTTGTAAGCAGGCATACAGCATCTGTGAACCAACAAGAGACTAGCTCTCCGGAAGCTGATGAAACAATTGTGCATGACATATTTTTGCTGCAGTTCTGAGCGACCGACTTTAGCAGTAAAAAAGCCTGCAAAGGTCATTTAATACAATAGAGATATAAAACACATCGTTATGAGATAGTGCCCCAAACTGAACTTGTGTGCAAACAGGAGTGTATAAACCCTAAAAAGAGGCAGTGTTTGCTTTTTAAGTGAAAATGTTTGCTCAGTCAAGACAGATACCATGAGATGTCACTATCCCAAACCTTTCAGGATGTTGATGGCTTCTTTCTCCTCGCTTTTGGATCCACTCAAGGTTATTTTTATATGTTTGCTAACACACTGTACACTCCTTCTTCAAAGGTCTGTTATTCCTTGGTACACCTATATTTACCATTTGTGGTGTGTTTTATACATGTCTTTGTTGCCTTTGTTATCTCTAAACCGGGTTTTACAAGCTGCATTCCTCTGCTGACCAGTAATCGCAGTCAGTGAGTCGTTTATAGCCCTGGTGCCTCCAGCATTGCCCTGCCTGTACTCCCAAGGCCTCTGCTGTCCTGCCTGTACTCCTGGATGCTGCACTTTAATAAAGGGTCATAGCTCATCCTATGCAAAATGACTGCTTGTTATTGCTATATCAGAACCAAAATATGTGCGACAATAAATTTACACCACACAAGTGTACGAAGCTAAACAAAAGCTAAAATCAAGTAGGTTAATGATCACTTGCTCGTTAGATACTTGTTGCTACAAGCTGAAACAAATGTCTAGATAGGTCAAGACAAGTCCATACAAAGCCCTGACAGGTCCTGAGGCCTGTGCTGGTAGACTAACACACAGCCCGTGACCTGATACAAGCAACAACAACTGCGGAATTGCGGGGTTACAAGACTACAGATGTAAGGGGAGAAAACTGCACTGTGAGAATAATCAAGCATTGGAACAGTTTGGCCAGGCAGGTTGTGCAGGCTTTTCCAGACCTGACTGGACAAAGCCCTGAGCAACCTGGCCTGATCTCACAGCTGGCCCTGCTTTGAGCAGGAGATTGGACTAGAGGCCTCCTGAGGTCCATTCCAGCCTGAGCGATCCTGTTTCATGACTCTAAGGGAGTGCTGATGGAAGCAGACTACAATTATACTCTACCTGCTCTTCTGCTCCCTGCCCTCTCCTCTTCTAACTTCTGGACTTTAAATGAGTCACATGTAGAACGTGTTACAATTCGCAGCATTCCCAAATCTCGTCTTCCAGCCTATCAAAGCCTTTGAAACAGCTTAAAGAGCCATTTCTATACAATTTTATAACAGCTTTGACCCATTAATCACAGCTGAGCTCTAGCAGACTGACCCCAGCTCAAGATAAAAACAGCATAGTCAGATCAGGTGTTTCAGCCTCACTCAAAGAGTGCCTTAGTTTGGTCCCAATGTATTATTCAACTTTCTACTCATCTCTTTCATAAATTTTGCAACTAAAAGTGCAGAACACAAAGAGGTGGGGTAGAGATCACTGACACCATACTCAACTATTGATTCTCAAGTAGCTGTGAAAGATACGAAGCAAATTGTAAGAACCGAGTTGACAGTACAGCTGATGAGGTCTGGAAACTCCTGACCAGCACTGGTTCTGGCTGGCTTTTCCTTGGGATGGAGACTGTGGAAGAGAAGGGATATTGGTTTTAGACTTGACACTAAAAGCAAGACTTCAAGAACGCTCACCTACTCAGATTAGCAAGTGCTGCAAGATGCTGACTCCTGAAAGCCCAAACAGAGCACATGCATTGAGCCGAATTCACTAGTTTGCTCTGAACATAGCTTTGCATGACACCACAAGGGTTTAAAGTAGCTTGCTAGTCATGTAAGCATTCCCTCAGCAGGGAATTCACCAGTTCACTGTGTTTTGCATACCTCATATGCCACTAGACATACGGTGGACAGGCCTGCAAGCATTTCAAGGGCAGCATCATGAGACCCAAGATTTCTTTTATCCTCAGTCTTTCACCACTGTGAAGTCCACAACTGCAGTAAGCTCTCTTTTATCCTTGTTGCTGCCTGCACACAGAAGAAATCTGCTACAGGCTCTAAGACTTCTCCTTAATTAGCCTTAAAGTTGTGCAACCTAAACTTGTTATGCATAGTTAGGTCATGTCTGAACTGTTATTTGGGCACACTGCAAGCTTAGAAGCACCAGGATTTTTTAAAATTATGTATGGGGCCATCCATAGCTACATCTGTCAATCAGTTTTCAGACATTTACAGGCTTGTTTCCTTGCTTGCTAATAATGCTTCTAGTGCGCATGCGTGTATGCATGAGTATGGATGTTTATATTCAAAAGTAGATAGTTGGCAGCAAACTAGATCCTGTTGCATACGTAAAGTTATGACAACATGTAAGTTAAAAGAGGAAAATAAGGAGAAGCCAATAATTAGACCTTTTGTTTTAACTTCAGTCCCCAGACACTACTAAAGAAAATACACACTTGTGTACACTGAAATCTACTTAAAGATGCTTAACATCCAGAATGGATTTGCTAAGTTGTATCAGACCAAACTATTTTTCCCTTCTACCCCTGTAGTAGATCTTGTGAAAAGCAGCAGATGCTGACTCTAGGAAAATTTGATGCTGTTTCTTTCTATCAGACTAGAGAATCACAACACAGATTAAACTCCCAACCACTTGCGAAGCCAGAAAATACTTTTCAGTTATGTGAGTGATATCCTATCAGAACAGAAGAACAAAACAAACAGGGTTCCATGGGCTCTTTTCTGGAACTCGCTATGTTTAGAAATATCTTGGATTATGGAGTAGATAACGTACTTCTTAAATGTGTGTACAGGTGACGTGATACTTAGATACTGAGAGGGATTGCTAGAGTAGTTTGGAGAACAGGGTTAGAATGCAGAGGTTTTCATAAATGAAATAAACGACCTGGAGAAATGACAGCTGAGGAGGAAACGACAGACATCTGTAGAGTGCTCAGGATTACACAGCAGTTGCCCACGCTCCGACAATTTATGAATAAAGGACTTCATTCTCTAATCTATGTGATTTTGTGTGAGTTAAACGTAGAGAGGCACAGTGTCATTGTCTGCATCTTAGAATGAATCAGTTTATTAATGGAAGTGAAAATGGCCTAGGAACTTGCAATGAGAAGCAAAATGTACTGAGTTCTCATGTTTAGGCACTGTAACATGGTGTTTATAATTATAAATAGCAATAATCTCCAGACAAGTAACTCACTTGGACGACTGACGACAGGACTGCAGAGGGTATCAGTTTTTTGGACTGAGAATTAAATGTTAAAGAGTCTCATATCATAACACAATGTTCTTAGTTCAAATAAAGGTAACCCTAGCGGTGACAGCAGTGTTCATTACCATCCCTAAACATGCTTATCTATCTGATGAAGAAGCAATAGATAGAAATGGAGTGAGACTTCAGAGTGAAAACATATACGGAACTGAGTTTAGCATTCACAGATTATATGAGCATGCCAAAAGTATTAATTCTTCTGGTGCAGCAGTGGGAGCAGGAAGGTTTGTTCCACTGGCTCCCAGCCAGGTCAGTTCACTGACAGCCAAGGGGAGAGAATAGCCAGAACTACCTCCTGCCAACAGTCCCCAGCACAGCGCACTAATTAATTGTAGCAGCTGCTACTTGAAAATGAAGTGGTTGCATTTATCAAAAACAATGAGGGAATACAAAATCCATAACAAAGACCCAGAAAAATGCATAGCATCCAAAGGTTGCCATCCAGAAGCACGTATTATGATGACACCTTCCTTAATTAAAGCATGGACCTTCCATTCAGCACTACAGTTACAAAGCCAAAAATCTTTCCAAAGAGTCTTGTGCAGTTTGAAAGGGAGAGAAAGTTTCTATGCATTGCACATTTGTCACCTGGCATTATCTGTGCTCCTGGAGTTTGTGACCAACATAATGTTACAAAAGAAACCAGTTCCCTGTACATGTCGCGGTTTCATAAAAATCAATACCTCACAAATGCACATTACAGTAAGTGTTACTGATATCTTACCGTATGAATAGGCTAATTAATGGTGGATGCAATGAGTAAGCTGAGATCACAGTAAAAGCTAGAACAATAAAACAGTGATATTGTTATCAATGTCAAATGAGCAAATCATCCAGTAAACACAACAGTTTATGAGACTGAATTACAGAATTACCACTAGTGGAAAAGGTTTAAGTTCAGTTTGAGTAATTCACCTCCTGATTAGTCTAAGGTCCCAAATGAAGCTCTAACAAGAAGCTGGCTGACCTCGCTGGCAGACGACATCAGTGTCTGCAGAACGGAAGTGCCTGTCTTGGTCTTTCACCTTTCCCAGGAAAAGCCACCCAGTGCAAAAGGCCAAGTTCTCTGGCTCCTGTAAAGAAAAGAAGCTTTACACACGCCATGCTATTTTCTTTTTTTTCTTGGTGCACATTATAGTGGTTCTGCTTACTGCATACCCAACACCTCCTCTTTTACACCAAACCTTAAAATCTTTTCAAAATCTCACAAAGTATGACAAAATAGTAAAAAAATAGTCAATGTTATGGATGTCACTACTTTTTGACTCAGGAAAATCTACTGTCTAATCAAATAATAGCTTGCTGATCACTTTCAGAAAATTAGTGCAGGTGTTAGACAGTGGGAGAAGTCATCTCTGTTGTTCCTATTGCATATAAATCTGAGTTTCTGGTATGAAAAGCTGCATAATCCAAGGAAAAAAACAGGGATTGTCTAATACACTACCAGAAGTTAACGGGTCCGAAGTTTAGATTGTGGATAATGTCATTCTTTGATAAACAGTCACTGTTTCTTCAAACCCAGCTGTCTTTGGCATATGAAATCTGTCAGAGGTGCCTACAGCAGTGTATAGGTTATTATAACACACAACATATATTCTCACTGAGACACATCAAAGCATGTATCTTTCGTAATTTTCATACTTGATGATAAATTTAGATTATCATGCATCCTATACTGTTTTGAGAATAAACTTCTACTTCCAGGAGTGATGTAAGGTTAAAGTTATGAAATGATGATGCAAACCAAGTTTTCTTAGATGTTTAATTAAAAATACCATTTCAGAAGTTCAGAAAACATTTATAATCAATATTTTCAAATGTGGGAGCTTACAGTTAGATTCTTAATTCATATTTAAGCGTGTAAAGAAAAATAGTCTGATTTTAAAGACCCCTAGCAGCGAACACTTTCAGATTTCAGATGGGTTACTCAGCATGCTTGAAAATCAACCAGAATCTACTCATATGTCCTCCTAAAAACACTGAAACTTATATTTGAGTAGCTAGATATAAAAGAGTTGCCTTATGTCACAAAAAAAATCCTAAGTTCCTTATATTTGAATGCAACTCTAATCAACATATTTCATTATATATGCAGAAATTCACAAAAACAAAATGTATCCATCATAAAAATTTATCCATGAGTTTGACTCTAATAAAGTTCCTAGCCTTTGAAATACTAGCAGTGGCAATACTTGTGCCACAGTAAAGGACCCTTATCTTCCAGAAGGAAAGCAACTGCAGGAAAAGTGCAGCGAAACCCGATTAGGTTGACCCTATTCCCACGCACCACAGGCTGCAGAATGGCAATGTCTTTCCTTCCTCAGCACATTCACACGCTCATTTTGATTGCTCAAAACTGCGTTGGATATTAACTAGCCTACTTCAAATGCTGTGTTCATGCAGAGAAGATTTTTAAGTATTGTAAGGAAACTGGGGCTAAAGAAACGAAAGGAGAAAATTGGAAGTAAACTGGCAGTGGCTTACTGCATGTCAAAAGCATAAGAAAATAGTTTTCCTCTGGGAAGTGGTTAAACATAGATAGATTTAATGTGATATATGTTCCACCAGGACTGCTCTAAAAACAGTACGTGGATAATCAAAAGCATGAGAAATCTGGTAGGTAGACAGAACGGGGAACAAAAAAAAAAAAAAAAAGAGAGAGAGAAAAAGCAAAAATCAGACCAAGAAAGAAGTAAAACAAAACACCAAAAATATAAACTATA
The DNA here is from genome assembly GCA_013399475.1 of Chauna torquata. Classification (NCBI taxonomy): domain Eukaryota; kingdom Metazoa; phylum Chordata; class Aves; order Anseriformes; family Anhimidae; genus Chauna; species Chauna torquata. The sequence continues at coordinate 241,314 of VXAL01014423.1, read as the reverse complement.
CCGGAGTACATAAGCATCCCTTAAGTGCAGGAAGGAAAGCAATGAAGAAGAAAAAAACAGAAAATGAAAACAGTTTTCCTTAACTCTGTTTCTTTTTTCTTGCATTCCTTTGATCTGGATTGAGAAGAAAGCTGCCCAGTCCCAGTTTTGCCAAGTATCTCATTTATATTTTTTTCCCTGGTGCTAAGTATCAATGGGAACGGTGAGATCTCCAACCAAGATAAGTAACTCTGGTGGTACTTGGATGTCTGTTTGCCCCAGTCTGCTGGACGCCCTCACTGCGAGCTGAACGCCCAAGCAGCAGCTGCCTCGACACTGCCAGCGCTTCGGCTCCCAGCGCTTGAAGCTTGAAAAGCATACAATTCTCGTAGGCTGTCGGCAGCCTTCCTTCAATTTTATGCTTCTGCATCTTGCTTTTGCTCTGCTTTTTAGGCATTTCTCAGGTAGAAATTTAGACCAATAAGGCTCCCTGCCTTTTTTTGCTTGATTACAGCTGAACTTCTCATAGGGCCTGAATATTTGGATCAGTGTTTGATGAAATCCAGCCAGCAGTGCGACAGTGATGTACTCAGAGCACTAGGCAGAGCACACTCGTTTTCCAGCAGGTGAACGTGGAAACAGCACGGTTCTGCTTGGGATGGCGCCTTGAATCAGCTAAGTAATAGGGTGTCCTAATTCATATGTATTTTATACCCTGCTAATGGAAGCAAACTGATCGATCATCTCCAAATTGACTACGAGTTTTAGAAATCGCTTTTGAACATATCTGTGAAATACCTAATATACAAACACCGTAAGCATTGTGTTAGAATATCTGTGCTTACCTCCCATCAGTAAAGAGCTGTGTTTATTGCACATAAATAGCTTTTAGATTTTTTTTTTAATTGTACAACAAAGCAGAGCCTGGGGGAAAGCTGTGTGTTGGTACTTAAAGCTCTAGCCCTGTAGTTTGTCTCTTCTGTCTGTGAACGCCAGGTTGACCCAGAGTGCTGACAGCCGCCAGAAAAACTAATGTAGATCTGGACACCCAACTTGCAGTAAGGATCAAATCCATGCTCCTTGCACTTGATTTTCCAAGCAATTCCTAAGTTAAGTGTCTTTGTTTCTCTTGAATTATCACTAGCACTCCGTATTTTGCCACAAGTGTGAATAAAAGGCATTTACAGGGAGTGGCATGAACTCTCCATGCAGCCTAACTCAGAAATAATTAACTCAGCAGCCAAATAACCATCATTCTTTAAAAATTCTCTCTACAGTTACTATAATTATTGACACATTGCTTCTTGGTATCTCAACGGTTTTCTTTTTTTAATATACTTCCTAGTGCCTGATGTGTGCGCACTGTGTGCAATTCCTGAAGTGGAGAGAACTTGGTAATTCAGACGTTGATTTTCCACAGTAGGTATTTTCCCAAGCTCTGTGTCGAGGCCCTGCCTCATTACATCCCCAAAACACTCACGCCACCCCCTCGAAGCACCCCGGGCACGCGTACTGCCGGCGGCGAAGCCCTCACCGCGGCCCCGCCACCCCGCGGCGCGCCTCGTCCCAACTCCGAACCCAACATTCAGTCAGAGGCGGTTCC
>VXAL01014423.1:212232-239317 GCA_013399475.1 Chauna torquata | reverse complement strand
CCGTCCTTTCCAGCGCGGGGAAGCCTTCGGCCCGGAGCGGTGGCTCTGGTTTAGCCCGGCCCTTTAAAATTAGGGGAGAAAGCTGAAATCAGCCGTGTCGGTAGTTGAGCGGTAGCGGTAGCGGTGGTGCGGTAGCTGTCAGCGCGTCGTTGTTTTTTCAAGCTGCCTTCCCTTAGCCCTGTGGTTTTGGCTTGAGAAGAAACCAGTAGCAGTTCTTGGCAAAATTTGGTTCATGGTTTAAATTCTGTGAATATTCACAGGAGGAAAACTCTTCAAACACTGTATTTGCTACATGGCATCTTTGCATTCATACAGGCACTGGAAAATGCCTTGGTGTTCATACTGGAGTCCAGGTTGTTTTTTTACTTATTGCTGGCTTTGGAAGGAACAAAAAAAGTGATCTGCTGTCCTCTGTAGTAGACCAGCAAAGCATTTATAAGGTCTCATCTCAACTAATTAGCCACAGCCTTACTGTATGTATATCGTTGAAAAAGTCATTTAGTCTGCATGTGCCTGAGTTCCCCATGGGGGCCGTGGCACCTTCATACTCCAAGGAGGCAGCATAATTTCATCAGGATCGTTGCAGAGTGCTTGATGTGATTTGACAGCTGTGGCTGAATACATAGCAGCTTATATTTATATTTTACATTTAGAAATTGAAGGCCATACAGTCCATGGCATCTGCGTTTCCCTTCTCTTGAGCCTCATAAGCTTTGGGATCTGTGCCGCTACCTCTGCCTTTCTAGGTGAAGTTTAAAGTATGGGTGTTGACCAGTCAAATTCTGCCTGACTTGGTGTGTTCCTTGAGATATGCAGTGAGGTGCGTGAGAACAGTGTCCCGGCAGTCAAGAAGCAGAACCCTGGGTGTTCAGGCTTGTTTGTCTCTGTACATACACGTGTGACTACTGACAGTCGTGTGCTTCATGCTGCCGTCCCATGTGCGGCATCCTGCACCTGTATTCACACGTTCCACCTTCTTCCTTGCGTGGTCCCTCTCTCAGCTCATTGCTAAGAAGAGTTTTGAACAGCAGGGTGTGCAGTGGTGTGGAATAGGCCTTCCATCCCATCTCCGGTTTGTTTTCCTTTGCTTTCAAGACCTTTAGCATACACGGTGGCATATGTGCTCTCCAGTTTCCTTTTATTCAGCTCAACATCAGCTGGCCTTGTGTCTCATTCAGCTTGTCCAGGTGTCTCACATGATTGGAGGCCGTCTGCCATCACGATGCTGATTTTGTCTGCATCTGTGCTGTGTCTCTCTCCTGTTCCTGGGGAAAATTCAGTCTGTGACAATATGGAGGCTACCATTCTGTACCAGAATGTAATTTGGAAACACTTACTGGGATACATCATCTTGTTTTGTATTTCTGTGGGTTTGGCTGCTAGTTAAAGAGTAATGCAAGTGCCTTGGTTCATCTTAGAATTTCAGTTATAAAATATGTTAAATCTTGTGACATCCATCACCAGTTATTATTGAATACTTAATGAAAAAAGTCACTCCTGTGCTATTTTCCTGCGGTTACCTGTAATATCTAAAACTAGTGTATTCAAAACTATTTTTCATAATATTCTGTTTTAGTCTTTTCCCTGTGTAATCAAGCTTGCACATGGATACTACAGCTATGGGATTAAACAGTTCCTGTCGAGATGGAGTTCTCTTGGCCCTATATACTCTGTAGTTAAAAAGTTAATCTCACTTATTTTTAGATCTTCTTGTAGAAAAGTTAGTATTTCTTATTGTAAAAGACTTAATATTCAAGTCAATTATGGCAGTTAGCTCTCAAATAAATATATAGAGAATGTAAGAAACATTTCAGTTAGTGCCTTGAAACATCATTTGAAGCCAGGATTTCTTCATTTTCTAATGGAGGAAACAAGGTGTGTGGAGTGATAAGGGAACTTCCACGTTACTGCGTGGAAAATCTTTGAGCCAGAGGTAATTACTCATTTAGTACTCAGAGGGAATAAAAGTGGAGTTGTAATTTTTTTTCCAGAGTACACATTATGATGAAGAAAACTGAACAAGAGAGGAAAAATACTTTCTCATTCTTAATAATTATATTTTTTTCTGTTTCATTTCTAGGTTAAAGTGACAATACCTTTTGGAAATAAATACCTTGATGCAATCTTTTCGGTCCCAAAGAAGAAATCAAGATATGGAGTGATTCTTACCCATGGAGCTGGAGGAGATATGAATTTCCCTCACTTAGTTTCTTTGGCAGCCTATCTTGCATCCCATGGAATTCTGTGTCTGAGGTTTACTTGTAAAGGCCTTAACATTGCTTATAGGACTAAAGCTTACAAAACAGTTGTGGTAAGAAGTGACCAAATTCTGACAAAGCTTATATCCATGGGTGTATGGGATTTAAATATATATATATATTTAAATATATAAGTATATATATATATTCTGTCTGCCTGTGGGTTTCCTAAATTACCAGCAGAGATTAGTCAAGCAGCAATGGGATAATTAGAAGAGATGATTAGCTAAATGGAGCAGTGCCCATATGCAAAAAGAGCAGGAACAACTCTCATTTAGGCAATAGCTAGAACAGCTGCAGTAAATAGGTGGCTCTGAATTCAGTGAGAGAAAGAAAAGCTTGAGAAAAGGATTTGAAGAGAGCAAGGATGGTCTGTGAGGGAATTTATAGCTGAGAAAAATGAAAGAATTTGATTAGGGTGGAAATGAGAGGTTGATGTTCTGGGAAGGCTTGGTGAGGAGATGGGGAGTAAGGGATATGGCTTTGAGAGGGGTTTTCAGAGGAAGGAAGCTGAGCTGGGAATTATGCTGGATCTCTGAAGGTTTGAGGCTGAGAGAACAGGACTTTAGTGAGAGTGTAGGGGACTGGGATGCAGCTTTGAGGCAAAAGAGATTGGATGTAGTATGTGAGAACCCTAAAACCTAAATAATCTTTGATTTCTAAATCAGTTTAAATTGCCATATGCCTTTGTTTATCTATTTCTGCTGCTGCTACATTATTTAAAATGTTCCTGTATACCTAGATCTTGTCAAGATTAGTGACATTTTGCTATATTAATATCAGCTTGGAGTCTTCTTATTCTAGAGTGCGGAGGAAGTAGCGGAAATGCTCCCCTGATTATCTAGCTACTTTTACTACGGTGTCAGAAGGTAGCTTGAGCACTTTGCATCAGGCATCAGATGCTTTTGTTGTGGATCTAAGTCCAGTTCTTAAGGAATTCATGTGCAGGATATTGCGATCATATTATTTGTGTATTACTTTGAAGTTAGACTTTGCTAGCTTCAGTGTGGGTCTGTTCTCCATTCTTCCTTGAAGAAGCGTAATGTTGTCACTGAGTTTATATTAATTTTCTGCTGTGTAAAGGTTATTTAAAGGCCTCTATTAAGATAGCATCTGAGTAGTTATCTCCTAAAAACTGAAAAATTTGTAGCTGAATTTTATCTGTTCTTTCAGAAATAATGAACTGTCTCATAAACTTTTTTGTTGGAAATATCTTTCACGGAGATTTAAGGTCACGTATGTGTATTAACTTATTTTGTATTTTGATGGGCTAAGAGTGTGTGCATGGTCTGTTACTGTAACTAAGCTGTTAGACAGTAATCACTCAACACTTCAGTATCTGATTGTCTGAAATTTTAGACTTGCTGAGAACTAATGTGAAATTGTTTATTACGTTTTTGCTACAAAATATAATGAGGTGATTTGTGCGGGAAAAAAACGGGGCAACTTTTATGTATGTGTTCGTTGCTTAATCTGCAGTACTGAAAGAGCTGCCCATTTTGTGTTTAGTAGCTATAAACAAAAAAATCCTCAACCTCTCAGCTGTTTTAATTCTGACTTAAAATGTTTCTTTCATCTTATTTGTTTAGGAATACTTAAAGCTTTCTGATGATTATAAACTTTCAGGTGTCTTCCTTGCAGGTATTGTTTTTATTGTCTATAATTTTCTCTCTTATACTGTGTGTAGTTAAAAAAAAAAAAAAAGAGTAATTACAGATTGTTATTGAGGTCTGTCCTGCTTTGGTAAGAAGTGAAAGAACAGACATGGGTGACAGGTTTCAGTTTGCGCTCGGCATTAAAAGCTCGCTGTCTAATATGGGAAGCTGAAAAAAATTCCGCTGGTCAATATTGCTTAGAGAGAGCAATTCAGCTATATGCTTGGAGGGTTGTCTTTACAGAGAGTTGAATGCTCTGTAGTCTTCATAAATTGACTAGAAGTCCACTGATTGCAATGGGAACATAGGTGCCAGGCCCATTTGCAGATCTGTATGTGGGTGTCCTAACCTGGAGCTGAATCCTACAAGCTCTGTAGCTGGTGGATGAGCCAGCTGGGTGTACAGCTCAGCTGTCTCGTGGCTGCCTTGAGCTGCGCTGCTTCTTGGATCGCAAGTGGGAGTATCTAGCCTGACACGATCATCTAGATCCATTCATTGTCGTCTTGATGCTGTAGATCTTTTAGAAGGATGAAGGAAAGAGCAATAGGCCGTATTTTGCAGGTACTTTAGGAGAAAACTTGCATGGCACTTGTGAGTGACAGGGCATGAGTTCTCTGCTAATCCCCGTGTACTCTAACTAAAGGTCTTCAAGAATTCTGGTTTTTGGTAGACAGCCACTTTCCCAAAGCAGGTTTTGGTGCATAAGTCTAGTGGCAGATAAAAAACCAGTTATATTATGTGAAAGGGGAAGTAGGTGGGGGGTAACTAAGAATAACTTGACACTGGAAACTTAGAATGTTGTCTGACTAAGTGGAACCAAATCTACCCTGAGGCAAGTTAATCCCACTGGAATCAACCACTTCTAACACTCAATTATAGAGCATTGTCAGCTCATGTGCTTCTTCTTTGAGGAGATATTTTGATATCCCCTCACTGTTATTAACTGACCTTATACTACAGGTTCACTCTTTACTTTTTTTCCCCTTCTGCTTTTAAGCTGAAATTTGATGTGTACATAAACACTTGCTGGATTTGTTTTGGGCGTAAGGAGTATAAAACTTTGTTTTTACTGTGAGCAGCTTAAGGATGCATAAAAAAACAGGTACAAGATAATTGCATTGTTGTTTGGAACTCTAAAGGTGTGTAGTGTAGGACATCCTTCTCCCTCCCTCCCGCCCCCCCATAGGATGGGCCGTTGTTCCTTCCAGTATTGCAAAGGATCCCCGTCTGTTTCTTTTTTTTTCTTTTCCTTTTTAAATGGGTATGTGAAACCATACTATAACCAGACAATTATCTTAGCAGAAAAATGTTAAAATTATAATTCATACTTTGCATGGAGTAGATGAATACATATCCAGCAGTAGATGAAAAGTTTATCTAGCATTTTGTACTACTCGTACACTGAAATACATTTATATGGAGTGGTTTGGGGAGTTGTTTACACTAAGAATGCAGATGAGGTGATAGTGTGTATACTTTTTTCCTTTATTTTAACATGGGAAAAAGGCCGTTCCATGGGATCACGAGCTGCTGCCTCTGTGATATGTCAGCTTAGCCAGGATGATGATGATGACTTCATTCAAGGTCTGGTATGTTTATCGTACCCATTGCATCGACCGAAACTTCAGTCCAAGCTCCGGGATGAAGATTTATTATTTATCAGATGTCCAGTGCTGTTTGTCTCAGGATCAGCAGATGAGATGTGTGAAAAAGTGAGTATCCTTGTAAATCCCTCTATGAAGGGGCAGTATGGAGGAACAGGAGTGAGTCTGAGTGATGTTAGTACTCGTATCCACAGCAGTGACTTTGATGAAGTCTTCTCTAAATATATATGTGTGTGTGTATGTATGTATGTATATATATCTTCTGAAGGAAGATTTGGGTAGGAAACTTCATCAGATTTAGGGAAACCTGGGTTGCTTTCTTTTGCTCTTTAGCACATCTGGATCATGCTTGATCATCTGCTTTAGGAAACTTATATCTGAAGTATTTATTTGCCAAAACATTAATGTTTTTTCCTTTTTTTGCTAGGATAAATTTTACAGAGTAAGTGGCATATAGAAGGAGCAAGTTATTTACTGTTCTGCTTTCACCAGTTCAAGTTACGAAACCTAAACACTGCTGTGCTACTGGTCCACATTCATCACCTCTTCATGGCATTCTAGCAAAGCAGTTCTACCTGGAAGTTAGACTTTTGGGATAGCAATATTTTTGTTGAGATGAAGAACAGGTGTGCAGTGATCAGAATAGTGTTTTTCTGCTTTGTTTTCTTGCAAAGTAGATATCTGTTGTTCTTGAATGGTTCAGCCTGAATTTGGGATGGTGTGCAATTACCATTTTCCATGCTTGGACAGTTTCTAAGGAGTCATAACACTTTCATGAGGAGTTGTCACTGAAATTAGTCTGGTTAGCAACCAGCAGATACTTGGAATGCCCTCCTAATGGGGGACAATCTTGAAGTCTTTCTGAGTTGGTTCTGCTGACTCAGAAAGCTGAACAGTCAGGGCTAGTCTTCAGGGGATTATGTTGATATTCTGGCACTGTACACAAATCTGAGTTAGGTTCTGTTGTTTCATTGCTAGTACGCCCCTCTGGCAGTAAGAGTGCATTCCGTTGTCAGTGTAGGGAAGGAGCTTTCACAAAGTTATGACCTCTGCAATTTTTGAAGTTTTAAATTTCTGCTGTTCTGTGTTCGAGTGAGTGACACTGAGGGCTAGCCTTCGAGCACATTCCGTTACTGAATATAGTATTACTACATCTTTTCTGTCACTGTCTTTTTAATTCACGTGCAACTCCTTTTTGTTTTTAAAAATTGCTTATTATGTGTTGCATAAGCAAAGTGAAAGACATCTGTATGTTCTAAAATATGCAGCAGCTAATTGTCTAACTTTTCCATTCTTATTTTCTGCATAGCAATTGTTAGAAGGTGTGGCAAGCAAAATGAAAGCCCCTAAAAAAATCCATTGGATTGATAAAGCAAACCATGGGATGGCAGTTAAAGGACGAACAGAAGAAGATGTCATGGAAGAAATAAATGCACAAGTTTTTTCTTGGATTAGAGAGAATACTGAACTGGAGCACAAATGACTTGCAGTGGTTAAGCAGTAACTTCAATTAGCTTTTTCTTAAATGCAACAAATTAGTTTGAGACGCATTTTTGAAAACAAGTGTTTTCAGAGGTCTAAGTGTAAATGTAAATAATACTTTTTTATGAATGAAAAAAATTACGCAAAACAATAAAGAACATTTTAAAGGAAAGATGGGAAACACCAAATATTCAGTGTCTGGGCAGCATTGTTTTTAGTATTCACAAGCAAAAACTGTATACAACACTTAATGCTCTGCATTACCAAGCCACTGTTTTTTTGACTAGATTTTTTTCAGTATGTTACTTCTAAAGACTTGGTGTCAAAATAATATTTGATGCATTTTTATTTCTGAATATATTACTGATGCTAAACTTGTTTGAAGTTAAAACCTACTGATCTGTAGAAGTCTGTGAGCATACACCCTAAGGCTGGACAGCATGGTTTTACGACTCTACATTGGTGCCCTATTCCGGCATTCCAGTGTGCTGCAAGAACTGTGATGCAAGCAGAGGAACCTCCCATCGTTCATGTCACTACCGTAAGGAGCCAGCTCTCCACGTACGTGTGGAGTGGGGGAGGAGGGGGATGGACATGTGGTGGTGCAAACACAGCACGGTGGTCACAATTTTGAAAAGTCAACCTCCAGAGGACTCTGGACACACAGGCTATAAAAGACAAATTGGTTGTGCTGATGGAGGAACGCCTGGAGGAGGGAGCCTGTCTGCCTCCTGTATGGCATGTTGCACAAGGCGGGACGGCTCAGACGGCATGTGGGGGTCTGGACTTCATTACTCATTAGCAGAAGGAACTCAGGTCTGATGTTGGGGATTGCTTACAGGTGCTTGTAGTTGTGTTTTGCATTACGGACTGAATAACCTGTTGCTATGGGGTGGTTTTACCCAGCTGAGCAGCAGAACTCCACCACAACCGCTCTCTCTCCCCCTCCTCAAAGGAACGGGGAGAAAATAGGATGGACAAGGGCTCAAGGGTTGAAATAAGGACAGGGAGATCACTCACCAGTTACTGTCATGGGCAAAACAGACTCAACATAGGGAGATTAATATAATTTATTACTATCTCTAGCAGACTAGAGCAGTGAGAAACTAAAAGCAAACTAAAAACACCTTCCCCCATCCACCCTCTTCTACCTCCTCCCCCCGAAGCAGCGTAGGGGAACGGGGAATGGGGGCTGCGGTCAGCCCACATCGCTTCCTCTCTGCTGCTCCTTCATGGTCACTCTCTGCCCCTGCCCGTGTGGGGTCCCTCCCACGGGATGCCGTCCTTCCTGAATGGATCCTGCGTGGGCTTCCCACAGGCTGCAGCTCTTCAAGAGCTGCTCCACCATGGGCCTCACCACAGGCCACAGGGGAACTTCTGCTCCATGCCTGGAGCACCTCCTGCCCTCCTTCTTCACTGACCTTGGTGTCTGCAGGGCTGTTCCTCACTCCTCTCTCTCCCAGCTGCTGTTGTGCAGCAGTTTTTTCCCTTCCTTAAATCTGCTCTCCCAGAGGCACAACCAGCATCGCTCACTGGCTCAGCTCTGGCCAGCAGCGGGTCCCTTTTGGAGCCGGCTGGAGCTGGCTCTTCTCTGACATGGGACAGCTTCTGGAATCTTCTCACGGAAGCCACCCCTGTGGCCCCCCTGCTACCAAACCTTTACCATGTAAACCCAATACATGGTATAACTAGATTATAGCAATAGGCTAATTGCCTTCAGCCAAATAATCAGCAAGTATCAGCTGAATGATGACCTGTGAGCTGGAATGGCTGGTTGATCCTGAGAAAAGTGTCTTGATGTCTTCTGAGATGGTGGTCTTACCTCCTCCACTGCCAAGGGTTCCCTAAAACCTCCTCTGGTCGTTCTGCATCTTTATGACTTGCAGCTTGCTGCCACAGTGTTATCAGTTGAATGTGAATATGCAGGCCTAGCCTGGAGGTTCTTCCTGGGAGTAACTTTTGTTTGCGACAATGCAGAGCTGCTTAAATGTACTGAGTCAGCCCTGGTGAGCTCAGATGATTTTTTGTGTTGACTTAGTCAGGTGATTACATCTGCTAGCTTTATTTTGGTACTGTACTCTCTCTCAAAAAAATAAAATCTATTCAGGACTTGGTTATTCTAGCTAAATTATAACATATTGCTTATCAAGTGATTGAACAAACTACTCTTTAGGTAGAGTATGTATGTATAGCATACACTATAGTATACACTTACTATAAGGAAAATAACAGGCAGATGAAAGTTAAAAATCTTATGTGACATCATTCTGTCATTTCTTACAAGATGCCTCAAGAACACTGCTCTCCCAACAGTAATGTTGTTCAATAAGCAGGGCACACGTCTACACGTTCACATCCAATTTCAAAAGGCACATAAAGAAAATAGCCATACAGATTTTAAGTTGACTGGCCATGTTACAGAGAAAAAAATCCTCACTTTTGACTGGGGAGATATGTTCAAACTTTAGAATTTGATGAATTTAGACTTGACTTTACATGCATCAGTGTGGCATTTTGAGATGATGTTGGTATGTTCAGAAAGTAACAGTTGAGTTTCTCTCAGTGGAAAAGAGGTATTTTAAGAACAGAATTGTGAAAGAATGGTTTATTTTCAGTAGTCGCTGCTCAATGCTACTTAATTCTTTTTACATTGCCAAAAGAGACTGAGTTTCATAGACAAAACATCTGTGAAAAATCATATGGAACTTAAAATTTTTATCTAAGATACCTCGTGTCCAGTAGAGTTGTATTTTTCCTTCAGGTTAAAAGCATACTATAAACCCCACATCATTGTCTTTGAGAGTAGCGACTCTCAGAAGGAACAAAATTATGGTTTGAGAAGGACCACTTTGGATAGACGCACGGGGGAGCAGATTTACAATTATTTTCTAGCTGTTTTTGCAGAACGTGCTTGTAACTAGACTCAGTATACCAAGCATCTTGTGTGAGTCAAAAGTATCTGCATTCGAAAAGTATCTCAGGACAGTAACAAATGACTGATAGAAACATGGTTTTTATTAAAAAAAAATATATATATAAAACAGTTTTTGAACAAGGCTCCATGACCTCTCCGTGATAAAAAGGAAATAAGTGGTAGTTGGTTTTCTTCCATGTGTAGATCATGATAGAGTAAACTTCATAATAGCCATTGAAATTTTAATTCTAATTTTCCCTCTTTCTTTAAGAAGTGATTCTGAACATAGGTAAATATTCAAAAAATTATTTCTTTCTGTCAGAGTTCATCTTTGGTCTGTAATCAAGAAAGAAGAAACATTTTCTAGTTAATAGAAATCTCAATTTTCAATTGTCTAGTCCTGCAAATACACTAAGAAATGTTTTTAAGACATTAATAGTTTGGTAACCAATACCGTGTGTTATTGAGCAATGGTTTTTCCAATTTGGTTGAATACGAACTGAAGACATTCAGCACTTTACATTTAACACTGTAGGTCTTGTACCTTTTTTCTGTGGCAAGTACACGGAAAAAGTTCATCATCAGGCTGCAGCACTTTCTCCATGCCATCTCTGATTTTTGGCTCACTGACTTGCAAACTGGCGTACTCCTAGTTTTAAAAAAGGAAGGTGATGTCAACTCATAAACTTGTTACACTGTACATCTGGTTGTAAATACTGCAGCAACTCAGCTGAATAATTCTGTAAAAACTCTGGGGCTACACAGTCTGTTACTCCATCCACACTGTCACAGAAAGGCTAAGCAGACACTTAACTGCTGACAGGATCCCCTTCGGGTGCCTCACTGGAGTTTCGCTATCTTGGTGCTAATGCACAGGTATTTTCAGCTGTGGTTCACAGGGTGTGCATCTGATGTGGAGTTCTTTGATCATTGTGAGCAATGTATTCTTGCAGATTAAATCAAGATTTATGGGATCTGATTGCTTCTCTCAAACTGCCAGCATAGTCTTAAGGGGTTTCACAGGAAACAACTGCATACAACGTTTATAAACCAACTGAATTTCCTAATTGCTGCCACTTGCTTTGTGGCTTCAAGTACCGGATTGGCCAATTTCCAGTGGCTATGTTGCCCTGAATTCTCTCTATGGGATTTCTGTTTTTGTGGCAGTAGCAGTTAAAAATATACTAACCTGGAAAAGTTTGAAATAGTAACAAAAAATGTGATCTCCCATGAGATTGTTTCTTGCAAATTCTTGTCCAGATTTTGCAATATTTTTTGCCTGTCAAAGAAAAGGAAAGTTTTTTTCTTAAATTCTCTAAAAATGGTAGTTATTTCAGGATGCTAGTGTTGATTCTGGAGTATAGTGTTGATAGTTTAGGATACAAAATAATTTATCATTTATTTTTATCTAATGTGTAAATATCCCTGCACTGAATTGTCCATAAAACGGTAACATAAATCTCTTACTGATACATGGAAGAGATTAGAAATTTAAGCACTATTAATTTTAAAAGTAAGGCATTCTTATGAAAATAGTCTCTAAAATTCAAATTAATTTCCAAAAAAAGGGCAGTATTATGTATTCTTAAAAAGTGCTTTTACTTATGCAGTTGATGACACTCATTCTGAAGTTCTTTCAGAAGGAAACAACAGATTTTATTTTAAAGAAATGCACTTTTTGCTCCCTTATTTTGTCAAGAAACATTGCTGAGTACTTCTAAATGTGTATTTACCTCTTCATCATGCTCTTTTGCCCACTGTAGTTTTTCTAGTAGATCGCTGAGGTCACTTTTAAATGGAATATAGTGTTTCCATGGCTGCAGCTCATTATAAAAATGCTCATAGTAGATGGAGTCTTGCTTTAGCACTACACTGTTTCCTGCTAGTAGATAAGGCAATCTATATGCTGCCACTGTGCCATCAATGTTAATTTGATATTTATACTGGAAAAAAAATGACCGTAAGTTATTAACAAACGAGACCGAAGTAGCTTGGTTAGATTGTATTACTCTGAGGGCACTGGTATTACTGACTTGCCGATATTGAGAAATGTCGGATTGGCTAGGCAAGCATCAATTTTTAAGTAGCTTTTGTTATTTAGTTTGGAATTCATCACAGTGCAGGGTACACAGAGATGCCCTCTTCATCAATTAAGTTCTCCGGAAATTCTTAGACGCTCGTCCTCGGATGTGAGGGTAGATGTGCCACTTCATCCACTGATTTTCCCACTATGTTAGTTATGTTAGTAGTCCTGATCACTGAACCAGGAAAAAGAAATAAAAAGGAACTTGGAGTTATTAGATTACACAAGGTTCTACAGAACCTTTAGATGTAAATCAAATATCATTATTCTCAGTTTAAGAGCTACACAGCAGTTAGTCCCAGTGGAGGGATGCCTATTCATGCTTGTCATTGTTGTGCTGGAAAACTAAAATCACTTTGTTATAAATAATATATACAAAGTTATTTGATAATGGGAAACACTGAGAACCTAGTTCTACAAAAAATTAGTGGCTTACCTTAAAAAAATCAAAAAATGAAATGTGCTTAACAATGGGGCCATACAGGCTTTCATCATGTTTAAAAAAAAAAAAGTTTGTGAAAGCAGCATCTATGATCTCTGGATATTTTCTACTGAGCTTTACAAGTTCAAGCCTCTCTTTGCGGCTGTCACGTCCTCTCCAGAATGCTGTGGTATTCTTGTCTTCCCATGATGGGCCAGTATTTGCTTGAACTGACATCATATCCAGACTAACTCTGCAGGAGAAAGAAATGATTCAATAGTGATGCCCACTGGATTTTTTTTACATATGATTTTAATTTAAGTGCAATTACTTGAAATAATTTATAGTATTAATAGGCAAATGCCAAAGATGAAGGTAAGACACACACCCATGTATGTATTGCATCAGTATTTTTACAATGATGAAAAGAAATAAGGAATGACAAGTCCACAGCCCTGTGGTAAAACAGCATTAGTTCAAAGACAACACTGAGTGTGGAAAGAGGACCTGTCAGCTGTCATGGAAAAAAGCAGCTAAAAGTGGATATGGTTGCCAGATAGATAGGTGATGCAGGGTAATACAGTAATTGATAATGGTGATGAGGCAGCCATGATTAGACCAAAGCAAGGTTTGTATGTAACTGGTTTAATATTTTACTTCCTTAAAAAAAACTGCTAAATTAAAGCACAAAAATTGTGGGCAAGGGGAGCAAATTTAGGAAAAGCCTTGATAATAAAGGCTAGAAAACTGAACTGAATGCAGTAAAATGATAAACAGGTGCAAAATGGCTAATGAAGATATCTTAGAAGCTGAATTTGTAGTGTTCCAAGACAGCAACAGGGCTGTTACCAAGGCCAGCTACCAGTAATCAGTGGGAGAAGGTAGGTCCTTGGTTGAGAACTGGCTACAAAGGCCTGTAAAAGATACAATGTTCTAGGAAAATCAGGAAGAAAGAGTCCTGGCCAGTTGCCAACATGTTCACTGGGGTGAAACAAAGCAAACAAACAAAACACCTACCCTTGAAATATATACTCCAAGTGCTGTCTTCAGCCACTTGACCACATTTAGATAAAGTTTGATATTTGGAATAAAATAGTGGCGTATGTTTTCAAACACATAATTTATATAATGTACAAATTGGTTAATGCTAAGATACTGATTAGTTCTTGCCTACTCACAGAGTGCCAATGTCTCAATGAATAAATAAATAATAAAAGTTAATGTACTGATAATATAAATATCTTTTTGGAAGATCATTCCCTATGAACTTTATGAAAAAATTTAAGAGATTTCTTACCGTCCCATAGTCTCCAAAACAGAGTCTGTTAAGTCATATGTTGGCATGACAATGTCTTTCGACTCACTGGACCCACACCATGAGAAGATAGGGTGCAGGTTCTGTGGGGACTTCTTTTTCTCCAGAGGCCAATCCCCCAAGTTAACAAAAAGTTCTACATCTGGCATTTTCACCTAAACAGAAGCAAAGGAGGCACAAACGCATTTTAATACAAAGCAGTATTCTTCTGGTGGCAACTTGCAATTTGAGAACAACCTCACTAAGAGAAAAGATAAATACTGTAATATCCTCAGTGTACCTGTAATACCTACAGTTAGAAACATCTTAAAGGTACTCAGACCATAGAATAAAGACTATAATTTTTTTTTTTTTTAATAGAATGACAAAAAAATCACATACAAGGTCTTTCTCCCAGTTTAGAGGATGGTTTCTTGTTATAGTTTACATGGTTGGCATACAATCTTTGTTCCAGGCTAGCACTGGGACCTAAGTAAGCAATCGTATAATTCCAAGGTAAGTTGAAGCACCTTGTTGACTGTATGGAAAATTACTGCTGAGTGGTAAATTACTTTTCTGCCATGTCAGTGAACGTATCTGATTCACCCTGTATCTGCATGAAGGCTAAATCCAATAGAAGAGAATTAACAGGAATGAACAGCCATGATGGAAAGATCGATGAAGATGCTGACATTTCGTCAGCACTGGGGTTAATTATTAAACCTAACATTCTCATTTAAAATAGTTGGTAGTACTGAAACCATATCTGAAATCACTGTCTCAACCAAAAAGCAAACAAAATATTGTTGATGGCTAGGAAATGTTGTGACAACAGAGGGCATAATTTTGCTGCTATATGAAATTCTGATGCAGTCCCATCTCAAACATTATGTACAGTTCCTGTCTCTGCAAGCAAAGTAAGAGAAGGTACAACAAAGGGCAGCTACTATGACAGGGATGGAACAGCTGCCTCGGGAGAAGATGAAAATGATGGGACATTTCAATTTGGAGAGCAGAAGGCTGAAGGTGATGTGTGATTGAGTTTTAAGGAGCCTTGAATGCATGGATAATGTGAGTGCAGAACTGATGCTGTAAACGTTCTTTGTTCACCCTGTTTGTGACATTAACTTCTAAATATAAATCTCTACTACATTTCCCTTAGTTGCCTCTTTCAAAGCAAAAGAATCCTAGTCAAATTAGCCTGTCTTTACATACCTGAACATCCTTGTTGCTGTGCAGTTGTTTCTGAGAAAGTGAAACAAGAACTGCATATTTTTCACATGATAAGCTTGTCACAGTTTTTATACTGTGACATATTCTTCTTTCTTTTGTTTTTGCCTCCTTCCTTAATAATTCTTAATGGGATATTTGACTATTATGAATATCTGATTATTATGCTGACATTTTTTGAAAACTGTTGGAATAACTCCAACAGCTGGAATAACTCCTACGCTCTGTCCTGACTAGTAACAGATAATTTAGAGATCAAGATTCTGTATGTGTGATTAGGAATATTTTGTTCAAGTTTTATCATCAACTGTCTTAATGCTTGCATGAAAAAATACGTTCTCCGAAGAACATTTCTGAATATGTTAATAATTCTCAAAATACGCATATATATGTAATAAATAGTTAAAGCCTATTGCTCACTCCCCACCATATATATGTATCAAAGCACTTCTGCTCAAACCCCCTTGTTATTCAGATCAGAATGGCTGGTTACAGTCTAACATTTCAAGATTCTTTTGTGGCCCAAATAGGTTTCACTTTTAAGTTTCTAATTGAATTTATGGACAGAGATAGAAATTAATCATTTGCTGAATATCAAACACCCTCCTAAATGGTTGAAGATATTTTTGTCTAACTTGATGACAAGTTAGGAAAACCTTTGGCAGAGACATCCAGAAATTCTAAAGACAGAGACCCAAAACAGTACTTCCTGTCTTCAGTATACACATTGACAGAAAAGGTTTTATTGTGTCCCTTCACTTCAAAGGGGGTTTGGCTACACTTTCTAATCTTCAGCACTTAACTTTATTAGTACAGTGCCATCTAATGGTTATAATGGACATAGAAAAGCTACAAATTATCTACATCTCCACTGACAGAATCATTTAACTGGTTAAATTCTTTTCTCCAACAGATCTATTGTCTTTCAATGGCACTAATAGAAATTCCTATGCTATTTAACGAGGATGAGGCAAACCATGTTTTCTAAAATCACTGTTTTTGTCTTTGTAGCTACCAAATCTTTTCTAACACTTAATCTAAATCCCTCTGATAGAATTTAATGCCATTATTTCTTGTCCAATGCTGCTGACAGAGAACAGCTTACTTCCAACTTCCATAGAACAACCTTTAAGATAAGTGAAGCTACATTCATGTCTTCCCTTAGACTCCATCATATGAAATAATCCCCACTTATCTGACTGTATGTCTAGTCACTCTTACCATTTTCCCATGTAATGTCAGTAACTGAACAATCTTTTTTGAAGCATGATACCCAAAGCTAGACATAGTAGCATAACTGAGCCATTACGAATCCTCAGTATAGTGGAAAAGTTAATTCACATTTCTTTTGTGTTTATTATGTTAATGTGCGTGCTTTTTTTTGCAACAGCACGCCACTGTTAACTCATTTTAAATTTGTGATGCTATAACCTTCACAGTTTTCTGCAGAAACAGCCACTCATTCCCTATTTTAACTAAGTGCTGTAATTACATGATTTATTTTGTGTAGTATCCTGCCTTTGTCACTTTACCTTTTTTATTCCATACAGTTACTCTTGCTGGTCAAGAAAAATTTTAATTCTGATGCTGTTCTGCGAGATGCTTGCAGGTTCTTTAATTTTTGTTATCTGACAATTCAATATGCATATTTTGTAGTCCATCACTCAGTCAAAATATAACTAAGTTATTAAATGGGGACTGAACCTAAGACAAATCTCTGAAGAATACATTTGTTACACCTTATACCTCTCTGGAAATACTGGCAGCTAGCTATTCTTTAAGTAAGGTTTTCCAAGCAGGTTACAGCAGTTTCTTCTTGAAACTAGACTGGAAGTTTCTTCTAGACAAAGTTCTCTTATCTTGTTTATGAGAAACTGATGAAACTTACCCTCAAAAGCCTAGCTATAATTAAGATCCTTGACATCCATATATGAAGTCTATTATCTTGTTATAGAAGGAAATTCTATAGCTATAACTTGATTTTTTGATGATAAACTCATGTCATTTCATACCAATTGCCTTATTTTTCAGAGGCTTATAAAAATGTGTTTAGTATTTTTTAATAGATTTTTTTAAAAGATTCTTTTTACATGAATGACTCCACACCTTCGTAGCTCCTGTCTCTTCTTTTTTTTCCTTTCAAAGACAGGTGCTTTGTCTTCTCACAGTCAAAAATAGATATGGCTTAACTCGGATATCTTAATATTTCTGTTGCTACTCTCTTCACACAATAATCACATTTCTCTGTGCTGAAGCTTCAGCTCTGCTATATTCTGTCACTATGTACAAAATGTCAAGGTTTTTTTTTCAGAGATTCCCTAGAAAAGAGTCTGTGCAGTGCTTTCTGCTTGTATGTTACGAGAGTTTCCCCACATGCCACCTGTTGGGCTTTTGGTGCTTTCTCAACGTTTTGTGTCTTGTTTTCAACATACAGAATTCAATGAAGAATGATATAAATTCCCTATTTTTTTCAGTCATCCTATAAAAAGTATTCACAGAGACAGAATTTTCTGTTTGATGCTACAGGATGATTTATTTAGCCTGTAGAAAAAAACACACTCTGTCCCACTCTATCAAAGTCTCCAACTCTATAAAGGCCCGGTAATCAATTAACAACATTTGTGATACTCCATACAAACATAAGACAGCATTCCAGAACATCCCAACTTCAAACAAGGAAAACCCATCTGATCTTTCCATTATCAGTGAAATAACAAGAAGAGCTTTTTAACAGAAATAGCAACAAATATACTGAAGTATATGTGTTAAGCCCAAGCTTCTATAAATTAGGACATATAGAATAAATGACTATACAGATGTACTCACTTTTCTTGTCAAAGAAAGAAGTATCGCATCCATGAAAATTCTGAAGCCAACATGTTCCCCATATGTCTTTATATAAACCTGAAAATAACGCAAATATTTTACTGGTCTGGTGTTTTCATGTCAGAGAATAGCCAGCACAATTTAGACTCTTTTAATAACTTAGTAACTAGTCAGATGGTATGGCTTTTTTTTTTTTTTTTTGGAAATGTTCTCTCTCTAATTCATGATAGGAAAGGGAAAAAAAAAGACAAGCTTTGCTTGCTTCTGTGGACCTTTTAGATCTGTCTCATGGAAACAGAAACTGGTTGTCTGTTTCTATAGTGTTCCCTTGTTCTCCCTTCCATATGAAACTCTACTGAAGTAAGTACAGCTTTATTGCAAAGAATTGTAGCTCTGATCCTCAGTGGAGCTAAGTGGTATTTCTTCACCTCAGAGTTATGCACAGTTCACTGATGCATGTCACAATTAGATGATCGTGACACTCTACAACAATATTACTCAGAGAACAGAAAACTGAACTAGCATTTAGGAGACCTGGTTCTGTTCCCAGTACTCATATTGATTGCTCAGAAAGTAATTTGCTTTCACTGTGCTTCAATTGCTTCAGCTGTAACATGGACAAAAAGCATTTTACAAAGTAGGACGGATATTATTGAGCTCAAATACAAGCCGCGAAGGATTCAATTTCAAGGACAAGGAAGCCAGCAAAGGAAGTTTCTTAAAGAACAGATAATGAGAAGCCTTTCAACTGGAAACAGCCAAGAAGCCCAATGGTATCACTTGCCACCAAATTCCCACATGGACTTCAGATCAACCCATACTGTACCTCGTTATCTTTGATGGTGTAATGACACAAACTCTGTCTTTGTCCAAACCTCTGTGGGATTTCTTTTGCAATCTTATCTGGATCAACAACAGGAAAATTTGCTAGGTCTCTTTGAATCTGTGGAATGACCTGAGGGCAGTTCATCTCTTCCAGCCATACATTGCTCTCCTCCTGAGGGCAGTCACAGTTTTCATGGTAAACCGGTCCTATTAGGAACACAATTACTATTTTAATGAGTCACACTATTAAGCCACTGAGATCAGAAAAGAGGGTCAAGCACTGAGCACTCATTGTTTAGGGCCAAACATTCAGCAGCTCTAAATATCTAAACAGACGTGGTTCTTTTGTTGTTGGTTCGTTGGTTTTTTTGTTTTTTTGGTTTTTGTTTTTTAACTCCAATGGCATCATGCCTAGCTACGTCAGCTTCTGTGCGAACCCTTTACATGTACTTGCTTGGCATTAGCTTCATAGCATTTGCTCCTTTTTACTATATTGAATAACACATGCGTGACACTTATAAACAGTCCATGATTCCATGGGATTTGATAGTCCTCAGCATTTCTGGAGAGGTACTGAAGTCTCGCAGAATCCTATGCTAATCCCTGAAAACACTCTGGGATACAGTTTCCGAGAAAAAGCCATGATATGAAATCTGTGCATAGTGCTGCTTCTTACCTTTTAAAATATATGGAGACTTTGCAACATGTTTATCTCTGGTTTTGACTTCTATCTTCAGGTTTTTGTAGCTTGCATACATCCTGTATCTTACAATAAAGGAACCATCCTTCCTGTCTAATACTTGCACACCAACTCGAGTAAACTGTTCATCAGGAGCAGTGATCTTCACCTGGAATGCATTTTCGCCTGGTGATGACGTGAACCTACCCAGAGAATAAGTGGGAGCTTGGTTAAACAGTAAACACACAACAGGTTTCTTAGTTTTATCTATGCTTTTTAAATTTAACAGATTTCCAGTGACTTCACTGAGCCACACTAGGTCTTTATGAACACATCCTAATGTTCACAGGGCAGACATGATTTTCCCAAAGATAATTTTATCAAGTTACCTAAAATGTCTCATGCTCTTAGAAGCACTAGGTATCAAGATGTTTCCACTCAGATATTCATGAACATACCTCAAAAATTACTTGGTGCCCTGTATGTTGAACAGTATTGGAAACAGTCTTTGCTTTGAGTGTCTGGAAACAGAGCACTTTTAAAAACCCAGTGGAGCTCTTGGTTAGTTACACTTGGAGCTCCCAAGTGTAAAGTGATGGGAAGGTAGACAGCATGCAAATAAATGGATCTTGGTGGATATAAAACACAACAGAACAAGCTTAATTTTGCAGCTGTTATTTTACACATATGGAAGCAAAATATTTCCAGTTTATTCTATTTCCCAGGTATTATTTAGGGCAGTGAAGAATGAAGTTAAACTTCTAATAATGTGCAGTCCTTAATTTTTATGGTAGCCCACACAAGAGAAAAAAGGATATTAGAAATGCCCATGTCTTGACAGGGAAAAAAATATTACAGTAGGATCATGTAATTCAATGTGTACTTGTCCAGACATACTGGCAAGCTGCCAGTTCACCTGAAAATAGAAGAAATATTTACTGTCCAAGATAAGTTGAATTGGCAGCTGCCAGACCTGCGTGTGCACCTAATCTGGACAACCTGTTTGGAGCACTCCAAGCTCCCATCTAGCCTGTATGGTCAGGACTTCTTTCCTGTAGAAAGCTGCAGAAAAGGTGTGGAGAACCTTGTTGCACCCTAATGTTGGGTTGAGATGTGGCTGAGGCATCTACCTGGACCTAGGAAATGGCAAGTGCTCCCTAACCCTGGAGCAATCACCATGGGACATGAATAACGGGGAGTCCACTCCTGTAAGGATACCTGAACAAAGCCACGCAAACCCTGCTTAGGAAAGAAATGAGAAGGCATGCTGATGAAATGGAAAGCCATGAGTTTCCTCTAAAATCTAAGTTTACCTGTTTAATTCCTATGAAGGTCACCTAATGCTCTATAGAGTATACGCTAAATGACTCCACTGATCTGGTGCCCACCTGTTTGAGAGAAATACTGATATTCCTAACAGTGGAAACGAGCAGGACACTCAAACGGGTATATCATAGATTAAATATACCAGTTACTGGTAAGTATTTGACAAAGCAGAATAAATCACAAATTGTTGATTGGACCAATACGCATGTTTTACTGTTTGACATTTTTGGATTATTTTATTTTCTCATCTCACTTCATCCCATTGTGTAGTATTTGATATCCCTAAAGAGATTAACTGGCTTTTTCTAAGTGATATACGGAAAGAGTCACACAAGGAGCCTTCAGCACCAGTAATTAACCTTTCTACATGAAACTCCAAGTAAATTCCTTTACTGAAAGGTGAACATAGTTCAGCCAGGACATAAGCAGATAAGGTCTGTCCCGCGGAGGATGCTCAAACCTGAACGGGAATGCTGGCACTGCTTTGACTCAAAGGGGGAAAGCGGGAAGCTTCGCTCCCTCCCAAGAAACCCTTCAATTACGATTCGGACCCAGAGTCAGCAAACCCTTAAGAAGCTGCCTGCCTAACTGGAGGAAAGTCGCACACCCACACATCTGTTTTTGGGGTGGTAAAGCCCGGAGATGGGCAAACAGAAAGCTGTGCTGTTCTCAGTGTAATTCATTTCATCATCTTGGCTGCGAGCGGGGAGGCGGACAACGCCTGCGGAGTGAGAAAGTAACTTTTTAATCGACCCCTCGATCCTCTGCCCCTAAGCGAAGTGCAAAGTCTGTGGAAAGCCGCCGCCGTCCTTACCTGCGCCCCTCAGCGTCCACGGCCTGCACGTAGAAATAGCGGGCGGGGAGGACAGCCTCAGCCCGCAGCCCGGGCCCCCATACGGCGCTGCGCTCGGGGCTCAGCCGGCTCCCTCCGCCCGCCGCAGCGGCTCCCAGCGCGAAGCAAAGCACCCAAAGGCCACACATTTACAGGGCCTCCCCGACGGAGAAACACCGCCGGGCAGCCGGAGGGAGCGCAGCGGGGGCGGAGAAGCAGCCGGGGAGGCCGGGCGGCGGTCCCGTCGCACCTCAGCCGCGACCTGGCTCCGGGCTGGACAAAGCCGCCGGGGACCTCCCTCCTTCCCTCACCGCCGCACCGGGCAGTCCCGCCTCCGGGACAGTCGGCGCCTGCTGCCGGCCCGGGTGCCGGTCCCGGTCCCCGTCCCCGCGAGCAGGCCGGCCGGCTCGCCTCCTCACCGCGGCATCCCCGCAGCGCCGACGGGAGCGGAGCGGATGGGAAGGGAGGGGAGGGGAAGGGAGCGGAGGGGAGCGGCCACCAGCCTCACGCGGCGGCTCCCGAGGGGCGGCGCGGGGCGGGCGGCGCGGCGCTGCTGGGAGTTGTGGTCCTTCCTGCCGGGGCGGGAGCCGAGCTCCGCGGGAGGGCGGCCGTTGGCGGCCATTGGCGGCCGTTAGTGGCCCGCGCCGCGCTAGGCCTGAGCTCCCCCAGGCCCGGGGCGACTCGCCGGCTCCGAGCGGCGGAGCTCCGAGCTGGGCCGTGGCCAACCCCCCGGGATCAGCTCCGTGGAAAGGGGCTCGGAAAAGCCGGCTTTGTCCGTGTTTTTTGCGGCGTAGCTAGGTTCTCCGTGTTACAAGCTGAAGCCCCGCAGTGCTTGTGCCGTCCTGTCCTCGTAACAGTGGTGCGAGAAATTAAGTAGTTTACAGTGAGGAAAATAAGCGTGTAAAATCCTCCCCGCGCAGCGCCCTGTAACTGAGCTCGTGGTCCTGAATGGCCTTGATCAGCAGCTAAGGGCACTGTGCTTACCTCCGCACGCTTCTCCTGAAGCGTTGCCATTTGGGATGCTGCGTTCATACTGTCACTTAATGCGGTCCTGGGGGAGGCTCTGCGCCTCGGGGGACGGAGCCGAGCCCACGGCACCACGATAACCAGTCCCCTCTTCTGCACGTTCGGGTCTTCATCAGTAAAACGGTCCAAGTCCTCAGACCTAACAAGCAGATAAAAGCGTAAAAAGACGCAAGGTTTATTGAAGCATTTCACACCATAAAAGTGCTGATTTTGCTCCTAATAAACATTCAGCATTTCCATGTTTTAGCATTGACTCCAGAAACTCTGGAATTTCTAGGTTGTCAAGAAGCAAGCAAGCCAAGGCAGTTTAAGTTGGACGAATGGCAATTATGCACTTGTGTTTCTAAATAGAGGTTTTCTATAATGTTTGAGTTTGGCTATAAAGTTCTGCTTTTCTGAATTTATATATATATGTATGTATATCTATCTATCTTTTGAAAGCAGGATGAAATTGTGAAAACTAGAGTGAGTCACCTGTTCTGAGTGGGGATGTAACACACTGCGGAGGTGGAAAGAAGTCCAGATTAAACAGCTGGCCTTGCGGCTTTGTGCAAATCCTGGAGCCTCTCTTGCCTCAAAAACCTTGAGGATTGGCTTCAAAGAAGTTCAGAGACCACTGAAAACCCTGAACTGCAGCAAAGAAATAGAAAATACTCTGGATGGACGAGCTGGTGCTACGTGCTGTGCTTGGGTTTCATCAGCCTTTGGGGCGTAGTAGTGTACTGCTTACCTGACTGCTGATTATGTCCTCCTAGGACCTGGATCCACAGGTTTAGTAAAAGCTAAATGGAGAGGGCTTGACATATTCCTCTCATCTGAACAGTATCAGTTTTCTTACCAATATTTCTTAAAAAACATTGAACAAGGAAGATCTGGATTTCCAAATTAGTAAGACACCATGGAAAATGCCAGGGTATTTAGCCTATCAATCAGGTTTTTTTTCAGACTTGAGATGAGGCTTGAGGGACAGAGGTTTAAAAGGAATCCTCAGTTTCTTGAAAGTGATCATGGTTAATACCAGACTCTGAGAAGCAGCGCAACTCCTACTGCACAGAAGAGCAAATACAAACAGCGTGAGACACTGACACTGTTCTTAAATGCATACGTACACAC
Source organism: Chauna torquata (assembly GCA_013399475.1). Classification (NCBI taxonomy): domain Eukaryota; kingdom Metazoa; phylum Chordata; class Aves; order Anseriformes; family Anhimidae; genus Chauna; species Chauna torquata. The sequence goes on along the minus strand of VXAL01014423.1, from coordinate 215,749 downwards.
ACATACTCAAACACTTTTCTTTGTCATATAGCTACGGAAACCTTCTCAAAATTAAAGCTTCTTTGTGGGAGAACTTCAATCCCACAAGATAATTTCAATTTTCCTCTTTATGGTTTTTCTCTTGTGTGGTGGTTTTACCCAGCTCAGCAGGTGACCTCCACCACAACCGCTCGCTCACTCCCCCTCCTCAAAGAAACAGGGGGAGAAAATATGATGGACAAGGGCTTAAGGGTTGAGATAAGGACAAGAAGGTTGCTCACTAATTATCGTCATGGGCAAAACAGACTCAACATAGGGAGATTAGTATAATTTATTACTATGACTAGCGAACTAGAGCAGTGAGAAACTAAAAGCAAACTAAAAACGCCTCCCCCCCATCCACCCTCTTCTACCTCCTCCCCCCGAGCGGCGCAGGGGAACGGGGAATGGGGGCTGCGGTCAGCCCACATCGCTGCGTCTCCGCCGCTCCTTCATGGTCGCTCTCTGTTCCCCTGCTCCAACGTGGGNATGGGCTGCAGCCTCCTTCAGGCCACATCCACCTGCTCCTCCGTGGGCTCCTCCACGGGCTGCAGCGTGGAGATCTGCTCCATGTGGTACCCCATGGGCTGCAGGGGGACAGCCTGCTCCACCATGGGCCTCACCACAGGCCACAGGGGAAGTTCTGCTCCGGCGCCTGGAGCACCTCCTGCCCTCCTTCTTCACTGATCTTGGTGTCTGCAGGGCTGTTCCTCACTCCTCTCACTCCCAGCTGCTGTTGCGCAGCAGTTTTTTCCCCTTCTTAAATCTGCTCTCACAGAGGCGCAAACAACATCGCTCATTGGTTCAGGTCTGGCCAGCGGTGCATCCCTTTTGGAGCCGGCTGGAGCTGGCTCTGATCTGACATGGGGCAGCTTCTGGAATCTTCTCACAGAAGCCACCCCTGTGGCCCCCCTGCTACCAAACCTTTACCACATAAACCCAATACATCTTGTTAAGGCAAACAATACAGAAAATTGAACCTCGTTATCAAGGAGTCTTGAATTTTGAAGAGATTTTCCATTTTGAAATACTGCAAATGTATTTATAAGAAAAGCACACAACAAATCAGTTGCTTTCAGAAAATCACAGGCTGAGAAAGGGACACATGGGTCCATAAACTTAGTCTTTTCCAATGAGCAACTTCATCGCAAAATGCCTTAAAAAATTGTCAAGTTCCAACTTCTAAAAACATAGTTTCTGCCTCCTGCTGTTCCTATTGGCATGACTTTTCAGGACTGCATTCCACTAGCAGCTAGAAGACTTCCTATTTCCAATCTAAAAATTTATGCAGGCCATATTCTATATCTGTGACCCTTTAGCTCTTCTCTTTTCCCCATCTCTACTTTCTTGATGTATTCTACAGACTGAAATCACACTCCTTCTCAGCTTATGCTTTGCTGTATGAAACAAGGTAGTCTCCTTTAATAGAACTTTAAAGATGTTTTCATTTAAAAATAAATTTCATAGCTGTAGAAATCAAAGAATGTACTACCTCTTCCTAGTAGGGGGGCACCAGCATGTTAAGGAAAGTACAACAGTGATGAAGTAAAGGTGACACACATCTACCCTCCTGTCTTTCTCTCCTCCAGTTTTTCTTCCCCCACATAAATACAGCTCAGGCAGTCTGTGTACAGATTTGACACTATTTGTCAGCACCCAAACAAGCTATAAAATAAATCGTACAACCTAATTTTAGTTTTGGCTGGCAAAGCCAACGTTGTTGCTATCCTAGTGCTTGTAATCTGGCTCAGAAAAAAAATGCTTTGGAGGCAGAATTGTTTAATTACTTCAAAGGCTGTTGGCTGACTAAGGCTCAACAGGCTTCCAGCTGGCAAAGACATAAGCGATGCTGTTCTCCATTCGAGAGGTAGGCTGCTTCAGGATGAAGCCACATAAAATTCTGAATTCGATATAGGTCTTGTCATATTTGTATCTACAGGATGGCAAACTTGGCTACGCCAACAAGCATTATAGGACTTTTGCCACTTTGCTCAAGCTACTGACTGAAAACTAGCAACCAACTCCGATGTTTGAGATTTGTTTCTTCTTTTCATTGTTTGCAGCACCACTCACAGAAACTGTTGCTTGGATTAGGGATCTGTGGTTTGAGGGCACTACGCTGTACTAGCACGGAATTTTCTCGCAGCAGGACACCGTAACTTTTTGATCTTTTTTTTTTTTTTAAATTCTAGGATAATGACATAGTGAGCCATATAAGTGATCATTTAATGTTACAAATCTGATTAATGTAAATAAATGTTAAATAATTGTGGCAGTGCCCCAAATGCCCCACTCATGTCTTCGGAGTCACTGTATTTGCTGATATTGAAAATACAGTAACTGCAGCAAATATGAGGCGGGAAACATTTTCAGCGCGTCTAGACACTGTTTTCTGAAATAATCTGTTGTCTCTTCACACAATTTTCCTGAAGCATTGCTGTTACACTTGAGCTGCACTGCTCTTACTGCGGCCAGAGAGGAACCAAGAGAAACGTGGTGCAAGCGACAAACTCGGATGCCTGTGCCTGGTTCCCCAGCATGAACCCAAGGCTGTTCCAAGTTCCTACACTTTCCCTACCCTGAATGGGAAGATGTAGCTGCTTTGGAAGAGCGACACAAAAGCTATGCCAGGGCTTGCCGTGAGACTGCTGTATTTTAATCTGATGTCGGCTTAGAGCAGCAGCAGGAGGCGCGGACACAGGGCTGCAGTCCAGGACACCCCGCTCCCGTCACAGCACCAAGCACAGGCGAGCAGCCTCCGGCTTCATCTTCTGCCCACGTCGAGCCCCCGCTCTGGGCTGTGCTCGGATCGTGCGGGGAGCGTTTCCACGGGCAACAACCCCAACCTGGCGGTGTGGGAGAGCCGAAACCGCGTTCCCCACACGGGTCAGGTTTGGGGAACGCAGGCACCAGAGAGCCAGGTAAGCAGGCGGGCCGCGTTAAAAGGGGACGCGTTGGATGCAGACAGGTGACTCCCAGCCCGCTGAGCCGGGAACCTCAGGGGTTACCCGTCTGGAGCTGGGCAGCTTCGGTCAGCACGCATCAGCTTTTGGCTGGCTGTCAGCAGCGGCCGATTTATATAAGTCTGTTCCACAGCCATGAGTCGACACAGCCTCGCTTTTCCACATGCATTCGGAGCCTGCTGCTCCACACAGCCAGAGACCAACCAGGTAAAGCCAAATCTCCTCTCTTTCTCCCCCTGCAGGGCACGAGGCCGGCCCGGGCAGCAGCGCAGGCACCGAGCGACCGCTCCCTGGACCTCGGCCTCGGCGTGCGCCGCGTGGAGGCGGCGACCACCTCCTCCCTCGTCCCCCCCGCCGGACGAGACCATGAGGGAGCAGACCTGGGGGGGGGGAAGATCACAGCGAAAGAGGTGCCTCTCGCCGTCGCCCAGGCGCCGTCACCGCCCCACCGGGAGATGCGCAGGCGGCTCCTCCGTGACAACCGCGACGGCCCGCGGGACGAGCGCGGCGGCCGCCGCCGGCCGCCCCGCGCCTCC
>VXAL01014423.1:175115-211962 GCA_013399475.1 Chauna torquata | reverse complement strand
GACCGCGGGGCGGCCGTGTGGGCCTCCCCGGGAGGGGAGCCCCGAGCGGAGCTGGTCGTGGGGGGTGCGCGCCGCCGGGACGCCGGAGCCGATGGGAGTGGGCCCTGCCGGGGGGTGCTCCGCGGGGCCGGGCGGGAAGCCCCCGTAAGCCTTCAGTGGCTGCGTGTGCCCGCTAGCGGGCTGTTACGTTGCCTCGTAGTCCTCCCGCCCGCCGCAAGCCGGCTCGCGTTCGCTCGCGAGAGGCGTTTGTGGAAGAGAAGGCTCGTGCGCTGTTGGATGAGTTCAGTGGCCATGAGTCAGGATTGCAGACGTGTGCTCTCGTGAAACTCTTGCCTTCTTTGCGTCAGGTTTCCCATCTGCGGAATGTGTGTTTGCACCACGGAAGTGCAAACTGCTGACGTGACGGATAGCAGATATTATCAATTTGCTTTGTAAAAAGAGATAATTAAAAGCAAGCCAGCCTTCTAAATTAGTTTTTTGTAACTCTTAGCTACTGTCAACAAAACCTGATGCTCTTTTTTCGCTCGGTTTGAAGAATACAAAAATAAAAGGGAACCCTTAACAGCTGTATAAGGAAAGCAGCGAAACAGATTGAATCTAGTGTTGTCAGTTTACAGTAAACAAAGGTAATAGTTATCGCCATTTTTTGTAAAATTGAACTTCACTTGCAGCAGAAGCATGCAGGATTTTTCAGAATTAAGTGACCTTAAGTTGCTTTGTGATTTACTAATTTGTATAAATTATTTTGTGCTATACCTGTGCAACGTATTGTGACTTTAAAGGAACAGGAGTGATCAACCACAATTATATAAGTGTACGAAACTTTCACAGTTTGTAAACCAGCACAGGAGTTTAAAACAAGAGTATTTACTCATGATGTTTTCATCATTGTATCACTATGGTGTATGCGGTTGACACTTCAGAAATAATACAGTGCCATTTGAAGAATTCTAGAGATGCTTAGGAAAAGATATTATGTGCATTTTGATGTATTGTGAAAAGTATTTCAGGTTTTTCTGGATCTGGCTTCAGAAATAAGCTTTGTGTGTATTTTTAAGTTGCTGAGGTACCTATACTGACATCTTGTTTTCTTTCAGGTACCTCGTCAATAGCTTGCAGTGGCAATGGAGGCAATGATGCAAACTATGTGGTAACTAAAACATAAATAAAAATATTCCTAGCTGTACAATACTCTTTCAATATAATTCAATGCCTAACATTTCAGAAGAGGAAAAGGAGAATGGTCCTGGAAACAATGGAAACACTGAAAAGAAACCTGGGAAAGAATCCCTAGAAGCTTCCCTTCATGATCCTGTAAAGCCATACTGCATGTCAGATGCCTCCACTGCATCATTGGTGTCTAGGAGAGATGGGCATTACCCATGGGGCTGTCCTGTGACTCATACACAGGAGAAATTTTATACCATTTGTTCAGACTATGCTTTTTTAAACAGAGTAACATCTATTTGTAAAAGCCCAAGTGCTTCAGTTAGTGCCTGCCTGTCGGGCGGTGCTGCCTTAAATGTTGGAAATAGCACACCTAGCTTACTGGGCGTTCAAACTGGTGCTTCAGAGATAATCTACGGTGAGGATGCTGACTTGGAAAACTTGTCTGGCAGTCTTGGAAAGCTTCCACTGGCATGGGAAATTGACAAATCAGAATTCAACAGCGTGACCACAAATCTTAAAAACAAAGCAGGTGAGATAGTGAACATTGGATCTTGTGTTAGAAAAGGATACGTGTTTAGAGCTTGCTTGTGGAGGGGGAAGGTCAGTACTCATATTTCTTGTGGAGGTGCTGTAGAAGAGGCTGTACCTCATTTCAAACAACTTGCTTATCAGCAAAGGAGAAAGTGAGGCAGGAGGAGTGAAAGTCAAATGTAGCTGCTTGGTAGGTGGCTCTAAAACAAGGGTGGCTTGTACTTAACTGTGTGTATGGTGTGTTTTTTTTTTTTTTTTTTTGGTGGATTTGTTTGTTTGTTTAGTAGAACCTAATGCATTATGCAGTGATTACTTTTACCTGTTAGGTACAGTTTTGTCACTTGCAGAAGTGTTTGAGGGTACTTCATAGATGTTTGGAAATTGAAGGTGTGCTTTATTCATAACAAGAAATAAATGAAGCCATTACAGTTATCTAGGAGAGCAGTTGGTTTCTGTAACGAAATTGTATATATTTTGATTTGCTGTATGCATATGGTGTCAGGGAGCCCACTTCATTAAAACTGGCTTTGCTGGCTCTCTCAGATTGCAGCTGTGAGTCAAGCACTGATACATGCATGGTTTTCTTTGCTTTGTAATCCCTCTGCTTATCTACAGCTGCCTGTAGCTTCTGTTTTTCTTGATACGTTGGCTAGCTAGTCAAATTGCAGTTTAGTATATCTAATTGTGAAACCAGTTTAGCAAAACTTAAATAGGTTTTTGGCAAATTGCCATTGTTTTTTCATGTGTACAGGTAGTGTCCTTAAATAAAAATAAGAAATGATAACATCTTACAGGGTGGTCAGTTTTGTTAAAATACATGTACTATATTTTATTTGGATATGATGGCTTCAAAATGGGACAAATATTTCTACTCTAACATGTGGCCCAACTATTGTCATTTTTCCACTGCCTCAGTAACTTAAAAAGGAAAAGACCTTAGAGGCATATTGTTGTCACTGAATTTGCATACAAGTTTTCATCAGAAAATGTAGCTGGTTACTAGCTTGGCTTTGAAAAGCAAATGTTTAATTGTATTTTCTTGTGCATTTAGTGTTCTGTGATGGGAAGTTCGTGTTGGTCTCTCTAGTCTGGCAACATATTTTCAGCCTGTTGAGATCTTCAGAGATGTATTTCCAGGCTGACAGAACTCATCAGAAAGTAATCAGATTGACTGCTTTCTCTGAGCAGTTCAGCAGATTATGGTTAATTTTATTTAGAAAAACATATTGTTTATGTAGCTGATGGGTGCGTTGGAATTTTACAGACCTGTTGAAAATCTTGATCGGTTATTTTATCCTTCAATTAATGTTTAGTCCCAGTTTTACTAACATAACCAGCATCTCTTATTTGAAGTGCATGCTATTACTAAAAAGTAGTTGAGGAGAAAGATATAAAAGGTGAACAAAGCATTCATTTGTTTTTGACATCTGCTTTGCAGGCAACATGAAGAAACAAGTGACAAAGAAAAAATCTGTGGACAAAAAAAGCAAGCAGTATAGGGAATGTTCTCAGCGCTCTGCTCTTGAAGACGTGAAGGAGAGGAAAGTGTTGGACCTCCGGAGATGGTAGTATTTATGAAATGTATTTAAGATTATCCTCAGACAGTTTATTAGTAGACACTGTTGCTGGTTATTTTATTTAAAACTTCTTAGTAATATCTTAATCATTTTTTAGTAGAAATACTGTATGGGATATGGTAAGCATACATACACTAAATCTCATACTTCCTAAAAGAAGGAAGGAAGGAGAGCTTCCCTCCCATCTTCGAAATTCTAAAAACATTTCTCTTTTTAGGCAACTTTTTCTTTCAATATGGAAACAATTTATGTGGGGGTTCAATGCTTAAAAAAAAAATGCAAGTTCACTAGGATGGTCAGGCAGAAGTTAACTTTAAATGTAGTACTGATGTGTCTGATGACATTCATTAGCAAATTGTTGGAAATGCACTTTACTAAAAGTTTGTATGGTAGAAAAGACTGGACCAAACTGTATGTTGTATTAATACAGAACCATTTTTCCCACAGGATCATTTGTAGAGAACTGTCATTGCACTGTTAGAAATTTGACTGGTTTGTATGCAATAGGGTAGTAATATCTGACAAGCATAAAGAAATTTATTTATTAGCCTGTTTGCTCCTTTTTTTTTTTTTTTTTTTTAAGTATGCACTCTTTTATGCAGACAAAATAAAACTTTTAGTATAGCTTGGCACCTCAGTGGCATGGCACAAAGAAAAGAAGTTCAGGTTGCTCATGTAGGTACATCAGGAATGCTTACTGATGTGTTTGTTGTTATTGTTGCTTTAGGTATTGTATTAGCCGACCTCAGTATAAGACTTCTTGTGGAATTTCTTCGTTAGTGTCTTGCTGGAATTTCTTATATAGTACTCTAGGAGCTGGCAGGTAAGTCACGATTCAACACCCTTTTTCCTCTAGAGAGTCTAAAATGTGGTGTTAATTACTTTATTAAGCAAAACAATTTTTTTTTTCCAGTTTACCACCTATTACTCAAGAAGAAGCTTTGCATATACTGGGTTTTCAACCCCCATTTGAGGAGATTAGGTTTGGTCCCTTCACTGGAAACACAACTTTAATGAGGTATGCTTGGTTCTTTTGATGCAGCCAAATAGTTAATACATGCAAAACTAACATGATAAAAACTAAATCATACAACGTCTAAAGATACAGTATCAATTCATTTATTTAAAAAAGAAAAGAAAAAGTAGTGGCTGATGCAAGTTAGTCATCTTGAAAAACAGAGCATCATGACTCTGGGTGCTCTGATAGCATCCAAAGTAACTTCAAAGAGTTTTGAAAAGCCGTTATGTATGGTGCCATGTTATTACACAGGTCATGAGAACATGAAATTGTATTTAATTCTTTGGTTCAGTTTGATTAGTGGTTGTGTAATACACCAATGAATCCAATATCCTGATTAGGAAATTGGTTCTTTACCCTCATTTTCCTGTCTTTGAAAATGCATATTAAATGCCTGTTAATGTCATTAAAATAGTCTGAAATGGCACTTGATATAATAGTATCTTCACATAAAAGATTATTTAAGAATTGAAAATGAGATATTGGGTTTATCGCACCTTTGCTGCAACGGATCTGTTCAGGATGAGGTCGGGGGGAAGATGGGGCTGGAGTCACAGAAGGCTTGAACTTTCAAATTCTCATTCCCTTCTGCTCTGCTGCTTCCTGATCTTGAGGAGTTAGATCTAAAATCTTTGTCCTTTCTTTGTTTTACTAAAGTCATAAAGATCTAGTTAGTATTTTTTGAAGGCAATATATATGGTTTGGCACAGAATGTGGGTGCTGGATTTGAAAATGTGGCAGCAGTCTGTTCTTAAATAGTAGCATACTGTCTAGATCACTGAAGAGCGTCATGAAAACTTCCTTCTCTGCCTTGGAAGACTCAGATCCAGATTTTGTATCTCTTAGAAGTATGTCAACCCTTATACAACAAGCTGATAGACTATTCTGTCTCTTTATGGCAACAGTCTGTACAGAAGAACATGAAACTTGGCGTTCTTCTTCCTTTCCCCAGTGAGTGCCTGACTGCTGCAGAAAAGTTACCCTCTTTATTTATTTATTTTTTTTCCTCACTGGTCAAATCATTTTTAAGCGTTTGGCAGACTGGAAAACAGGAGGGCTGAGAGACAAACCTGTGCTAACGTAGTTTTATAACTGAGGTACTATCTTGAGGGATGTGAATTTGAATCTTCTGATGCTGCAAAGTGAAGTGGATATCTGAGACAAAATTGTCTTGGCAGACCTGCTGTCACTTGCTGCTGTGAGGAGTTCTGGACTCCTATAATGCTTTAAGGGAATGTGAAATTTCCATGACAGAAGCCCAGCATGATATGCAGAAAGTCCCACTGAAGTTTCCTGCCTTCTAATGCCTTAGAAGATTCTGTTTATGTACCTTACAAATCATGGCTGAAGCCAGAATTTGGGCATCTTTCTAAAGGCTGAGTAACTGAAAGTTAGATGTGACTGGACTGAACAGAATAGGACCAACATTTCTGGATCAAGCCCTTCGCTTATTATGAGTCTATATCAGGTCTGAAAAAGCAAAGTGAAGTAAAAGGCTTTGAATATTTATTTACCTTCCTAGAATGATTTGTTTGTGTTATGGTACCCTGGTCATCTACAATCTATATACTAGTGTGGTAGGTGCTTAGTAGCACACTGAGACTTCTTTTCTAAACTGGCAAGTGGAGAGAAATGGGAGAAAAGAAAATTGCATTTAATAACTCTTGAGTTACTACAATCCTTAAGCTTATTGTTTCAGATGGTTTAGGCAAATAAACGATCACTTCCATATCAAGGGATGCTCATACGTTCTGTATAAGCCTCATGGGAAGAACAAGACAGCTGGAGAAACTGGTAAGTAGCTAATCCTAAAGCATTCATCTTAACAGTATATAAACTGAAAAATCCTACAGTGTGCAGCATTTGACAGGACAAATTATTAACTATTACTTCCAGTTTCAGATAAGCCATCAGATAGCAAAATAAAAGAAAAAGTAAAATTAGAAAAATCAAGCAATTTGGAGCTAACACTTTCATTTGCAATTTTTAAAAACAAATATATTCTGTGCTATGTGGTTGCTATCACAAAGATGGAATTTTAAGTCATCCAGGTTTTCTGGTAGAGGTATTTGTTGTAAAACTGGAGAAGCAGCACATTTTCATTTCAGCATTTTGGAAATCTCTTTATAAAACTGTAGAATGTACAGCACCGAAGTATTAAAGTAGTACCTTTATTAAATGTTTTGTACTTCTAAAAATAAATTTTTAAAGTCAGTGTACTCATTCATTAGACCTGCCTTTAGCTAACATCTGTCTCTAAATGTTAGGTAATTAATTTCAACTAGCTGCTGAAGCTGCATTTTTATGCATACTTTTATGTGTGCTATCTAAAGAGGTTATGATTTTATATACAGTTTATTAGCCTTTGGTTTAGTCTGGTTATTTATCTTCTAACTGGAAGGGTAGTTTAAAAGGATGAAAACATGCTGTTATGGGGCAGATTATTAAAACGGGAATCCAAGCAAACTGCTCTTCCCTCATCAATTGTTGTATGTTCAGGTGCTTTTTGAAATTCTCAAATGGGATACATGTTTCAGTGTCTTTTCTAATATTTCCTGAATCTGAGCACTGTAGTCATGATACAGAATGTGGTATCCTTAAATATGGGAGGTGATCCTGAGACTAGGAAGCTCCAAGAAGCTCATGATACCAGTGTTTGAAAGCTTTCAGGTGTTCCAGCAGTGTCATTGCTACGTGACTTCATCTGACTGGAGCAGTGGGATTGCTTTATGTTGCAATGTGTGTTTCCTAAGATGAGATACTTTTGCTTCTTTTTTGCAGAAAAAGTAATTTTTATATGATTTTGATCTAAATACACTGCATACTTTGTATTCCGTTTCCCTAGTACGGACTATGAGGCAGATATTAACTTTTTTGGTACCAGGCAGGAAATGAAACACTAGGTTACAAGTTTTAAATCAACACTGTATGTTGTGTGTGCCTGTCAGGTCACATCCTCTAATTAAAAAAATAAAAAAATAAAACAAAACTGGTGTAACTATTTTATATTAGGAATTATGTCTTTTTTTTTGCTAAATATGTTATGAAGGATCCAAACCACTCTGGACTGTAACATGAACTTTCTTTTGTAGCCATGGGGGCACTTGCAAAGCTAACACGCGGACTAAAAGAGGAATCAATGGCCTACATCTACCATTGCCAAAACCATTATTTTTGCCCAATTGGATTTGAAGCAACCCCAGTAAAGGCTAGTAAAGCATACAGGTAAGATGGTATGTTTATGCTTGTTTTAGTGGAGAAATGTACAGAAAAATTTACTGCAAGTTGATAAACATTTTTCTCCCTAAATAACATTTCATTGTATGTTGTGAAAGCATTTCTGTCTGAACAAGCAAAACACTACTGTAATGTGAAAGGATTGACTTACAAAACTAAACACAACTGAGCAAGCTAGAGCGAGAGAACTTAAACAGAAAACCGTAAATGGTACTAAGAAGTTACTTAAAGATGTGTGTGTATATAGGGTAGGTCCTTTTTACCTGAAGGACAAATGAAGGTAGCTAGCCTGAAAACCCTATATACTGAAAAAAGCAAGGTGAAAGCGAGTATATGTGTGTGACTTACTTTAAAAACTAGAAGCAAAAAGCCTAGCAGTGATATTAATCAGTTACAAAGCAGACATGATAAAATCTGCAACTGAGAAACAAGTGTTTGTGTATGGTGAGAACAGGGGATCTTTTAGTACTGCAGTATGGTGATTACATACTTTTCTTGCAGTGTTGACTAAGAATGATGATAAAATGATAAAACTGGAGTTAAAGACTTAGAAAAATAAAGCTATCTGAATAATTTCTTACCAAGAATCTTGAAAAGAGGGAAGAGGAGAAGCTTGAAGAGATCTCTGGACTGTCATAGTATGTTTGGCTCTTTTACAACTCTTGCAATGCTGGAGCACTTCTCAAAGACCAGGAGAAACTTTATATGCCAATTGTTTTAGAATAAAGATATGATGACTTGAATAATTTCAGATTTGTCAGGGTGACATTATTCAGGATAAAATAATGGCATATAGGTTTCAATTACATATGGGTTTAAGAAGAGGATAATAACATTGATACTTAGGGAAAATCCTGCATAAAACCACAAAGTACCTCGACTATGAAATTTTTCAGCCTTAGCAAACTTTGTATCTAAGATTTTGTAAGGCATTTTATTTGCACCTGTATGATATGCTGAGAGTAGTCTGTTTTGCATCAATCACAGAATCATGTTCGATTAATTTTTTTCCTGTCTCAAAGTGGTTGTGAACACACTGTGTATTGCAGGTTTCTGTTGCACTTTCTGAAGGTTCAACTGTTGCTCAATATTTAGTAGTAATATCAATGAGCATAAGAAAACAATCTCTGGCAAAATTAGCAGATACCAATAGCCGGGAATGCTAAGCGATGAAGAGAGTAGGTCACTGATGTGAGGTGAGCCTCGGTCTTGCACTTTGCTTACCAAGCAGTCGGCGTTTTGGCTGTGTTGAAAGATGTAGTGTCACATCAAGAAATGAAGAATGCTAGCTCTGCTTCTAGAGGTCAGAGTGATAATTGTGTTGTGTGAGGCTGTGACCAAGGTGTTAATGAAAGCTTGTTGTATATGAACAAAAGAATACAGAAGGTGGGTGGTTTTTTTTAATTAAGATTCCATTCAGTGACACGCCATGTGAGTGAGGAGAGTTTGGAAACTATGCCCCAGATAGAAGTCCAGCACATTAGTCTGCTGAAGTTTTTACCAGAAGGTTCATGACTTGCTTACTCCGTCACTTACTGAGAATATGCACTGGAAGAGCAAAGGAATAAAAAATTATGTATATTAGATTGAAAGTGCAGTTAAAGAAATAGTGTGGTCCAATGTGTGGAAACTTTAGATACCTTATATGTTTAGTTTGAGTTTATATTGTTTAGTAATGAACAAGAGCAATGATTTGAATACTTTACCTATGGTTGAAATGGATTCCTAGTCACTAGTGATGGATTTTTTTTCCTAACAACAGATTTTCTCTCCTAAAAATGTAACGTGAAGAAGTAATGAGTTCAAGGAGCTTTTACAACCTTATTTTAGGCTGGAGTTCAAACCTGTTCTCTTTGTATCTTCTAATATCTTACTGGGAAAAATCATGTTTAGACTCCAGAAGCACTATCAATAGATTCTGCAGCAATTCTTGATTACCTGTTTTTGCATTCTAGTTATAAGAAAAGCTTTTATTTAAAAATAAAACTAAGGAACCTTTAAGTTTCAAAAGAAATGGGTAGATAGGCTGCTAGGCTTAGCTTAGTAGACAGTTCTTAGGTTACCCACAGACTTCCTGTATGATCTTAGGTTGCTGGATTTGGACTCGGGAGACCTGGGTTCAGTTCCCAGTTCAACCACAGACTTCCAGTGTGACTTTAGGTAAGTCAATTAATCTATCCTGTGTCTTGGTTTCCCATCTGTAGGATGATGGCATACGTTGTTATTTTACAGGGAATTTTAGGAAGAAGTAAACAAATTGTTGCAAGCAGTAATGACATACTCTGTTTAATTACCTAGGCAGAAAAATCTCAGGTTTTGTCACTTTTTGAAACTGAAGTAGTTTTTCACAGGATAATAGCACGCAGGAAGTCACAGAACCAAGCCTCTGTGTCTCATCAGTCTGCCCTGATATCTGTCACAAATTTTCCTTGAAACAGTTATACAAGCTTTGAGTTTCTAGAAATTAACTGACTTGAATCAGTATCAGTTGAGGGTTTTGGTTTGTTTGTTTGTTTTTTTAATATGTTGGATGCTTAGGAGGAAGTGGTTGAAGTTGCCAGTTATTTTCATATAGGTTACCTATGGGTATTAGTAATAGCTGTAGTTCAAAAATAGTGGAAGGGACTCTTTCCTGGCTCTGTTAGAAGTCATCACTGGGGAGGAAGAGGTCTGTTCCACCCTCACGTAGCTTTCCACAACTCTTAATTGCATTTCTGTGTATATGTTTTTATTTAGATCATATATTAGACTGCCTTTCAACTGAGTAACACTATTTTTGAAGAAGATTTGTCTTTTTCCCTAGTAACAAGCAGTGGCTCTTCTATCTTGCTTTCAAGCTTTGTGAAACAGAAAGCTTTGCTGTAGGCAATTGCAAACACTACAGCATAGGAGCTGGCTTGTAGTTTGGCTGGGAAAACAATTTTAAAAATTAGAAAAATCCTAAAAAAATAAACATATGTATGTATAGAATCTTAATCTTTTTTTTCTTTTTAGTATGCACAAATCTTACTAGGATTGTGTCTTGTATTGAACAGAGGTCGTGTCTTGCAGCAGGAAGTAGAATACTGGATTTTAATTGGAGAGCCGAGCAGAAAGCATCCAACAATACACTGTAAAAGGTATGTTACTTGGTAAGAATTTTAAATGATGTGTTTTCTTTAAAAAAACAATGTGTATATATCTACTACAGACTACCAACTGACTTATTAATTCTTTTGAATGAATATACTGTAGTTTTAAGAGAGATGGGTGCTTTAATGAGAAACTTCATGTTGACCTCAAGGCTGGCTCTGCAATTTTAGATCATGTGGCAGGACATGTGTAGGTTGCTGAAAGCGAAAGCCTGTTTCTCTTGAGTGTGACAGAGCTTATATTAGTCAGGCAAAAAAGACGCATAGGGTGCCTGCAGTCATGGCAATTGTGATTTGTAGGCCATGTGAACACTGGATGAATTGATGCAGCAATTGAGGAAGTACATAGGCTGTGTCTTGGGTGTGCACTGAATATCTCAAGATCTCCTAGCTTAGGTGTAGTTACAGCCTGTAATCTGCTGCATTATTAGCTTATATGTGCATTAAAACAATATATTCATGATGAGGTCTTGTTCATAAGAAGTTGGTGACTAGATTAGACACACAGACTGGGAGAGCTAGAGGGTTCTATATAGAAGTTTCATTGATTGGTTATATTTGTCATGATAAATTGAACTGTTCTCTCAGCTTTACTTGACATCTGGTTCATGATGCTTAATGTTAATTTCTGGAAGGAGGGAACAGCACAAAAGAATAGTATTTCTCAGGAAACGAGTTCCTTGGCCAAAACAAAAGTTTTAGCAAATAGGTTGTCTGCCATGCGTGTAAGTTAATTATGGAGTGATTTTTTTGTTGATACATTAGGAAAAGACTTGTTCGGAGGGAAAAAAAATCGCACAATTTTTGCTTTGTTTCCTCTTCTTTATTTTCTCAGCTGTTCTGAAAAATTCTTTGAAAGTGCTTATCTGATGGTTTCATAGCCAGTCAGATTGATGCCAGTACGTAAAACTCGACTTTTCTTTTTTTGGTCAGTGATATGATGTGACTCTGTCCACAACTGTAAATAGCTGCATATTTTGGACTACTGAGATTAAGTGCAACAAAATAAAAATCACACTATGCATGTGGTTGCTGTGCTGAAAAATGGAATACTGTGCATCCTGCTGACAGACTTTCGTCCTGTGGTGTATGAGCTACAAATGACACAGGAAAAGCTTTTTGAATATAGAATACAAACTCTATAATATTATTTTTGATCATGGAGACATTTGTCGTCCTGCTTCAGTCCCACCAAGAGCTTGCAAAAAGTTCTGTGTTTCGGGTAGGAGGGCAAAAAGGTTGGGATGGGAATCTATTTTCTGAACTTGGAAGGTGATGTTAAAGAGAAACAGGTAATTAGACATCGAAAGAACTGAAAAGGTGACGATGTAGGTTTAAAGGTGTGTGTAATATAGGTATGTTTGTTTCCGTTAGACTAGAAGGAGCTATGAAACCCTGAAGAGCTGGATAAATGGGGAATGATTGAATTGATAGTTTATTACAGATGAGACTTGAACGGTGAGAGCTGTGTGGTGAAAACAGTTAGTGGATGAGGAAAACAAGGGTTCGAATGAAATACTGTAAAAACAGCAAGAGGATTAAATACAGTAAAAGGAACTTTTCTCCTTGCCTAAAGCACTCGTTGCTTCTTCCCTTTACAAACTGGTGAATTGGTAAGCAATGCAACTAATGACTCATGGTGCTCTTACTCATTTTGGAAGCTGTTTCCCAAAAGCAGCAATAATCACTGTGAATGTTTTGATAAAAAGCGGAGCTTTTATATCTAGCTTGATATCTCCACTACTGAGGCTGTTATATCTTTACACATTGACTTATCTTTAAATCACTGTTAAGACTATTTAAAGCTTCAGATCTGTATTTGCATTTGTGTATGGGAGTCTTAGTGGTTCTGCGGCTTCATATTGCCAGCTGGGTAGTAATAATCTTATTCTGCAGGTGGGCAGATATTGTCACTGACCTAAACACCCAAAATCCAGAATATCTAGATATTCGACACCTAGAGAGAGGATTGCAGCATCGAAAAACGAAGAAGGTAAGGTAAAATTACTAAGATGGGAGAAAAATCACGATAGATTTTGGCAAACCTACTCATACCTAAGCAGTGTAAGGTAACTTTACTAAAAAAAAATTGTTGAGAAATATTGCAGAAGCCAAAAGCCAAATGTGGGTACTTAAATACAAGTCATTTATATTTACTTGCAGGACAAGATACCACACAGCAGTAGCCTGTCATAGGTTAGGGTAAACCAGGATGTCTGTGTATACCATATATTTGGCCATAATATTTAAACTTGTTGGCTTAAAATGTAGCTGCAGCAAGTATAGAAATACTCTACAGATAAATTATAGACTGATCCTGTTGGTGCATGACCTTGCAGCTGTGTGTAATCTGGGAAGAAAATACAGTAGGGTAGGACCAGACACAGAAGAATGCATGTGCATCTGTTCTGTGGACTCACTATTAATACATATAGCTTTCTTTCCTACAGATAGGGCCATGTCTCGTGGGTGGGGGTTGTATTTAATTTGCAGATTGGAGCTCTATGAGAAATAATAGGCTGAAGAGATGATCTCAAATGTGAAGACCCTATGGACCATGGTGTCAGCAACATGTGAAGGGACCAGAACAGATAATTTGTGTGAAGGTGGCTGGAGAGTAAAAAGACTAGCAGAAGATAAGTTATATTAGCCCTTAAAAGGTAAAATGGATAATTTAAAAATATGAGAAAGAAAACAGTAGCTGAATCTGGGAAACGGTCAAAATTGATTAAGCAAAGTTTTTTGTTTGTGGGTATGGTGGTGGTGTGGTTGCAGGGTTTTTTTTTCCTGTTTTAAGAATTCTGTTACCAGAAAGATCTTTATTTCAAATACCTACTTATGTTACAAAAGTGCGTATGTATGTATTTAACAAGGAACCTTTTTACTTTGATTAGGTTGGAGGAAATCTTCATTGCATCATTGCTTTTCAGAGACTTAACTGGCAAAGATTTGGTCCTTGGAATTTTCCATTTGGAAATGTCAGACAGGAGAAACAATCCCAACCACAAGGACAAGGTATTGCCAAATCTGAGAGTGAAGACAATATCTCTAAAAAACAGCATGGACGACTGGGTCGATCTTTCAGTGCTGGTTTCCATCAGGAATCTATGTGGAAGAAATCTAATCTTCATGAGAGGAGGAACAGTGGGTATCAGAGCTATAATGATTATGATGGAAATGATTAAAATTAACTTTAGATAATAGAGTTGATATTTCAAAGTTAGTTTTAATCAAGACCTAGTGGGGATTTATTAGTCCTAGGATACATGTGAATAGAAATTATGGTTTAAGATACAGCTTCATAATTATTAAATAAATCTGATTATATGGTTGCAGTGGATGAGATCGGATACATAAACTGACAGAAGCACAGATTGCTGTACTTTTGTAATCAAAAGCAAATATGACAGCTAAATCAATCACTTTTCCAAATAATTATACTATATCCTGATCTGTGAAAACAAAAGAGCAGATTGAAATTAGTCAATGTAATAAACAGACTTAATTGAAAATACTTAATATTCAAAAGCATGAAAATGTATTATGACTTTATAAAAAAAAAAAAAAGGGTTATTCTGCATATGATGTAAGGATAAAAGTAAATACTGCCTTTCTTTTCAACACTCCATTTTATTAAGGCTGCCAATATCCAGTGGAAAGAAAGAAATCACACACGTTAGGAAACATTGTCAGCTTTACAAAGTGAATGTATGTACTCAGTCTAGTTCCCAGCAGAGTTCTGTCAGTCAGATAATCATATTTTGTCAAGTAGGTCCCAGTTACTTTTCCCTTAGCTGGATGCTTGCTTTAGACTGAGGGGAATCGCTGGTGGCAGGGAAGGTTTGAGGATGGACATTGTTTACTGCTTTTGCTCTGCGGATGCAGTAGCTCATTTCTTATTCTGGGAGCTCTGGAGAGCACTGACTGGCTTAACACAAGCTTGTGAAATTCAGTTTTATAAAGCTGCATTTACCATTAGCCCAATGAGCTGGCTGAACACAGTGTTTTGTTGGCAGTCCTTTTCCTAGCTCAGTCTTAAAACTCCTGTTGTTTTTGTGCTGCTCATTTAATTTCGTAAGAAGGTGATACAAGTGCCGAAAACTGCTGGCAGCCCTTATGATATACCTCTAGGCCAGCAAACGATTCAAGTTTTTTCAGGTGTCTATGTGCAGTCTTCTCCGCTCCCCCCCCCCCTTTTGAAGTTTATTCAGTTGTTCACCCAAACGCATCTCAACATTTGTAACTTTGTGCGTGTAAATGTTCATATCTGCTCAAATTTTTTTTGACATAAAATTTGTCATGGAATGCAGGGTTTTTGTAGGTTGCTGCTTTTGTTAACCAAAAATGGGAGACTTTCAGACTTTTGTTCATTCAATAAAATTTGTTTTCTATTTTGTCTTTTTTTTTTTGTCTCTGGAATGGTGGCCCTACATTTACTGACAGTTTTCAGGAAAACAGGTAAATGAGGGATCAGATTTGCAACCCTTGCTTAGTGAAGTAATTCTGGAGGTAGGACCACCTTACTTAGAAGTTAGGTCACAGAAGCTGCGTACTTTCCTAATACTCCTGAAGTCTGCAGGCTGACAGCAAAACAAAGTCCATAGGTTTTGAAATTGTAGGTACTTTCCAGGTGAACTATGTTCAGCTTTTTTCTTCAAGCTGAATTTGGGCTGAGGACTCAAATCTCTTTAGAGTGTTGAGCCGTGTTCTTTACGGTATCTAAGGCGTAAATGGATTATATAAATGCCTCAAGTTGCACAAAGTAACTCTTAATGACAGCTGCAGGGAGAAACAGCCTCCTCTCTGACGCCGTCCTGCCGCTGTTCTTAACGGGGGACGGTGCGATGGCCTTCATTTTCAGTCACCTGCTGTATGACGCCTAAGTTCGACAGCCTTCTCTTTGGCCCGGTCCCAAAGGTGCCTGCGCCCGTGGGGGACCCCTCGGAAAGGGCGGCGGGAAGCGCACGCCGGGGGCAGCGAGAGTCGGGGGGCGGCGCTCTGCAGCCTCGCAGGCCCGGGCCGAGCCCGCTTCGCTCCGCGCCGCCGCCCCGACCATCATGGCGCCCCGCTCCACCCCGCGAACTCCACTTCCCGGCGGGCAGCGGGGCGGGGCGGTAGTTGCGCATGCGCACCCCGCGCCGGGAGGCCGCGGGGCGGCGAGGGGCTTCTNCGCGCGGCGCTACAGGTGAGCACTGCCGCGCGCCCCAACGGCCATCCCGCCCCAGCGGCCATCCCGCCGGCCTGCCCCGCGGGGGCCCTCAGCGCGTCCCCGGGGCGGA
This sequence comes from Chauna torquata, assembly GCA_013399475.1. Lineage (NCBI taxonomy): Eukaryota > Metazoa > Chordata > Aves > Anseriformes > Anhimidae > Chauna > Chauna torquata. The sequence goes on along the minus strand of VXAL01014423.1, from coordinate 196,019 downwards.
TCGGTCTCCCGGCGGGGTGGAACGGACCGGCTGCCGCTGTCCGGTACCGGGTGCCGGCTGGGAGGGAGGCGGGCTGCCGCGGAGAGCGCATACCCGTGTCGGCCTGAGGGGACGGGCCGTGGAGGTCCTGTGGGACCGTTGCGGTCGTCTCTGCGGAGGGCAGAGCCAGGGCTCCTCGGGCTCTGTGTCGTTGGGCCGGTGAGCAGCTGTGGTGTTGTGCTTGGCCGGCTTTCTGAGGGTTTTCATGCGTAGGCCCGGAGGGACTCATCAGAAACGGCGTGCTCACGGCATCCAGGACAGACTTTAACAGGCCGGTTTCAGCGGGGACAGGTGGCCGGCTGGGACGGGCGTACCCTCCACAGCAGAACATGATAGAAGGTGCATCTGCTTTCAGCACTCCGACCAAATTGGTTGAATACTGTCTGTTTGCCTTTGTTTGGCTAGCTATTATTGCTTTATAGCAGCAGTGCTATACAAGAGGCAGAAAAGAAACCTCTGTTGCCCAACACATTCCGTAAGCTTGTTCAACAAGGGTGGTATCTGAGGTGACTCAGTTGATACTTGTTGTTTCTTGTGATTTATTTTCTTTTCTTTTCCTTTTTTTTTTTTTTTGCCTTTCTTTATAATCCTGCTATACATCCTAAAAAGAATGTGAAAGATCTAGATTTGACTTATTCCAAAGGGAATAGATTTTACCATATTTCTCAGTTTGTAGCACAACAAATCAGATTACTGGTATTTTAAATCTCAAATTCATGGTTTGAATAAGAGATAATTTTGGCAGGGACCTTGAGTTGCAGTTATGTGACTGGCAGGTTACTTTAGCAGGTGGTTTTTAATATACCCCTAATTTACTGTTGATGATCTTGATGTGGGATTTTGTTGTTGTTGTTATTTTTGTTTGCAGTAATAATGGACTGGGTTTTCATTAATAAAACATAAGTGGTTCATACAATCTTTGGATTATACTTGCGTTTATTACTTATAGATGCTTGTGTCTCAAAGTAGCTAAGAAAGGACAATGGGAGTTCAAGGACTTTGGAAACTGCTTGAATGTACTGGAAGACCCATAAACCCAGAAACGCTAGAAGGAAAAATTCTTGCTGTTGGTATCCTTTAACAATAAGGCTGAGGAACCAGATTTGTGAGGGAGGTTATTTTAACTATTTCACTTACTTCTATGTGATCTACTGTGTTTAGCTTTTTAAAAATTTCATATTAAATTGTGACAATATTTTGATAAGTATTTTTAATGTTTTAAAATATGTGGAATACTAAGGTCTTTATATTTATATTTTTTAGAAGTCAGACTTTTCAGTAGGTTCCTTACACAAATGCTAGGCTGTAGGACTTTTTTTTTTTTTATAAGTGCCACTCAGTAGGACTAGAAGATGAAAAAAATTGAAATACTTTCGTATAAGCTTTCCTATCATATATACTTGGTTAAATGCTAGAAAAACGTTAGAAAGATGTGGAAAGAAGTTACCCTTCATTTACTTGTAAAGGTAACTGAGGAGATACTACTTGCTGCAGAGTAGCTTCAGCTTTGCTCTTTGTCCAAGGTGATAAAGGCAAGAATTTATTCTCTGAAGTTCACAAGTATTTGGATAACTGTGGCTTCAGTAGGCCAAGCATGAAAGAGTGAACAAAAGCCACTCGGTCAAGGATGTGCACTTTATAGAAACTGTTAATATGATACATATGTCAGATGGCACATTATTTCCTCTTAACCACTCTTTAAGATATCAGTATTTGGTTGAACCAAGCAATAAAGGGAGCCAGAGATCGTCATGGGAATTCCATACAAAATGCTCACCTTCTCACTCTGTTTAATCGACTCTGCAAGTTACTGTTTTTTCGAATTCGTCCTGTCTTTGTTTTTGATGGAGAGGCACCGCTTCTGAAGAGACAGACTTTGGTATGTACCTTTGCTAAGTCATTGCAATGCAAAATAGGATGTATGTCTGTCGATACTGAGTACAATTTTCAGATTCCTTGAATTCTGCTTATGCTTTGGAGCCATGAGGATGGAGGGCTTGAATTACACTACTGTGCAGATGTTCTTCACAATCCCAGTCTTGGTCATCTCTTGGAGCTTGCAGCAGCTCCCTTGTCGTACATATGTATTCAGGTTTGATTTGCATAGAAGTCAGGTTACAGAGAGGTAGATGATGGCTTAAGCCTGGGTCTTGCTTTAGAATGGACCTGAACACAGCTCTTGCAAGCATTTGTACTCAGAAGCTGAAAACTACTCCTTGGTCCCATGGAGGACACCAACCCAGAGAGATTTAGAGGATCTGAATTCTATGTCCCCTTTGATGTGGAGTGAGTTAGGAGTTGCTCATAGGCTCAGTATACAGAATTCTAAGAGTAATTCACTTGATGCATACATTCAGCATCCAGCAAAGTCTTCTTTGTGTTAATTTTATGTTCACAGGCTAAGCGAAGACACAGAAAGGAAGTGGCCGTCCATGATTCCAGGAAAACTACAGAGAAACTCTTGAAAACATTTTTGAAGAGACAAGTTATCAAAACTGCTCTTATGGGCAAAAGGCAAGAATAAAAATTATTTTCCTCTTGTTTATAAGTGACAGGTAAGTTTTATGGAGCTATTAATCACTGTTTTTTTTCCTCTAAGCAATGAAGTTTTGCCCAGTATTACACAAGTTCGAAGAGAAGAAATTGATGATATATATGTACTGCCTACTTTAGAGGATGAAGAGAAGAACAGGTAGGTAGAATTAGGAAGAACAGCTTAAATGGCTGTAATACTCTGAGATAAGAGTATAAAACGCTGAACAAAGAGAGACCTTATGTGACTCCATAATATATAAAGTATCTTTAATTCATGTTTTATTTGTTTCTTTTTGGACAGATTGGATTATAGCTCTGGATTCAGAAACCTTCTAGTTATTTATTGGAAAGTAACTAACAGAACAAGCTTTCAGCCCACAGATGAGACTTCTACCCTGGATTCATGTTAAGGGCTGAAAGTGCTACCTCACTTTCTGTAATTACACCAGTATGATTAAATCACAGAATCAGCTATGTTGGAAAAGACCTCTGAGATCATTGAGTCCAGCCTGTGACCTAACACCACCCTGTCAGCTAGACCATGGCACTAAATGCCAGTCTTTTCTGAAACACCTCCAGGGACGGTGACTCAACCACCGCCCTTGGCAGCCCATCCCAATGCCTAATCACCCTTTCTGTGAAGAACTTCTTCCTAATGTCCAACCTAAGCCTCCCCTGGCGCAGCTTAAGACTGTGTCCTCTTGTCTTATTGCTAGTTGCCTGGGAGAAGAGACCAACACCCACCCGGCCACAACCTCCTTTCTGGAAGTTGTAGAGAGTGATAAGGTCTCCCCTGAGCCTCCTCTTCTCCAGGCTAAACAACCCTAGCTCCCTTAGCCTCCTTACAAGACTTGTGTTCCAGACCCTTCACCAGCCTCGTTGCCCTTCTCTGGACATGCTCCAGCACCTCAACATCCTTCCTAAATTGAGGGGCCCAGAACTGGACACAGTACTCGAGGTGCGGCCTAACCAGTGCTGAATACAGAGGAATAATCGCCTCCCTAGTCCTGCTAGCCACACTATTCCTGATACAGGCCAGGATGCAATTGGCCTTCTTGGCCACCAGGGCACGCTGGCTCACGTTCAGCCTGCTGTCAGTCAGTACCCCCAGATTTTGTTCAAGTTTGGGTAGCTAGTGTATGGCAGCTGGATTCAGGTTTGTGTCCCCTCATTCAGTAGTGTGTAGACATGTTGAGCAGAAGTAGACTTGGTATGTACTTGTCAAATTTGTAACATCTTAAATATGATTGTGGAAACTTGGAGTTATCCATTAGATTACTCTGCACATTTTGCGTATATACGCTTCATATACTTTCATATACTTATATGCTGACCAAATAAGAATCGGGTAATTATTTGAACAGCAACAATTGTCTTAGTCTAGATTTAACTGAGAGAATTCTGCCTTCTTGCTTTCTGTTTATAGCTTTTTGAATTTTATTTGTATTTATGCATATGTGTGTGTGTGTGTGTGTGTGTGTGTGTGTATGTACTTTGCTGTTGTGTGAGAATTTTTCAATGTATCAGTGAAGGGAAGGCTAATGTCCTTTTGCTTAAAATAGTAATTTTGTTTACCCAGGGAAATATTTACATCTTTTTTTTCTCATTGTGATTTTTAGCTCAGAAGAGGAAGATGAAAAAGAATGGGAAGTGAGAATGAGCCAAAAAAAGATACTGCAGGTAAATGCATTCTAATTCCCTTGTTATTGTGATCTATCCTGTATTCATGTATTGTGTTTAAAAGAAAAAAAAAGTGTTAAGAAGTGTTTGGTTTTGGAGGTATAGGTCTTACTACAACATCAGTGATCAAGCATGCAAGTTAGTTTTAAGGATGCTGTGATTTCCTACTAATCAGAAAATACAAATGGAATTTTCTTCACTAGAATACAGCAGAATAGGAATTTCTTAGTTTCGTTTTTTACTTTCCCTAGACATGTGAAGAAACTGTTTTTTTGTAATGGCAAAAATGTGTGCATTTGTGCACGTGTATGCACAAATACCACAGCATATTTAACAGAATTTGAATACTTCTCCAAATACAAATTGATGTTGAAACACTTTGGTTCTTGAGTTTTCACAGAAAAATTCTCTATTCCTTTGTGATGCACTGATCTCAGGAGAAAAGAAATATATCATTTAAGCAGAAAGCATAATGAATAGTCAAATTGTTTTTTCTTCTATCCAAGTAAAAAAAAAAAAATTTCTCTTGAAAATACTGTTAATGTTTGAAGTAGTTTGCAAAAAAAGAGAATCTTCTTGGAAGGACAAAATCAGACTTGCTGAAGCTATAGGACTTGCTTCTGTGATTCATAGTAAGTATCTTTTTATAAAAAGAACAAAACCAAATTTTTAAGCTGTAGTTTATATAGTGTACATCAGTAATTAGGTAGGTATTTGGTACTATAGCTACATTTTTTTTCTTTACTGTTTTTTTCACAGTATAGGAAATAGCAGCAAATATTTTATAGTTTTTTTTTTTTTAATGAAATATTTCCATGATTATTTCAAATTGTTATTTCTGGTCTGTAATACAAAATAAATGTATATGTCTTTTTCCATTTTTTTTAGGAAGAATTATTTGAAAACCCTCATTCTGTAGATATTGAATCAGAGGATTTCAACAAGCTGCCTCCAGAAATAAAACATGAGATCTTGACTGATATGAAAGAATTTACAAAACGAAAAAGAACTTTATTTGAAGCAATGCCAGAGGTAATATTTAGAATAGTTTCAAGTCATTAGAATGGAGCTGTTGCCATTAATGCAGATGAAGACTATGTAAGAGTATCACATCTGGAGAGCTTTACTCCCAAGCCTATTTAATGAGAGATTTTATGTTGAGGAGGAAGGAAAAACAACGAGGTACTAACTCCTAACAGATCCTTCCCATGTGTGCATTCAGTGTCCTGTCTCTTGATTGCTACTAAAATTGGCAGAGCTAATTCAGTTTGGCAAGAATGAAAAAATCATGCTGTGTCTCATGCCTCAGCAGCATTACGCCCAATGTTTGAATTGCAAGAACATATTACTAATGTGGATAAATCAGGCAGAATGAACACAGCTTGAATTCCAAACCCACAGGTTGTCAGGGAAGCTGGCAGCTGGGACAAGACCTTCATATTTCTAACTTAGGCAGACGTGATACTAAAGCCATTCAGAGAGAAACAGGGAACCCTGCAGTGCCATTTCTGGAATCTTTTCAGAGCACAGTTAGATTTTTTTTTTTTAAAGTACAGTATCTGTTAGATGAAATGATAGCTTGTGCTTAAGCATAAGCTGTGGTGAGCAACATCTTAAAACCACCCTTATGTGGATTCAGTTATAATTGTGTTGTTTTTAAGATGGGGACCAGCTCCAGTAGCCAGCTAACTGTTGTTGATCATATCATTTAGATCTCATTGTGTTTAACCAGCATTCAAAACTAAAGGTACCTTTTAGAATTCTATTATGATACAATGTTAATAGCACTGTTGCTTGTGAGTGCAGCAGTCAACAAAAGATATATGTTATCTGCTTAAAGGGAATAAGAAAATACTTTCTTACCAGAGCATGGTAAGTGCACTTGCTTAAAAGGGGCAGCTAATGGCATTTTATTTAAACAATCTTGGATTTTTTTTTTTTTTTTTAAGGAATCCAGTGACTTTTCCCAGTACCAGCTTAGGGGTTTACTTAAGAAAAGCAACCTCAATCGGTGCATAGAAAATGTAGAAAAAGAACTGAATCAACAGCACTCAGGTCAAATCCAAGCACAGTATGAAAATGAAGGTGGTTTTGTGAAAGAAGTGGAATCTAGGAGGGTAATCTCTGAAGACGCTTCTCACTATATCTTAATAAAAGGTATGTCAGGTCTTCATTTTATAAAATCTCTTATTCAGTGTGTGCAGTCTGCAGCCATTAACTTTAAGAAAAACCCTGAATATTGTTTACAGGTGTGTGAGGCTGATACTTTGTATGAAGTTTGCAGTACTGTTAGACATAATTAACTATGTTCAGCATATGTAGAAAAACGGTTTATTAATCTTCAGGTGAAGATTTTCCTGATGTAATATGAAATGCTAGTATAAAGCAGTCTTTTACTAAAAAAACAAAACACTTTTTTTTTTTTCCCCTTCAGGTATTCAAGCAAAAGAAGATACTAGTAGAGACTTGGAAACTACTGCAGGACCCTCATCAGAAAGGCCTGAATTTACTAAATTGAATAAAATTAATAAATCTCCTGCTAATGCAAAGCTAGTTGCATCTGACAAGTTGCAGACAGAGAAAGATAATGTAGTAGCAGCACCACCCTCTCCCCAGACTTTGCTTGCTATCCAGGCAGCTATGGCGGAAAGCAGCTCAGAGGAAGAACTGGGGTATGAGGATAAAGGACGTTTGAATGTGGTCCAGTCTATGGCAGAGGAAGGCAATGCGTCTCCGAGAACGCTACAGGCCATTCAGCAAGCTCTGAACGATGATGATGAAAGGGAGGAAGTTGTTACTGTTAGAACTGATAGAGTGCTAACAGAAAGATCAGAAGTGAAGGATTTTCTGCTTAGTAGCTCAGATGAGGAAGATCAGGTTAATGAAGTTAAGGAGGGGAAAGAAATACCTACATCTACAATTCATTTATCAAACCAAGAGATTATGCAAGATACTGAATTTGGACAAAAGAGTCAGGAGTTGGAAAAAAATCATATTACACCCAAGGGCACCAGTATATCCACAGCTGAAAATTATTCTTGTGTTGATGATACTAGAAAAGGAAAAGAAGATGTAGACAAAGAAGAAAATGGTTCAAAAATGGACTTAAATTCTTTGGAAAACAAGGATACAAACTTGTATGTTCAGAAGCCAAGCTATTCCTCCACACAAACGAGTATAGGGTCTTTGATTCATGATGAAACAGCAGACCTTTCTACAACTGAGGAAAACTTAGAAGTTTCTAAAAATATAGAGGAATTAATTTCACAAACAGAAGAGAATGTATCTGAGGTACAAAAGGAAATTGAAATTTTTCCAGCAGCAGACGGTCCTAAGGAGGAAAGAGAAGGGATATCACAGTCTGAAGACAGTGATTCTGATGGTATGTGCTTTTTAGTCATGTAAAAAAATAAGAAAATATGGCCTTATTTTATTTGTAGTCAGTGTAATCTTTTCTCCTTGTAAGAAATGCTTTAAAACCCGTCTATCTATTCCTACATATGTAGGAATTGGGAAGAAAATCTGAGCTATATTTTCCCCATGGTCTTATTCTGTATTGTTGGAACCTGAGTCTACAATATGGAGAAGCAGGAAAGCGTGCTGTTCTGTACCTTGATCTTGATTAACTGGTGTATGAACGGTCAACTACTTGGCTTCTGTAGTTTCATAATCCTTATGTCTGCTTACTGCATATAGCGAAACAAACAAACAAAAAAACACTGCCCAAATTAAAAATAGGTTCAAACATTTCCATTTCAGTAGGCAGCAAGAAGCTGAGCTCTTTATTTTCCTTTTATAGGGAGCTTTATTGAAGTGGATACTGAAATCAGCAATGAGAGTGAATTTCCTATTAAATATGATGAGAGACTGGGTGATAAAACAGCACTTTCAGAAAGGGAGAAGGATGGACATGATACTGTCACACAGGACTTGCTGAAGGAGTCTGATGAAGTGCAGTTGACAAACAGTCAGAATGCTGAACAAGAAAATGATGGTAAAGATGCAGCAGATGAGTGGCAAGACATCAGTTTGGTAACTCCTTGTTATTTGTTTTGAGCTGGTAATGAAGTGCTTTGTCCCCAAACACTTTTTAAGGAAAACCATTGGGCAGCTTTTTACTGTTTCATTGCTCTCATATATTTATTTGAATTCTATGGGGACTGATTTTTCTTTAAAGATGACAGTTAACCATAATCTCCCTGAAATCGGAGGGGAACGGTAATGTTTTAGTACTCTGAATGAAGACCTATCTGTGGTCTTATAATTTACTGCATTAGAGAAGCTATGACAACTTCCTGGCATGAATTAACGGAGCATATACTACTAGAATACCTATAGCTGCAGACTTAGGTATCCTTAGGTAAGGTACTTAGTAAAGTATTAAATTGTTGAAATGACCAAAATCTTGTTTTGTTTTTCAGGAAGAACTAGAAGAATTAGAAAATGACCTTTCTGTTGAGCAGGATATGCTTCAGGCTGAAAAGCAGCAGCAGGAGCGTGTTGCTTCTTCTGTAACAGGACAGATGTTCTTGGAAAGCCAGGTAGGATTTGTTGAATTGTTTGATTGGATATAAGATAAGATGTGCCCCCCCTACAGTTGAACATTTTCTTAAAATCTGTTTGTAATTTTCTGTAGTTATAGGTCCCCTTTTCTTCCTCTGAGGAGCTTGTTTTCTTCAGTCTGCTTGATTTTAAATATTAAAGTATTGAGATTAATCTTCAATTCCAACAATTTTAAATAAATGCTATAACACTGTAAAATAAAATTATGAATAAATCAACATTTTTAAAGCACCAGCTTTTTAAGGTTGGGTCAGTTTGATTGTTTTAAGGAATCTCACCAGTAATACCTGTAAGCCTGTAACCTCTGTTGGAGTATTAACATTGAAAGGATAATCCACTGTAATGGAAGGACTACTTGAAATATAGTGTGAGTTAATATAGCTGTAATATAGTAGACTAGTAATGGCATCTATGATGTAATAAAATTATTCCAACAAATTCTGAGACATATAAAAGTTTGTATTTTATTTGTGTAAAAGGGATAATTTGGATGGTTGTAAAGTGATTAAAATTTTTCTTTCCTTTGTTAAATATTTGCTCATACTTGTTTCTTCAGATGATTTTTTAAAGGCCTGTAGATTGTGCTTCTGTAATATTATATGCCATATAATGGTACTGCACAATATAGGCACTATATGTGTGTATCAAATAGATATTTAATAAAATTTACACCTTAGGTTTTGCAGTGATTATTACATCAAAATTGGGAGCAGGAGTGTACATGGAAAGCGTACTTCCTGGAGATGAAGTAATCCAGAATTGTGTAACTAACACTCGTATCGAAACCTAGTGTGTATTAGATTTTTAACTGAGGTTAAATAATGTATTTTCTTGCATTTTATACAACCTGCTTTTATGGAATACATGTATATCAAAACACCATCCAAAGGATGATTAGTTTGCCTGATGTTAATTGCCTGATACACATATTTCTCATATGCCTTTGTACTATTTGCTGAGCTAAGGTGATGACTTTTTTTAAACCTGCACCTTTCTTTCATGGAGTCCATGTAATTGTAATGCATGAACTTTTCTCCATGTTTAAGTAGTGGTTACGGAAAGCACAATACTTGAGCTTGCTTGTGCAATTAAGATAGGAGACTCTCGAACTGTAGTAACGGTGTGATCAAGTAGCGCTTGACTTACATGGCACTATCTGCCTGAGAAGAGTAAGTGGGATTTCTGCCTTGACTTAACTGTGCCTAGTGCTCTTTTGTCGAAATTAAGATTTGCTGTGAAATATTAAATACCTCCTAAGTGTGAATCTAGCAGTTTCAAGTCATACAGAAGAACATTACAAGTTCATTTCTCAGATGAAATATTAACTTTGTCTCCATCCTACAGGAACTTCTCCGTCTGTTTGGCATTCCATACATTGAAGCTCCAATGGAAGCAGAGGCACAGTGCGCTATATTGGACCTCACTGATCAAACCTCTGGGACAATCACTGATGACAGCGATGTTTGGTTATTTGGTGCACGACATGTTTATAAAAATTTCTTCAGTCAAAACAAATATGTGGAATATTATCAGTATGTTGATTTTCAAAACCAGCTAGGTAAGGCGCTGCAATTGATATGTTAGATACAGTCTTTGAAGAGACAGCTTTGCCATGTATCTTTTTGAAGTTGAATTTCCTACAGAATTCCTACATAACAGATGCATAAAGTGCCTGTTCTTTGGAGAGTTCAGTTGGGTTGCTGTTTTTACTGCCAGACAGCCCCTCTGAATTTGTAGCTACCTGGTACACCTGCATTCAATACACTAAGTTAGTGTGATGATCATCAAGGCTGGAGGTGTGAACTACGGTACCAGTTTCTGTGCAAATGTCAGTATGACTTTTCTAACATGGGAAAATTGTATTCTGATGTCATCAGATTTATAATATTCTGGAAATGGAAGCTTATTTTGAGCATATTGACACATAATGATAAAAAAACGGGCTGCAATGTCCTTACATGCTCTGTCAGAAGTTGTTTTTAGTTAATATTGACAGTTTTTTTCTTCGGTCTAATTGTTCTTGTACCTATCTATCAAATTGTTGCTAATTATGTTGAAGTGTTAAGCTTCAGTGTCACGTAGTGTATGAAGGAAAATATGAACCAGTTCTAGATTTTTTTCTTATATCTTATTTAAGCAGAACTCTGTTAAAGTCAGCTTTGACATTTTCAAGATCTTTGAAATAATATTTTAAAGCCTTCATCATGTAAAATTCCACGGTGTTTTTATGTGGTGAAAAACGTCTTTCGTTTCTTCTCCCAGCAAACTGAATGAAACTTTTTCCCCTGCTTATTTTGGATATGCCACTGTAGTTTACTTGGAAAGGAGCGCTGTAAAAGCACATGCGTGATTTGTGGCTGCTATTAATGTGATAAAACCAGAGACTTTATTTATTTATTTATTGAAAAAAATAGTCATAATCTGTCTTCATGTCACTGTCACATTTCTCTGCAGTCTTTACTATTACTCCTTTTCCATGCATTAAACAATTCTTCTTTCTTGACAGTTTGGTTAATATCCTGACTAGCATTCTGATGTGTGCTTAGACATGCGTCTCTCCTTTTCTCCACAGAAATACTTATTTTTGATCTAAACTCCTGAAGCTAGTCGCTGAAAATCAGTCTGGTTGCTTCAGATCTTATAATGTACCAAGCAGAAGTAGTCAACGGAGTTCTTCCTTCTTTCTAGCTGTTTCAGAGGCTCTTTTGGTCTACTGGAGTAACTGCACTAGCAGAGAGCAAATGACTTCCAGTTTGGGAACACTTTCAAGAAGCAGAGGCATTGATACTATGGACTAGAATTCTAGAATTCAAAACTGAGGACTTGCATGTTTTTAGTTCTAATTCAGGAGTTATTAAATTCAGGTCAGCATTAGATGAGAACAGGACAGTAACTGGAGAAATATATGTAAAATAATACCTCATAGCTCTTCAAGACCATTAGGGAAATCTGGATTTCTACATCTTAACACTTAAATTTTGGCAAGATGTGCTAAACTGTGCTAAGTTAGCAAATACAGCTATGGTGCTTGAGCTAGCAGTAGCATATTGACACCTCTCCAGAATATAGTTTAACAAATCCTGATGATAATGCATATATATTTGTTTTGTTGTTTGTCTTACAAATTACAAATATTTTACAAAAGAGAACAGCTGCTGAATCCACTGGTTATATTTGGTTTACAGACTTTCTTTTACAGGGTTGGATCGAAGCAAGTTAATTAATTTGGCATACTTGCTTGGAAGTGACTACACTGAGGGCATCCCAAATGTTGGCTTTGTAACAGCGATGGAGATCTTAAATGAATTTCCTGGGCATGGATTGGAACCTCTTCTAAAATTTGCGTATGCTTTGTTGGATTTTTTTTCTTTGTCTTTCCATAATATGAAAGTGAATATACTTTTCTGCTGGTAAAGCATGCAACAAAACTAAGTTAATTATAAAATAAATGACTCCTTTATATCAGTATTTGAAATGGCAGGTAGCTAAAATGATGATACAGCAATTACAGCGAGACTAATGAAGACAATAGAACAGCTTTAGAACTGTGCAACTGCCTTTGAGTTCATTGCAGAGCTGGATCCCTAGTGAAGTGGAGGTTTTCTCCCTGAGTATGTGAGAAGGTGCTGTAGCTTGCTCATAGAGAAAAGAGACTTGATGAGTGAGGAATGGATGACCTGGAAAGAGACAGACAGGTAGGCTGTGGGGAAGAACAAGGTTTGAAGAGTGCCAAGCCAATTGTATTGGCGATCGCGAGGATGGTTAGAAGTCCTTTTTTATTTTTTTGGTACCAAAAAACCTCCAAAAATAATCGTTACATATGGGATGACCTTCCCAAATAAGACTAATTTAAGGCTGCCTGTTTGGCTGCTTAAGGGGAATCCAGGTGATGTTTGCTGCCTTTGCTGGCAATGGCTGCGTTTACTGTATGTTTCATCCTTTCTACTTTTAGATTATATGTCCCTTTGGCCATTTTTATTTGAAAGTTTCCTACCTCATATCTTGCGGTAACTGAAGTAGGGAGTCTAAAGCCATTTAAGTTAGCGTCGTGGCTCTTGACATTCCAAGTTATGTTTTATGGGGACAAGTGAATACTTTCCTCTGTTTTTCAGTGAGTGGTGGCACGAGGCTCAGAAGAATAAGAAAATGAGACCTAATCCACATGATACCAAAGTAAAGAAGAAGTTGCGGGAGCTGCAGCTTTCTTCAGGTTTCCCAAATCCAGCAGTGGCAGAAGCATACCTGAAGCCTGTGGTGGATGAGACGAGGGGTTCGTTCACCTGGGGGAAGCCTGATGTAGAGCAGATCAGAGAATATCCTTTTACGATAAGACAAGAATTGTTAGCTAAAAGTATTCAGGTAAAAGTTCATACAGCTAGATGGTGACTCAGTAACGGAGTGTCAAATTCTTAACATCTCATTGGTGGGAGGGACCTTCTTGCCCCAGCTGTGTGTGCTCTCCTGCACTGATACCAACTCTGGAACTGAAAAGAACGTAGCCATGCATGTATGGCATTCGAGCTGCGCTGCCCTCCTGCTTCAGTTTGAATGCAGAGAGACTCATAGCTGGACTGAACGGATTGTTGTGACATTGTTGTGACACTTCTGTAACTGTACTGTCTTTCACAAGTAAGTTTGAAAACCTAGTTATTTACTGCATTCCTTGCAACAATGGCTTTCTTGCATCAGTTGCAGCTTGAGCTGCAGTGAATTGTTGAAAAGTAGATGGCAATGCATACAGAGCTAATAGTGTTTTAAACAGTAAATGAAAATTCCGGGGCATGCAAGTGTAAAAGTAAGGTTTATTTACAGGTGTTGTGTTTTATGGCAGCACTGTATAGCCAAAATGAGCTTTTTCTTCATGGAGGCATACTTTTGGAAATGCTAGTATTAGAGCTGCAAGTTCTGTAACTAATAGAGATGTAACTGCATGTGGAAGATACATGACATAGTACTAGAATCATCCATGTAAGTTGGGTTTCATAACTTAAGGTATTTTCTCTGTTTTTGTAGTAGTAAAAACTTTGATGTAGAGTAGCTTTCCTCCAGACATTGGTTATTTGCAGAATTTTTATTTCATGTTTACAAAATAGTAGCAATAGCCATATTTAATTTTCCTTAACTATCTGTACATTCTGTAAAGATCATTTTGGCTGGACTAGGACAAAGATAGATGAAATCCTTTCGCCTGTGATAAAACAGCTGAACTTGCAGCAGGTAAAGTACAGAACTGGATGTAGCTTAATCCTAGCTGGAAAATTGTAAGAGAAGTATTCTAAAATGAAGAGCAAGGCTTTAGTCTATAAAATACATTTCTCAGAAACTGAGATTGGGCCATATTTTTTATCTTATATTTTTTTAAAAGTCATTAAACAATTCTCTAGACTTTGTTCTTTATGATTTGGGTGTACTGTGAGGCACTCTACATAACTTCAAAGATTGTGATTGCAGTAGTTGGTTTAAAATTATGTAATCTATCAAGCACCTACCTCAAGTCCAGGTTGCCATTCTAGATGTAGCTGGAACTACAAGTACCTCATGTATCATTAGTGCTTTTAAAAGACAGTGTGTTGTCTCCTAAAATGATTTATAAAAATGCCCATAAGACTTTGGTAAAGCGAAACAGGCCACTGGTACCATACCTATCCTTTAAAGAGGAGTACAAACTGGACCATTGATCAAGAGCCCATTTATGCTATTATTTTACTTCACAAATAAATGTGCTGTCAACTTCCATACAACTTAAAAGTGAATAGTGGTACGTGCTCTGATACTCTGAAAGTCACTTGTAAAACAGATTACCTAAGCTCAGATTCTTTTCTCCTTTTGCTGTCAGCAAGATGTAGTCTACACCAGTCTTCCAGGCTCTCTCTATTAGTCAAAGGAGTGGAAGGTACCACAAAGCTGTAGTTAAATCTATCTACTTTCAGGTTGACTGGAACAACCTGTGGAAGTGTCTCCCTCTTAGCCAATTTTAGGGAGAATACAGAGTGCTAGTGTAGTCTATACAGCAAGCCTAGCTGTAGTTGAGTAATACGGATCCACTGTGTGTGACTACTTCTAGTTCTAGTCTCAAATCTTTATACTGTAGCAGCATGTGTTAGAATGAACTCAAGTCAAATGGCAGCATTTTGTTGCACTAGCATATGCAGATGTAATATTTGCTTAGTAAACATTCTGTTGTTTTAACAGCTTGCAGCTAAGGACGTGTTTGCAAAGGCATACTTAAAAACACTATGGAGATTCTCTGCATTAGGGTTGAAAATAGCATCGTGTGTCTAATGATAATCATGCACACAGTGTTAATAAAAATTTCACTGGAGTTTGCCCATTACTTAGTTCCTATCATGGTTGGTATTGCGTAATTTATAATGAAGTACAGGTATTACTATAATAATACATCTTATTATCTGTATGCATACTGATTTCATTAATCTTTTGTCCTGCTTTAATTTATGATGCCTTATAGTATAGCTTAGATAACAACTGAATTCCTGTCACAAAAACATCCAAAGCTGTTTTACTGTTTTCTTTTTGGTAGACTCAACTTCGAATTGATTCATTCTTCAGACTAGCGCAGCATGAAAAGCAAGCTATTAAAAGTCAGAGACTGCGCAGAGCTGTGACTTGTCTGAAGAGAAAGGAAAAAGAAGAAGCCGATGAAATTCAGGAGGCTACTGCTGTTATGGAGAAAGAACTTAAACAGCACAAGGAAAGGAAAGGGGGAAGTACTTCAGGCTGTGCAAATCATCAAGCTGTGGCAACAGAAATCCAAAGTGGAAAGAGAAGGAGGCATTCAGATTCCAGAAAAGAACCTTTGTGTGGAGGTGGTTTTGTTGGGAATTTGCATCTCTCAGAATCTTATAGTGACTCCTCAGCAGAGGAATTGGAAAGCAGAGATTTAGACGAGAGCAAAAGGAGGAAAATTGCCTCTAAAATGGAAATGGCAGACCATAAAGAGAAAAAGGGGTACAGTAGCTCAAGTGGTGAGGATGAAGAACTGGGAAACCTGGTCATGGTGACTGCCAAACCTGTGTTTGAGGGCAGAAAACAGAAATCGCAGAATAAGAGAGGAAGAAAAAAGAAAAAGTCTTAAAGAAAAAAAGTCTTAAAGATGGGCTGTGTATGTGGTTTTTATGACTTAAACTTTGTAAGTATTCTAATGAATTTTTATATAAAAATAATAAATTATCCTTATTCATCATGCATTTGTCATGCATTGTCTTTGTGTCCAGGATTTAATAGGAGGGATTTTAAACAACGAAAAAAGATTCTTTCAGTACAATTACTCAAAAAAGCTGTAGATTGGACTTGGTATGTTTTCTGTCTTGAGATTATAAAATTAAGCCAAAAATTGTTATCTGTTCATTTGCATTCTGAGGCACAATAGTTGTTAAAATCACGGGCAATCTGTTGCTTCCTGAACTTCAAACTCCAATGAAATCTTGCAAATGACTTGGTTTATTTCTAGGTATTGACAGAAGGAAAGTCAGTTCAATTAGTTTTGTTTTCCTTATTCCCTTCACCGTGCCTGTCTTGAAAGTTTTGTGCTCAAAGTAATGTTGCTTATTGAATCATTCATGATATCATGAAAGTGCTCATAATATGCCATGGAAAATAGTACAGTACAGTAAATTCTTATATAATCTATAATAATAATAATTTTTTATGTTCTGGATGTAAATGATATGTTTCTAGACTTGGAGTTATATGAGCATGTCCACAGACAGAATTTGTTTCCAAAAGTGATGCGCAGAGGTAGTACAGAGGTTTGGTTGTTTTTTTCCTTTTTTGTTTTTTTTACGTCCCTTAGATTTGACCTTAGAGCACTCATCGCCAGGCATAATCCGTGAAGTGATACGATCTCTTTCCTTTTGCTTTCCTGCTTAACCCCTTTGTCATGCCAGTTGCTCTTTCTGCTGGTCCTCTATGTCGCTGTCTGAATGCAAGCCGGATTTTTTTTCTTTGTTCTCCTTGTGTCTCCATGCAGCCAGATTCTGCCAGTGTTAGCACTCTGTTAGCTTTCCTTCCCTGCCCACTCTCGCTTTAGTTTCATCTGTGGAGGTTTGTAATAACAGTGCAGGGGCTGCTTCCCAGAAACATTTTCTTGCTAGTGCTTCAAGAGCCCAGCTTACAGATCCATTTGCAGCACTCATGTCAGATTAATTTGTGAGGCAAACAATTTGTTAGGCCCAGACTCTTTTTTTGGTCACTTCTCTCTCTCTTAAATAATTGTAGAATGTATTTATAGCTCCTGTGGGTTAAGATGGAAAAACACTGAATGCTGCCAGTCATACTTACATTCTTACATTTTAGTCCTTTTTGCTTTTTGGTCTTCTCATTTAATATTTCCACATAATTTCTCTCTGCTTTATTGCCTGAAAATCCAAGTTCATACAACTAAGTTTTGTGTGAAACATCAACCTCCCCTAAAGGGATGAAGGGCTGAGGTGAACTGGGTAGGATTTGGCCTTTACAGCTGCAAAGAGTCTAATGCGTAATGCACAGTGTTTACTAGGCAAAAAACACTCTTTTGATGGTACTTTTGTAAAAGATTATCATATTTTAACCATACTCTGTCTGGACAACTGGCTTACAGTATTGTTTTGCAGATCACTCAAGTGCTGAGTTTTACTTTAAAGGGTAGATCAGGCCTTGGTGGATGTTTGATAGCTTCTAAATGTGGAAGAGCTCCTATTAATTTCTTTTGCTGAGTATGATAAAATACAGAAACCTTCAGTTCTCTGTAAGGCTTGTTCAGTATTCTTGTGCAATAATTTATTATTTTTCAATGGCACTGAGAAACCCCAGTTGATGTTGGAGTCCAATTTTCTAAAAAATGGGTGAAGTAAGAGAGAGTTCCTGTTCTGAATTGATTACATTCTAAACTAAGAAGTCTTAAGGATATCTGTATTTGTTTCAATGGCAGGAAGTGGTTGCAATCCATTGAGCAAATCTACGTCTTCTGTGTACAAAAGAGGAGTGATGCATGTATCTTTATGTACATTGACAGCTGTCTGTGGGTTGAATATTTGACTGTAAAGTGGACTAGAATTTTTCAGATTTTGTGCCTTGTTACAGTTTTGCATTCTTTTGTGAGTGCGTGTTTACACATCCACCAAATGCACCCCTGCTGTTCTGTAAATTGCCCCATCGTTCTTGGAAGAAGCCTTTGTGAGGAATTAATTTTTGGTCTTCAGTTACTTTTTAGTGACATCGAGAGGTTACTAAAACCTTGTCTTGTTTTTGTGAAAAATATTCGGAAGTTGTTACTGTATTGGTGGAGCTCCCTTGCCGAGATACTTACTGCTGTTATGAAATCTTCTGTTCCCTTATGTAAGAGAGACATGGTGCCTCGTGCCCACTTTGTGTTCCTGCTGCAGCTGTCAGGATTTATTACTGCTGCTGGTGCGGGGATGTTGGCGATATGTAGCACACGCTTTAGGGCTTTTCTGTTTGGGACTGCCTGGCAGCTAACTGGGAAGGAAACAACCTGGCAAATACGTTTTTGTCTGTTTGTTTTTTTGAGTACCATCGTTGGAAAGCTACAGGAAGAGATTCAGGTAATGTTAACTGAAATACAGTAGTTGTGACTTGCCTGTGTCTTTTACTCTAAATTACTTTGAATCATTTTACCTTTGACTCTGTAAGTCAGTAGCCCAACTGTTCTGTACCTGTGTGCTTTTAGTTGCTGGTAGTACTCCTGAGTTAATAGGCTAAAGTCAGACAGGTTGTGTAGTTCAGTGTGCCTTAAAGGGTATTTTTCAGAAGGAAAAAAAGTATAGAACCCATGAAATACAAAGGTTTTCCCTTTATGAATGATTTTACAGTGCAACATTGCTTCTACTTCAGAATACAAAGGGACTGATTATTAACCCATTACTTTCATCTTCTAATGGCAATAAAACTTGTCTTTTTTATACTTCTGAGGTAGACGACAAGCTAATGAATATAACATTTACTGCTTTATGTCCCTCTGGTTTCTAATGCTAATTGGTGTTCTGAATATAGATACAAAAACTCAGAATTCTACTGAATCTGTTTTTTCTGTTTCCCACATAATGTTGTTACTTTTGCTCAGTTCATAGATGGACATAAATGCAATAGCAGTATTCCTGTTTTACATGCTGTGGTAATGTGTAGAAGCCAGAGAAGTTATTTTCACCTTCAAATAGGTTCATGGCTGCTGACACTACAGTGATAAGGTTAAACCTGTATGCCTTTTGTAGGATAAAGTCAAGTATCATGTGTCTAACATGACAAGGTTGTTCTGTGCTGTTCACTTTCATCCTGTGTCTTGAGAGGTAAGTCTGTCTGCTTTGCACTGTGAGAAAGTTTCCTTGATATTGAGCCCATGTTTTTACTTTTTTTTTTTCCCCTTCTCTGCTAATAGAGAGAATCCTTCACCCCTTGCCTTATTTAATTGTATCCCTATTGGGTGTTTTGGTATCTGTACACTGTATATTAATCATATGCTCCCTGTAACCATTCTTGCAAAAATCTGTCAAATTTCCATATTAGAAGAATTATCAGAGCACTAATCTTTGTTTTTCTGATAGTAAAATCTCAAAAATTTGAGACCACTGGTTGTCTGCTTTTCTGCAGAAACTGAAAATCACAGTTCTTTTTTGATATCATAGTGTATTGCAACTTTTTGTTTAAATTTTGCCTTCTGACATTCTTTATTACTTTTTTTTTTTTACTGTGTGTATGTTCTGTGTCGGTTTATACACAAGCACATACGTGTTCTGTTTTGCATGTAGTCAGTTCCTGCTTCCTACTTATTCTCATGTGCCACTTTTACCAATTGGTTGTTTCCTTCCCTTCCAGGCTAGTTAATTCAAACCTAGTGAGATTGGTGGAATTTTTCTTCTTCTTTAGACCTTTGTTGCTACCTTCCCATTCAAACAATCATAAACCTACTCACCTTGGCTGGAACTGATTCTAATTTTAAAAATTCATAAAATAGTTTTAATAAAGCGTGCTCTCCCTCTCTCTCTCTCTGAATCTACTTGTTTTTTCCCTCTTCGAGGGTAGAGCAGTTAAACTTGTTTGCTACTTCTGGCTCTTTTATGCTTTGAATACTGGTATTTATGTTTCTATGCATCTTAATATAAGCAAATTATAGCTTAATAAATGTAAACTTCGTGTGTGTGTGTGTGTGTGAAGCGTTAAGTGGGGGGGAAAAAAGTAATTTTATTCATTTTTACCAGGTAGACAGGCTTGTGTTTATCTGTCCCATGTCTTGTGGCATAGCATGGATTTGACATCATCACAACATAATCATCTACGTAATGAACTGATAAGAAAATTAGAAAGACGAGCAGGTAAAGTATTTATTATTTCACTGTATTTATCTTGGTACACTTAGGAATATTGTTAAGTAGAAGGAACAGGTCACCCTGCTGACAATGAGCTATGTTCTCATTCATTTTTCCTGAAGAATTGTGTTTATGGCACTTGTACAGAAAATGCAATAGATAGCACTGTTGTAGTATTCTAGCTATGCAGTAAATACCTGCTATGCCAGCATACCTTGGTCCTGGCAGTTTCCTACCAGTGACTGGCATCTCGCCCCAGCTATTTGCCCGTGACTGGTTCCAGGGAATGAAGTTGTGGCTACAATCAAACAATTCAAAGAGGTTTGTTTGTGGGGTGGCAGTTAGGTAGAATGAGTCATTACAAGTTCATTTTCTGTCTAGACAGCCTCAAACCTAATCTTTAGGTAACTTCAGGGACCGTTGGCAGCTTTTTTTTCTTAAGTGAGTTCATGGCTGCACATTTTGAAGATCCTAAATAATCATGAGTAATCTCATCTTCAGGGTGACCAAGAGTAGAAAAGGTTTTAGGGCAAGAGTGTATTGTTTTGGGATGGGATCTAGTTATGTTACAGCTGAATGCAAAAGAAGGGTTTGTTTTTTTCTTTTTTTCATAATATCTTTGTTTAAGATCTCGGCTGCTTCCTTGTCAAGTAGAGATAGGCTTTTGGGGTTCAGCTATTCGGTGAAGCAAGGTGGCCCTGGGTGCCTTTGAAAGAGACAGTGCTACAGTGGCATCCCTCCCTCTACCCTCCGTCCCCCCCCCCCC
>VXAL01014423.1:136988-175051 GCA_013399475.1 Chauna torquata | reverse complement strand
CCCCTGCCAACAAAAAAGTTGCTCTTTCTGGACCTGAGTGATCTGGCTTTTGCTCTTTGGTCTTCAACCATTAAGAAAGAGTTGTAAAATTTTTGAAAAGTGTTGAATCATTGAAAAAGGACTTTTATTTATTATTATTTTTTAAATTTCCCTCAGGCAGAGAAAAGAGGAGTTTTGGGCATGACTGCAATGCTTAAAATTAATTATTTGCTTACTGAAACTAAACTTAGTTTTTTGAAGAGCAACACGTGAATTCTAGTTTACTTGGAAGTATTTACTTTTGAATAATAAAAGTACTAAAAAATGAATATATTCTGAACTGAATAGAATGAAACACAAAACTGCGTGTTAAGAGATTGCCATTTTTCCTAACTGTTAATGTGTCTGTAAAATAGGGAATACTAAGCTTTGAAAAATGAAAACACTGATCCTGTTGGCTTGTAAACAAAAAAGAAATCAATTTTTATAGTAGTATGTAATCAGAGACCTGAGAAGATAATGCAGATAAAGATGAAACTCATGCTTCTAAAGAAAAAAACATAGGGAATGAGCATTATCCTTATTTGGAATTACTGTAATGTTGGTCTAGTTAAGAGGTAAATTCACATTTAATATATACGCTCTGCATAAACTCACCGTATTTAAGAATTGTAACTGCTTCACACTGTAAGTTTTGAAATAAAATATTAGCAGAAGAGAGTTGATTGAACCGAGATAACTTAAAAAAAAAAAAATATTGCTCTAAAAATGTTAATTTTGCCAGAACAACTATTTCATGTACGCATTGCTTTTAAATTTCTTGTATTGGGCTTGAAAAGGTGAGGGAGGGGTGGGGAAGCCCTTTCTTTCAGAAACTTTCTGCTGCTGTCTGGAGTGCTTTTTGTTTGCTTTTTCCTGAGTCTTATACATCTTACAACTGAAGCGCTAAGAAAATTAAGTACCCACAACTGTGACCTTGTCTGGAGAGCTGACATCAGACAAGAAGGTGGCTGATAGGGTTTGGTATGGATTGCAGTTACACAAAACCCCGTTCAAGTGCCTTAATCTGGAGAATTTTTTTAGTGCAATTCCCTTTCCTGTTGTGTAATTCTGACTTGAACGAAACACTCAAGTTGATCCTATGCAATGAGGCATGATTGTTGAGCGAAGAAATATCTAGAAGTATAAATATTAAAGACCGAACTACTAAAGACTGAAATATTGATGACTATCATTGTGTACTCTATAGTGCACAAGAAGGCTGAGTTAAAGAGGCATAGCAGGTATTGCTATACTTCTGCAAGCTTGGCTTTCTAGTATTGATACTTTCTTCATGCAGAATTTAGGGTGGGGAGGAGTGAGTCTGCATGTAATTTCTTAAGCTTTTGAATTATTAAAATAGAGTTATGGGACATCAGATCAATGTATGCAAAATTAGTTGGTAGTGCAGAATCTTTAGATCAAATGCAGAAATATATTCCATTCAGCCAACAGAGTAACTGTTGATAGCAATAGCAGGTTGTTCTCTGTCTAGCAATACTAGTTTAAGAGGATGGGAAGACATCAGTGGGAAATGGGACATCTTTACAGTTTCACAATTTAATCTGACACTAGGCTTTGGCATATTGAATTCTATTCCACGTTCTGGAGGGAAGTGTGTTGAACCTACTGCATGGACACTTACCTCTTCAGTCCCCTCAGCCTGTACCTTCCTTGTTCTCATTGTTTTCCTCGTCCACATTCTCCATTCCCATTTCATGAACTTCACCTTTTCAGTCTCTGTTTCTTGGGATTCTTGCTCCAGATCAGTTTCTCTGCATGTTCAGTGTCTGAGCTCTTTGTGTTCATTGCTCCGCTGCCTCCACTCCCCTTTTGTTCATTGCCCTTCCCAGCCAGGTTCTGTTATCTTAATTGGCTTGTCACAAATTCTGCAGATTAAAACTCTATATTCTTGCGCATGGTTCCCGTTACTACCAGTTCCAGTTTACAGTTAGGTCCTTGCCCAGTCTGATCTTTCCTGGTTCCTTTATCCAGTCAGTTCTGCATCATTAGATGTCTCTTTTCTTTACTTTCCTCTCATGATTTCTCTCGATCACTAGCTTTTCCTCTCCTTGGCTGAACTTTTCTGAGATCGGACTCTACCACTGCCTTCTTCATTTCTTGGGACCTTAAATTACTTTGCAACAATTTTATTACTTGCATTCACCCCAGCATAATTTTTTCTGAGACAAAAAAAGAGCAAGTTTGCAAGGCGTGCTTGTCCTTGACACTTCATCGTCTCACTTCACGTGGCCGGGGCCCAGTTTTTAATCCATAAATATCTGAGAAAATGCTGACCTGGTAACCTTCACATATCTTCCAGCATTTTATAAGAGACATGCTCCCTCTCCTCCCCCTGCCTGACAGATGTCCTCATTGATGGTGATTCCTGCCTTCATTTCAAGTCTCTGGGTGAAGTCCAGAAAGATGCCTTAAATGGGACATGGCTGGAATTCAGGCAAGTGAGAAGCAGCCTAACCCTGTAAGTTAGAAGTTAAGATATTCAGCTGGGAAGAGGGAGGGACTTAGTGTCTTGTTCCCATTTCCTGGGTTACTTCTAAGGACGCTTTGCTGCTGACCCTTTTCCATTGACTTTCAAAACTTTGCTATAAAATAGGAAAAACATCTTGGGACCAGAGCATAGAGCCCAGGCCTGCCTCTTCACAACTGAGTGTCCAATTTGTAGCTGGGCTTTTACTTGCTTGTTGTCCTTCTGGCCATGAATTTGCAATTCTCATTTCCTTATGGCCCACCTTTAATGGTAGTGAAAGGGAGGGGATCCACCTGATTCTGTGGGGTGGCTAGGTGTGTGCAAGGTGAGAATTTGAATCCTTCTGAAGAAGGCCCAGGACTCGATTTCACTGTTTTCTGAGTGCTTAATATGCTAAACCATTTTTTATACAGTGGACTTTTTAATCAGCACTGTTAATTGCAAAGTCAACCTACTTACACTACATGTAAGTGACTCTTTTACTACCAACTGCCTTCCCTTCTTTCGTCTTCCTCTTTTTTCCTCTTAGCTTTGAATTATATTTCTATCTTACAAACAAATAAACAAACCAGCTTCCATTAAGTCTAATCNGGCAGTGAAGGCACTTCACTTTTAGGGAGAGGAAACAAAACAAAACAAAACCAAAAAAAAAAGAAAAAGAAAAGAGGTAGTGTGAAGTAAGAGTTGAGGGTAACCCACATAAGAAGTGATGAGTTAAATTGCACTGTCATAGAAAATCAAAATAGTGTAAAAATACCTTTTCTCTAAATTCACATTTTGGCTATCTGACAGTAACTTAGAGATTAGTTCTTTCTTTTGTTTGAAAGTAGCAGCATTCAAATACTATGGTAAACATGAGCTGTACTAATTTAATTTAAAACTTCTCGGTTCCTTTTCTTTCCCCCTAGCAAGTAAACCAGCTTTTACTGAAGGCATTATTAAACTTGAACGGAAACTTTCATGTTTGTGGATAGAACAGAAGTTGGCAGCAACACTCAAGTAATCAAAGCATGCATTAACTGTGTAGAGAAGTTTGTAATATATTCTTCCCTCTCAGCCGTGTACCTGTCTTCTGTTTTCACATCTTCCTCCTTTACAGTAGCTGCATTTCAACAATAAATGAAATATTCCTCAACTACCTCACAAAAACGTCGTATGTTTTCATGGATTGATGTTGTTAGGTTACTTTCAGGTCCTTTCTTCAATTAAATGTTTTAGAAACCCAAAATTATTGATAGGGAGAATTGGCAAGCATTTTGTTAGAGTCCTTTCTGTTTCACTGGCCATGGTACATGGAGTTTTCTGGCATGTTGCTATAAGAAAATAGGAACTTCCAATGACACAAAGCCCTTTTGACCAGGCAAGGTAAGAGATGTAGAAGATTAGGCTAGGCAACAGCTTACAGTGTCGAAGTAATTCATCCAGATCGTTCCTATCTATTAGGAAATTGTCAGCCTGTTATAATGTGTGTTAGACCACATAACTTAAGAAAACAGCCTGCTTTTGTAGTCAAAGGGAAATCATTTAGTTATCTTTAGCAATTAAATAGCTGCTGCGCATAGACCTGAAGATGTTTTTGATGACAGACAAACATGGTTAAGTAATAAAGGAAGTACCCGGCACATTTGAATTCATTGTGTTCATGAGATAGTTTGACTACAGTACTCCTATTTTTAGCCTTCTAGTGGTTTTGGATGACCCATGACTTGGATGAGGCTGGGATATCAGTGGTGTGAATTTCATGTTGAAAATGCACCTCTCAAACCTGGATAAATACATAGACTGGCTACTAGAGAGCATACCCCTCTCCTGTTCTTGTCTCCTTGTGCTAAGTGCATTTCGTCTCTTGGCTGAGATGAGGCTGCCCGTGGGTGGCAGTTTTGTATTTCTGCATTTCAAAGTATGAAGTTTCAAGCATTATATTACACTGACGTAGTATGCCAGATTAATCGATATAATATACCTTGTCATTGCCATCACTTCAGCAGGTTAAGCCTGGAATGAATGTACTGGAATGCCTATACTCAGTTACATCTTTGTAGGTAGGGATGAAGTCAGGAAAAATTAACTGTGTAGTTTAGATGAGTGAATTTTCTGGAACAGTACTTTGCTTTATGTTCTTAGAAAGGTGCAGGTTACATCTGACTTCTGAAAAGTCAAGGGCA
This sequence comes from Chauna torquata, assembly GCA_013399475.1. Classification (NCBI taxonomy): domain Eukaryota; kingdom Metazoa; phylum Chordata; class Aves; order Anseriformes; family Anhimidae; genus Chauna; species Chauna torquata. Next base: position 170,377 of record VXAL01014423.1, on the reverse strand, counting down.
TGGTTAAATTTCCCTCCTGCCCCTTTCTTTTAAGGGTCCTTAGGCTGCAGTGGAATGGAATGAAATAGAAATAGATGGAAGGAAAATGAAGATAGCAAAGTGATGTCACCTGGAATTTGGGGACAGTTCTGTGATTCTGGATTGTGTATGTTTCTATGGAGTTATCTGTAATGTTTGTGAGACCAGGACTCTGATCCTGAGACATCAGTAGCTCAGTAAAAAATATGAGGCTTTAGTCCCCAGTCCTTTAGACGTGGGAGCTAACGTAGATTTGGGGTAAAGTTGTTCTGAGCCACTGGAAATACCCAGATGAATTCACCAGGGCTACATTTTGAAGTTTCCTGTCAGTATAGTGAGGTAACTCTTCTCCAGTCATCTCTTACAGTTATGGATCTAGCTGCAGATCTGCTCCCTTACTGATCATTCTGCGGGTGTCTTCTTGGCATTGGGATATATAGATAGCTATTACATATATAACATATATTACATATAGATTATATATATACACACACATATATACACACACATGTAATGTATATTATAGGTTATATATATAAAACGCATACACAGTAAAAATTCAGGATTTCTCCAGTTCTGTGTGTCCAGACTGGGGAGTTCTGAGGAGGTCTGGCTACTGTGAATTCCTGGTACGTTCTCTCATGCATTACTCAATTGGTATGTCAGCGCACGTAGTCCTCCTGTGTTCAGCAAACTTGGAGACAGTTGCGAAGAAGTCTTAGAGGGACGACGTACATCTTCACAGCTGTCGGTGCAAGGTTGTCAAAATACTTTTAAGTACAGATCAAAATGGTAAATCTTAAATCTAAACTCTACAGGTGAGAGCATATGGCTTCTGAAGAAGGGTGAATGTGTTGCTGTAGGGCTGAACTTTGTCAGGTCGAGTTCATGCTGAAAGCTTGGATTTCATGCCTTTTGCCAGCTGGAGAAGATCCATCAAAGCAGGGAGAGAAGCAGAAGATGGTTGGGTCTTATTTCCTTTGCATGCACCCTTACCACCTTGGGCTGTGACACCATTTGACCTTAAGAAATTAAATAGGGTCAGGCCAGCACTTCAAAGAGACTAATCGATGTATTTTTTCCCCCGTAAATTGTTTTTGGTGAATCACTGGGTGAAACTATTCTTTTATGGATTAATGCTGTCATAATCCATTAACAAAGTACTCTGAGGATGTTTTGTTACTCCATGTGCTATCTGTGAGTGAGTCTGAAAATGGAGATACTGACTGCTAGTATATTCTTCACAACTTCCATGTGGAAATGTCATTTTACTGCCTTTTTTCTAGCCACCTTCTAATTCAGGTAGCTAGACAATGGTATCAATATAGTTTAATTTTAATTTAGCTCCCTTGTCTTTGCTGCTTTTCCTGCATTTTAAGTGCTGTTTAATGGTGCTTCTCTTTGTTCCCATTTTATTCAGTGCAGAACACATTAAAGTAGCGAGTATCATTAGTTATGCAGTTGGAGATTTGACATATGCTGGTAACTGATGGAGGGTACCCAACTGAATTTTAAGGTTACTGTTTCCTGATGGAGCTGTGTACTACCCATGCTGATTTTTATCTAACAATCTATGCAAACAGAATGGCTATGTAACATATTTCTAAATAGGTACTATTTCTACTCATTCCAAGCAGAAAGCATGCAGATAAAGTTAGCCTAAGGCCCATTCTTGTAATTTCCTTCTTTATTAAAGAAAAAGATGCTGTAGTTTGCAGCTTGTTTCATTCTGACCTAGTTTACCTCCTGTTATCTTTCTCTGCCTTCCCTTCCCCACTTCTTTAGCTCTGTCTCAGCAAAACTCACGTCCTTTTCTTTCTTTAGGTTTTGTTCTAGTATAAAACATTTTGTTTGACATTTGAATGTGTCAGCAAAATCCTCTGGTTCCCTACATGAGATTCTGAAGCTTGTCGTGCATTTCTGTAACCAACCTGCCACTAGCTTCAGAACTACAGCCTTCCACATGATTTATTATGTCTCTTTGGAAAACTATGTTCACGTTTTAGTTATAATAATGATGATTGCTTTGCCTTTGAGAATGATGTTTACGCTGTTTTCTTAATGGTGTCTTTGATATAGTGCAAGATCATGTGTCAACAGTATAAGACTCTTCTTCTGCCTTCATATTAACTGAAAATCAAGGGAGTTCAAAGAACATGCTCCAAAGACATTAGACTTTTATGATAAACAATACTTTACCTGAAATGCTTCAAAGGAGTCTCTAAATCACTAATCTATTAGGCAGGAAGTCTTACAAAACTGCAGAAATTCAAACACTATTTCAAGAAGGATTTGGGGCATCTATGGACAGGAATTTCTTTGTGAACAAGAACAATTGAACAATTCAAGGCCAGAGGTGTGCTATTTGTTTCATTAACAAAAATTCTCAGTCTCTTTATGCTAACTGAATAGGGTCAAACTGTCTCTTCTTAATGTAAATATGATTCTAGCACCTGAAATTCCAGTGGTTTCTGTGTTTTACCTGTGCATGCAAAGAGATGAATAGACTGAAGAAAATCATTCTATGTATATAGAGACACTTCCGTGCCTCTTCCAAATCACAAAGGAAGAGTGAGGGCAAACCCACCTCATCAAACCCAGATAAATGAAGAAGGGAGGAACCAGTCCTAGCTGACCTTTATGTTCTGACTGTTTGTTACGGGTGCTCAAGTAATATTTCTGGAAATGCCCATTATGCACTTCTGTTCTTACAAGAATTGGGGGCCAGGTCAGTGAAGCCTCCTCTTCTTGTCTGACCCTTTTCTACTGATGACTCAGCTCTTGCTGTCTTTAAATATCATTAAAATCCATTAATTGTGTCATAACTCCAGGAATTTACCTTCCTGTAAAGAGAATAAGGACTAACACAGAGATGAACACTTCTAGGAGAATAACTCCCTATCAGCTTTTTACATCCGGTACCAAGAAACTAGAATTTGGTCAAAGTAGAACCAGCAGAACTTTCTCAACATTTACAGGTATTAAAATACTTCATTTCACTTGGATTTTGCTTACAGTGATAACAATTTTCTTCTTGCATGAAAGATTTTCTGCTAGTTTGTTATTTTTCTGTTCTGACTGCTCTGAAAGCAGTTATACAAAAATAGCAGAAAATGGAAGAATGCCTTTTGGAGTACAAAGGGAGACCTATGTGGAAGTAACCAAATCTGACTAAAGGTTTAGAGTCCTTATTTTGTCATTTGTTTCCTGGTACTGATTAAATTCTTCAGTCTGGGTTTTGAAGATTGTCTTCCAAGTATCTCTGATGAAACAAATACTCTTTTCGATTCTCCAGAATAGTAAGATCTTCCTGAAGGGAAGGAGAAAAAAAAAAAGGGGGGGNTATAATTGTTATACAAACTTCTCCAGATATCCCACCTGTGGAATTACGAAAGGACTAAGATGGCCAAAGATATAAGTGGTGTTATTACTTTGCAGATTTGGGATTCTTCTTTCAGGAGTGTGGACAGCTTACACCAGGTAGGAGCAGCGGCCTACAAACTCTAATAGTGTAGGTGCTATGCAAACCTTGAGTAGGAAGATTACTGACAGTATAAAAAAATAGGAGAGAAATGTTTATTGAACACTAGAGGGGTAGCTGTAACACTTCTAAAGTTTTATAGATCTTTTGGCAGAGGCTTTATAAGTTGAGGCTTAATAAGTTAGAGCTTCTAAACAAAATTGGATCTAAAACAGATGTGAAAGGAAGAAGAAGAAAATAATAATAAAAAAAAGGTTGTAATTGAGAGGTAATAGAAGAAATAGCTTTTTACTTCCACAGCTAGTGCTGATCACAGAACTAGATCAGACTGCTCTAAGCAGTCAGAGAAGATTAAAAGCAGGCTAGATCCAGTATGCCTAGACAGAGGATGATAAATTCAATACACTTACGATATTTGTAATAAGAAAACCTCATATTATTGTTTCATAAGAAAATATGAATTTGGACCCAGAGCAGCATTTCTTTAGCACTTAACTCGCATTTGTGCAGAGTTTTCTGCTTGCAGGCACAATGACGTATGTGCTTTCAATTTAACATCAGAAGCTTGCAGAAGATGTAATGTGCTGGCCATGTACTACTTAGTTCCTGACGTCTTAAAATACCATAGTTTCAATTTTAAGATTATTTATGTTACCTTCATAAAATTATACTGTGTAACTTTCTTTCCAGTAGTATGTATATTATTTTTAATTCTGCTGTGTCCCATGACTAGTATTTTTTTTTTCCCCAATCAGTTCTTGGAATACCATCTATTTATTTATTTTTAAACTTCCAGGGAAGGGAAAGAGAATTGTCTCTCCTCAGTGGTCACGGCAATAAACATACTAAAGCATATGGCAGAGCAAATGACAACACTGGCAGCCATTATGTCCTGTGACTGCAGTGATTTGAGGGGGAAGAAAATGTGTAGAATCTTCTGTAGTGCCAACAGCTGCCATACAGTTACTGTGTGGTTTCTGTAGATTTACTGAAGGACGGTAGACCAATGTTTTTTATACTGATAAGTTTTCATTTTTAATAGCCATTGGGTCTGCAGTTTCTGTGCTGTTATCCAGATGTTGCTATCTGTGTTTTGGATGGTAACTGCAGGCTTGATGCAGGAACTCTGCTTTGGACAAGACGGTAACCCTGTTATCAAATCTCTAGCATGCTTTCTAGGAGATGTAGCTTGTAAACATATTTTGCTTTAGCTAATTTGCCAGGAGATCGTATTTGGCTGTGAAAGCAAATTTACTTTGAAAACTTGGAATGATTCTAGACTTTGCTAAGAAAATGCTCTGGAGAGCTTCATTTACATGTTATTTGCAGCATTGTGGTGCAGCTTCGTGTGATGATGGCAAAACTGAAGCTGGCTTGGTATTCAGCTAAAAACGAATGAATCCTCTCCTGTGAAAGAGTTGTCCTGGATTATGTTAGCTATCATAAATATCCTTCACATAGCGACGAGGGTGGCATTCAGGATATCAAGCCAACTGGAAAGAATCCCTTTTACAAGGCTCCATTGGGGTGGGACAACAGTAGTGCTTTCTCTCCTGTCTGTCATAATTTGTGTTGCTAGGATCTTGTGACAGACTTATAAATGATATTGTGGTTCCTTTTATTTACTGTCAAAAAGAACCATAATGTGGGGAAAGTGAACAATAAAAGGATATGGAAAATAATAAAAAATCCAAGCACATAAGACCATGAGAACAAATACTAGGGCAGCTGTTCTTGAAGTGAAACAAGTTAAAAGAATTTCCGTTGGACTGCTGAAATGGAAAGCAATATATAGTAATATTCCACTTCTTCTCTTTACTTCTTCTGAACTTGGCTTCTTCAGCAAAATATGAAAAAAAATTACTTTATGTAGTCATAAACTGTAAACTTCAATTAGAATTCAGGAGACTTCCCATGCATCATGCTGACCATTAATGGTAAAATGCATTTTTATTCACAAAAATAATTCAAATTCCTGCTCCTAAATCAGCTTTTCAATATAAATTGGTAGTTTCATTATCAGCCCTCTCAGTCTATTTGACCTTTTATATTTTTTGCTTCCAGGGGAAAAAGAAGATGAACAGATAGTTGCAGAAATCATGAGAAGGCGCTTCTTTCCTACTGCTATAACTCATAACACCTGGGAAGGCTTTCACTTTGCTGGCCATGAGATAAGGATTACAGAAGCCACGGATTGTTATGGGGCAGTTGTCTGGCCATCGGTACAATATTTACATAATATTGTTATTTTTTAGTTTTGGAGTCTTCTAGCACTTTTGTTTTTCATGGTAAATATGTTTTGTTGTATGTTGTGAAACCAAAGGAAAGATTCTATGCTTTCTTTGTCTCCATTCTGCAATCCCCAAACCTGAATTTAGTCTGATTTCCAATGGATTCTTATTTCTCAAAGCTTAAATGGTATCTCTTGTTTGTGCCCCTATCATGCAAGATGTGTGTTCTGGTGTCCCTTTCTCTCCTGCCAAAAACTTTTGATCCCACCAGCCAATTAGAAGCAAATTTTGAAGGAAATGTGACAGTCCTATGATAATTACACTTCTGTACATTTCATAAATAAATGGCTATATAGCAAGCAGACCGAGGTTACAGAAACAGTTGTGATGTGAGCTCACAAAGTATTAACACTCACAGAAGCTACTCAACCTACTCATGTGAGAAACAAATTTACCTTGTAAATATGCAGTTATGGGAAGAGATTTGCTCAGAGTTTCCAGTTTCTTAAACAGCAAGAAATCTATGTGGGAGTGAGCCCTTGTCTTCTGGAAATATCACTCACAGTCCTTGATATCACGGAATGATTTGGGTTGGAAGGGACCTTAAAGATATAAGAACTATTGACATATCCACCATACAGAGAACCTTCTTCAAGGTTTTGAACGTGTGCAATGCACCTAATAGACCATTTTGAAATAATTAAGTAAGAGTGGAAAAAAAACTGCTGCAGTCAGGGAGGTACCGTGATGCACCATTGACACTTGCATCATTCAGAGAACATCTCTGAAACATAAGAATCTCTGGGAGCTCCTATAGCATGGAGGGGACTAAAACCCAAGAGGCTCCATTGTTGTCCCTACTGTATCAGCCTGCTACGATTGTACTGTTTTTGAGAAGTATGGCCATAATTCAGCCGAGGGGAGCTAGCATGCCCTGCTGCTTTGAACTCCACACACTTTTCCTACATATCTCTTAGCAGCCTCAGTGCATGTCTTCAAGGAAAGGTTGGCTGACTGTCAATTATTTTCTCAAAATCAAGGGCTGTACTGAAACGTACATTTTTTTCTGTGAAGCCTCAGTCAGTTTTGCTGTGGAAGGAAGGCAACCCCTCTGTCCCTTCATATTCTCCCTTCCTGTTCCACCCTGCAGTATTTGAAATCTGAAAAACGTCAACCAGATTTGTCAAGAAGGCAGAAACTTTAAGGAAAATAAATCTTCTGCATGTTTCAAGGAAGCCAGGTTACAAAGGTTCTCTAATTTAAGTCACAGAAATTTTGATCCTGCCAGCCAGTTTCTACAGCAGAATATGGCAAGACACTGAGAGAAGAAATGATAGAAGTATATGGAACTAAAAAGAAATCTTAATAGGAGGTGTTTTAGAAAGTCAGTCAAATATCAGACACATGCTTTAGGAACCTGGCTTTCATTAGTTCTGGTGCTCACAAACATATTTCTATTTCAAAGCTTTGTTGATTATTAGATATCTATAAGTTCATGTAAAAGACCTTGATTTTTTCTCTGAGTTAAGAGGTGGAAAGCAAAAACTTTAAATTTCTGTCACTTATTAAGTTAACATTCCTCCTGCTCCTTTCCTTCTATTTCTTAATCTGTTAAAGTAAAACTAAGAGCATACTTTTGCAGTGCCAAATTGAGCCACTAATAATTGTCTTCCCAAATGGTTATCTGCATTGCAAGATGATGTGGCAACCAACATACATATTTGTTAGTGGAGACTATGTAATTTTCGAAGTGTGGGAAATAATATGGGAGACAAGCTGCAAACTATCATTATGAGAGGAATGAAAGAAGCAATTCGTATTTCTGCAGTGAACTAAAACACACTGGTCAGTGTGAGACAGGACAGAAAAGCTGGAGAAATCTTCTTAGTTTATGAAGGTATATATAAGGAGTCAGTTGTAGAGGGCTATGTGGTTTTGTTTTCTAAAAATATTTGTTATGCTTAACAAGGTATGCACATAAAAACTGAAAACAAACTGAGCTGAAAGTAAAGGGGTAAATCTATTGGCCCTTTTTGAATCATTATGATAATTAAATATTGTTATTATTGTTTATTATATAATTGTTTATTATTGGATAATAATAAATTGGAAAAGCCTAACGAGTTGTGGATTTTCTCTCACAAGCAGTCCCTATATCAAGATGTCTTTGTGAAGGACACATTTTAACTCAACCAGAAGTAAGTGCAGTTGTAAGCTGGAACTGCTGACTGGAATTTTACAGCTCATGTTATGCAGCGTGACAGATTAGATAATTGCAGTCATTCCTTCTGGCTGTAATGCTCTGCAAGCCTATATTGAAGCATGTAGTGGCATTTATTTTGTCAGCCTATAGAGCTCAAAGATCATAGTGAGTCATGATCCTTTCGGGACAGCGTTTGAATGAATATTGCTCATTTGAACAGACATGAAATTACAAAACATATTTTTTTTGCATGCTTATACATTTCAATGCATATTTAGTGAAGGTTTTTATTTCATTTATTTGTTCAGTATATTCATGGATTCCCTCCCCTGCAGGCTCTTGTTCTGTGTTATTTTTTGGAAACCAATTCTAAACAATACAATTTGGTTGACAAAAATGTGATTGAAATTGGAGCTGGAACTGGGCTGGTCTCCATAGTGGCCAGTTTACTGGGTGAGTATATACTGTTGCTCTTATGCTCTTGGAAACATCTCTCAGATGAATACAGGAGGACAAAGGAAGTAGCTCAGCTCCTCTAAAACACTGTTGTTTGAAATCTAAGAGAAAGAAAAAGTGAATTCCAACAGGGTTGCTCAGAAACCTTTTCTTTTTTCTGTAAAACTGTAAACGTATGGATGCAATAAAGCAAGTCCCTGTAGATGATGTTGCCATTAGCAATGTTAAACAGGGGACCAAAATAAGAAATTAGTGGCCTGACAGGATGTCAGTGGCAACAGGACAAAACCAGATGCAGACATGACCACCACATCATCTTCTGTTGATCAAATACCTCTTGGATGCCAGGTCACTTCCTTTGCATTTGTGTTCAGCATTTTCTTTCAGCAACTGATCCTGGATTTTTCTGCTACAGGCACTATTGTGTTTTCTCTCATGGTAGCCTGTTCTTTCTCTAGAGTCATCCAAATCAGTAACTCCTTCATTTTAACAGAATTTTAGCTTTCAGTAGTCTGAGGAAGCTTCTTGATATGTTAAAAGAACCTGAGGCAACACCTAAATCTCGTGTTGAACTTCTGGAGTTAGGAACTGGTGTTCTTCAATCTCTAATCTCTCACTGTACTTCTAACCGAAATGATATCAAGGCACAGTTGGTATCTGATTTCTCCACAGCCATGCCCAGCTGCATTTAGATGGCAGTCTGTAGAGTAGAAATACTGGGAACCAAATATTTATTTTAAGCATGACTAAGAGCTATTGGAAGCATTTACAGTGTTTTGTTCCCTCCAGTGAGAGCTACCTGCTAAAGATAAAGTTGTGCAGGTTTTTTTTTTTTTTTCAGTGAATGGGCTTTTACTCAAGTCTTGAAGTATATTCAAAGATTGCATGTTTTCTCCCTGTCACAGGTGCACTTGTGACTGCCACTGATTTGCCAGAACTACTGGGAAACCTTCAGCACAATGTTCTCCAAAATACAAAACTGAAAAGCAAGCACCAGCCTCGTGTTAAGGAGTTGTCTTGGGGAATTGATCTGGAGAAGAACTTTCCCAGAGCTTCCTGTCACTTTGACTACATTATGGCTGCTGATGTAGTTTACCACCATCCCTTTCTGGATGAGCTCCTACTGACTTTTGATCACTTGTGCAAGAATGACACTGTTATTCTGTGGGCTATGAAATTTAGGTTGGACAATGAGAACCAATTTGTGGGCAGATTTCAGGCACTGTTTGACTTAGAGGTGATTTCTAATTTCCCTAGTTTGAACATAACCTTGTACAAGGCAATGAGGAAAGGCAGGATGAAAGTCAGACCTTCCAAACTGCCTGTCTGAAAAAGAGATTCATGGGGTTGACAGCCTCACCTGCTCTGTAGCTTGTTCTCTTTTTCATAATTTCCACGTTAGTAGCTGTCTGCACCTGTGCAAATTATATTTTTAGAGAAAGTTAAAACAAAACATCAGATTTCTAGTACATCCCTGAAGAATTCCTAAATTCAGTTTGACAACTATTTTATACACAGAAGAAATATATTCCTGATGTTTTCTTGACATTTATGTGCTAAATTGACAGCACTAATAGCTTTCACAAGTCTCACTATTATTGTTATGGGATTTATAATGAATATTACCAATGGCTTTCAATTGCAGCTTTGAGCAGTGTCTTATAAGATCAACCAATCATTTGAAGATTTACCGCAGTCTTCAGCTTTGTATTTAAAAACTGTCATGTTGAATCTCGTCTTTCCTCATTCCCATTATAGTGTGTAAATCCTTCCTTTAAATAGCCTTTACAGGACATTAAGTTAAGTGAAAGGAAAAATGGGAAATATATTGTCGTAATAAAGGGAGAGAATATATTAGTTACTCTTTGATTTAATGATTACACTTTCTTCCCCTTCCACTTTATTATTTAGATTCAGAGATTCTACAACAGCCAGCCACACACGAGGCAACAGGGAGTTAAATGTTTTGTTGCTTGAACAAAGGTCTCGAATAAGAGTAGCGTATCATACCCACAGCTCCCCTTTGCAAACATCTTAAATTCTTGGAGGTCTGCCCCTCCAAAAATAGACCGTTATCGAGACCACAGGGAAAAATGGAAAAATGACAGTGGCCATCAAGAGAAGTGTTTTGCAGTGCCGGCTGGTGGTGACTGGAGGTAGAAAACCAAACCAGCATGATGTGGTGTGGCTAAGACATAGAAAGACTTGGGTTTTTGAAAGGGCAAACAAAATATTTTCTCCTAGCCACTCATTACTGTGTGTTCCCATTTTTAGTGGTCAGATTAATGAACCTGAAGCCAATCAGAGAACTTTCTTTTCGGAAAATTAATAGAATGATTCTTTGGACATCCTAAATTTTCAGATTCAGTTTGTAATTATCTGTGAGAGAACTCTTAAGTCCCTTGATGGCTAGAGAGGCAAACCCCGCTCACGTGCTAATGTCCACGCTGAGCTTTACCACCTCTGCTGTAACAAGCAATTCTTTCAGTAATACGAGGGCTCTGCGTGCTGTCAGTCTTTACCTTTTTAGCTCCCCTTTGTATTCCCTCCAGAAGTGTTTTATGTACTGTTAAATGTGAGCATTTCTTAATGGTGGCTTCCAGAACATGCTAGTATTTGTAACTCTTCCTGTGTTATTTATTTACTTTGCATCCCGGAAAAAGTACAGGGCAGAGCTGTGATAAAGGAGTGACGTAACTGGAATGTGCTCCTATTCCCAGCCTAACATTTGGTTTTCTAGAACAAAGGTTCCCTCTGTTAGACATAAGGTGGTACAGAGAGAAGAGTCCAAGCTGCCAAACTTTTCCAGTGGGGGCTGGGGATCCCACATCTGAAAGGAGGTGGTGAAGAGAGGGTGCGAGGATGGGTGAGGATGTTGCAGGAGGGATCTGGAGGCAGAGGGAGGACTGTGGAGAAAAGGTAGCTGTAGGAAGAAGGCGAGATGGAGAAAGAGAAGAGATTGCAACAGTGAAACTGACTTCGAAAAGGTTGGGTCGGGTCCACTGACTGTAAGGGGGCATCCTCTCTGAGCCAGCAGGGGATGACTGTGATAGTATTAGAGCAATCAGTATGTCTGAGGACAGGACAGTAGAATGAGAAGAAAAGAAGCAAAGTATGCTGACTTTCTGGCTCTCCTTGTGGGAGACCACGTGAGATTTTTTGGCTTGGAAGTTATTAATGGAAATTTTCCAGTCCCTGTCTGTTAGTTTCTTGTGACAAGGTTTGTAGCTAGAGGCAGCATTTTTATTAGATAAACCAGTACAGATAGAAAATCAGACGACACCAGCTGGTAAAAGGTATTACCTCTACTTCCAAATTCCAAAAGGTATTACCTCTGCTTTTTCTACTACCAAATCTACTGCAAATGAAGCTATAATCCTTGCACCCCAAAGGGCATTTCTGTTTACAAATACTTCATAGATAAACAGGTTGGCACTAGGATTTAATGGGTAGCAAGTAAGAAGGCTCTGTGTGCATTAAAATCCACCAGTGAAAATAGCTTGTGAACTACAAAGCAATGCAGGCTAAGGAGGAAAAGGGGGACTCCAGCAAGGTAGTAAAGTGAGATCACTTTTGAAGAGCTGTTCTGCTAATGAGCGCTTCTATTTGGTCTGCAGGCTGTCCCCTGCTGAGCTCCTGCTGAAGTCAACAGGAGCTGTGTTTGTAAAGCAGGTTCAGAACTGGGCTCTTTAGGCCCAACAGCATGGTAATATTTAGTGTAACCTGACACTACTCCTCTTTCTCACAAGTCTGTCTAGCAACTCTGCATGAGGCTTCCTGGGAAAGCTCTAGAGCCTGGCTGCTCTATTGTATGGAGACCTTTTGTCTTCTGTTATGATGGGCAGGTTATTAGCCATGACCAATGGGTAGTAGAGGTTATATGTGGCGTTTGCCTGTGGAGTCTATTTCTGCTCTTTGAGAACAGGACTCTCAGATGAATGTCAAGTATTACAGATTCCTAAAGTCAGCCATAATTTTAATAATCATTTTTTTTTTGTCCTAATATTAAAATAAAGAATCTTGTTGGCATTTAGTGCATTATGTTGCTAACGCACATGGTATTTGTATCTGTAATTTTTGAAAGGAAGAGCAAAAACAAGGTCAGTTAAATTTGTGAGTGAAAGAGCTCCACCTATGACGAATGCTAGAGAAGCTGCGTAAACCTATATGCTTTTACAGTATATTATAGTATGTTAATGATATTAATTGAAGATATAAATTGGGATGTACTGTATGGGTTCAATCAATTCCTCGGATTTTCCACACACCAACCTACCAGTAACTTATTGAGCAACAATGTACGTAAGCTACGTTTAAGCAACTTGATAATATTTGTTAGGCTTTCCAGAAATGATATTCTAACTCCACAAATTTCCCATGCTAGTCGTTTTTTTGTGTGTGAGATTTATTTTGCTGCTTATTATATAACATCTCCATCAAGGTCACAAATCACTGCCTTTTGCTTCTCAGCATTAAAGTAGCAAACATCTTCAACATGGTATTGTTTCCATACAGTTTTATCCATGAGGTTTTGTCTCTGTCTTGTTGAATTGTGATGTTGCAGCTCTGAGTGATTGGGTTGCATTTTCATTATTAAACCTAATGTTTTGGTCTTCTGCCTCTTATAATAGCTGTAAGAAAATGCTGTAGCCCCTAAACAATTAGAAAAAGCATTCAAGTAACAGTGTACATTGGTTGGGCAAATCCCAATTTCATTTTGAAGCAGTAATAGAGGCCCAGCCTAAGAAATACAACTGCCAAGAAATATTCAAATAACTACCCATGGAATAACTGGCAGTTGACTGACAAACATTTTATATTAGTTCTTGTACAACCATTAGTCAGTATTAGGTGAGCAAGGTCTAGCTGCCATGGGTGTCCTCCTTAATGGTGATTGGTATTAAAGATCAGTTGAGTATGGCAGCAGATGCGAAATAATCATCTGAAGAAATACTGCGTTTGGTAACCAAACAACACAGGATCCTGAAAACTGAGTGGGTTTAGGAGACCCAGATTCAGCTAACACCCTTCGAACTTTGGAGACCTGAAAGGCATGGGATTTTTTCCCACTCGTAGTCACTGATATTACACTGGTAATTATGAAGTGGTCTGAAATAAGTTCAGTGAGAAAGGAAGATAGAGGCTGTCAAGATGTCATTGCTCCATAGATATACTTCAGAAATTGATATGTTCATTCTTATAATAGCTCTGTGACGTAAGGGAAATACTGCTACACAGGTGTAGAGCAAAGAGGGAACTGAGCTAAATGTCAAGTGATTTAACCACAGTCACAGTGGAGAGTGAAAAGTTTTTTCACAGTGAAAATAATATTTTCTGTGCTTTTTCTTGTTAGAATTTTCTCTCATGAAGGCAAAATTTAAATTAATTTCATTATTTCTTAAAAAAATTTCCATACCACTCTGTAAATAAATAATAAAACCCCTGTGAGTATAAGCACTCAGCAATAGGCTAAGATAAAATCTCAGATTTCCCTTTCCTGTAGTTTTGCCAGCCAACCATACCATACACAGAAAGCAATGGTTACAGTGGAATTCCAGAATCATCTAGGTTGGAAGGCACCTCTGAAGGCTGTCTATTCCTACTTCCTGCTCAGATCACATCTAGATTCAAAGTTCAAAGATGTTGCTCAGGTTCTCCAGCTGATATATGAAAATCTCCCAGGATGGAGATACTACGTCTATGAGTAGTTAATTAATTTTGATTTTTTTTTTCTTCCGTATATATAACTGGAATTGTTCTTACTGCAACTTGCCAGCTGTCTCTGGTCATTTTGCAGAGCATCTCTGGCTTCTTCTGTATAACATTCTTGTTAGTAGAAGACAGCCATTAGATCCACCCCCAATCTTCCCTTCAGGTTGAACAGAACCAGAGTTCTCAGCCTCTCTGTCCTCCAGCCCCTTAACCATTTTAGTCTTCCTCCTCTGGATTCTCTCTGGTTTGTCAAGATCTCTTTTACCAGAGGCTCCAAAAACCAGACACAGTACTGCAGATGGGGCATTATGATGCCACTTAGAGGGGTAATTCAAAATAGTCACTTTGAATGATCTTCTGGCTACACCCTTGCCAGTACAGCTCAATAAGCAGTTAGCTTGCATTAACTGCTAGTTCACACTGCTGTCTTTGTTCACATTGCATTTCTTGTCCATCAGGATCTCCAAGCACTCTTCTGCAGATGTGCTTCCTAACCAGTCAATTCATGGCCTGTGCTGTTGCATGGTGTTACTTTGTTGTTATTTGTGTGGATTTCTTTCAGTCTATTCCATCAGCCCGCTGAAGTCCCTCTGACCAGCAGCTCTGCTCTTACCTCAGTATGGTGTCTTAACATTTTATTTCAGTGTATTGTCCAGGTCATTGATGGAAACATTTAATGATATCAGTCCCTGTCCTGACCTCGCCTGCATCACTCATAAAAGCTGCTTGCTGGGCTTTGTACTTCTGATCACTAAGTTTTGAGTCTAATGATCCAGTCATTTTTTAACCACTTCATAGTCCATCCATCCAGTCTGCACCTCTATGACTGACCTACAAAACTGCTATAGGAAAAAGTGTGATAAATTTGTCAAAGAAAAGGCAAATGATACGCATTGTGCTCTGCTTATCCACTGGACCTGCCATAGAAGACAATTAGGTTGTTCAGGTCCTCAGCAAATTTGCATTGGTTGTTTGCAGATACACCTGCCTGGAGATGTCTTCCATGTGGGTTCGTTGCATAGTCTTCCCAGGGACTGAGATGAAGCAGACTGGACTGTAGTCTTTATCTAATGTCTTTATCCTGCTACGTGCTTTCCCCACTCTTCTCAGAATCTTCAACCACCATTTCAGGGTCACTGCAGTCAAAGCTGCCATAGACAATCATATCTCTGACTATTATTTGTCAGTAGCAGATTCACCAAAACACTTTCCCTGTCTGGCCAGTCCAGCACTGGCATCGAAATAATTGATCTCAGTGCACTCCAGAGCACCCTTGAATCGCTTGCAGTGTTGCATGCTGCCTTTCCAGCAGGTATCAGGGTCGGTTAAAGCCCAGGGCCCATGATCCTGATGCTTCATCTGGCTATTTAAAGAAGGTTTTGCCCACCACCTTATCTCGACCAGACACTCTGTTGGTGTCCCGTCTGATCTTTCCCATAAGCTCTTGGTTAGCCCATCACCTCGTCCCTAGCAAGGTGTTATGCATTTGAGTCTCTTCCTCGCACAGGGTGAGAATATCCTCCCTTTGTCCTCTCTTCCTGTCCTTCTTAGAGACCTATTGTCCACAGCACTGCATTTGTGCTGTTCATCTGGGAGAAAGGGCTTTAAAATACACCAGCATGACTCAATTACTGTCTCTGGGGAAGAATAGTGATTGGAAAGTGAGAGACAAGTAAATTAAGACAAGAGATCCTGCAGACTCTTAGGAGCTACCCAGACATAAGGTTTGAACACACTGAAATCCTTTGCTGTCACGTTGAGAAGTCCGTAATTACAGGACTTTTCTACAGAACATTGCTCATTGATTGTTAGAAATGATTAATCTCTAGTGTCAGATTATTGCATTATTGTATTATCCAGATTATATATTATCAGATTATTATTATTAGAAATTAGCTGTAGGTCATCTCTCCTCTGTGTTATTGACTCTACTCACATTCCTTTCAGGTTTGAAGACAGTTCATGAAAACAGAAAAGGTTCTCATGACACCAGCGATTATTACACCCACGTGTGCAGCAATGGCTGTTTCTTTCTGAGGTGCTCAGCCTTTGCAGTGGAGTAAAAGGATCATTAGATACTGGCTGTGTTCCTGCCAGAAGTCTATCAGCTTACAGTAGTGTTAGCACTCTTGTATTAATTGGTAGAAGTGTATGGACACTCTGGGTAACTGAATGGATTTCTTGACAGTGGATGAGACCATCTTTATTAGGAACACATGGTTTCTCATGATTTCTTCTACTGATCTCTCAAAAGAAAAATGTTAGCAGTGTTCCCCAATTGGGAACAATAGTGAACAATCACAGAAAGTGCTACTGATGCCCTTACAGTGAAATCCTGCTGCTGTAAAAGGTAAGAAAATTGCATGGCTCCATTCCACTTTATTGAATCTTGGACAGTGCTGCTTTGATTTACAGTATGAGGACACAGATGGAAGTAGATGGCAAATCCGATTTAGAGGATCACAGCAACTGTAATCTGAAAGAACACTTTCTTGTCAATTTCTGCCTGATATGGATGACTTTAAAATATTTCAAAGTACATGCCATAAGGACAGTCTGCTCCTTTCAGACTGGAGTTCTTCAGCAAAGAAAGGAAGCTTTTGGGAAGTGTTTTGGTCTGAATTAAGGTGAAAAGCCTCACAGGTTCACTTAGTCATTTGCGATTTGGGTGATAACAGTGAATGTCTGAGGAGCCCTGTCCTGTCTCCCGTGATGGGTGGTACCCAGTACTGTAGCACAGGTGCCTGAAAAACTTTGGACACAGTGGACAGAGATCCTGTAACTTTGGAAATCTAGTTTTCCTAACATTCATTGAAACTGATGTTCTGCAAAAGTGGTGTTCTGTGCTGCAAGCCAGCTTTGTCAGAAGATTCCCAGCTCATTCTAATTAGGAAAATGCAGTGGGAAGAAATCTGTTAACAAGCTGTGCAAAAGGTTGCAGAGATAAGAAACGATATGGAAATTATTGCTGAGTGATGTAAAATAGCTCAGCAGAATTCGCTACTTGTTTTCAGTCTAGTGACCATTTTTCAGTAAACTCCTAGTAGGTAGTCCTTATAATGGCCATAAGCAGCTGAATAATACAGGCAGGAGAAAGTTCATGTAAGAAAAATGTCTGACACGGCCTGTGAATAGAAATCTGCCTTTTAATAAGTGTATAGGGATCCCCATTTGTAATCTGAACACTACCTATATGGAAAAGATATAGGCTATCTGTGATGTAGTTGCAATAGAGATTGCTTAGAGAGCTAAGATCTCTTTTGTACATCTTTAATTGTTGGTCTCACATCAATGCCAAACAGAAATTCTGTTTCTATCCTTTCTCCACAAATGTATTGGTTCACCAGTTTTTTTTTTTTTATTTTTTAAATTTATTTCTTCCTCACAGGTTGTAGTGGTAGGGGAAAAAAAGGATGGCAGAGTATAGAAAGAGGAGGAGAAAATAGGTCTGGGTTCTTTTTGATGCATATGGCATTGTCCATTTTTCTCTGTCTCATAATATCTTGATGCAAAATGTATATGTACTTGAAGAGTGGTCTGGAGCCTCCTTGCTGCATCTTCCCTGCTGAAACCTCTTTGACTTAATCCATGCTTAATGGATTAAGCTTAATGGGTTAAGTTTACTCTTGGGTCTTTGTGGGTCTGACCCATGACTCCTATGTTCCTGGATATGCAGCAGTCCAGCCTCAAAAACAAAATGGAGATTGTTCCCACCTAGCTCCAGGATGAGAAGAGACCTTGAACTTGAGTCTCCATCTTCTCCAGAAAGTGCTGCAACTGCTAGACAATAACATACAATTGTGCACCACCACTTCCAGTCTGAATCAAGAGAAACCTTCCATTTCTTTCAGTGGGAAAAGCAGATACCTAATTTAAGCAGACTAGATCATTGCTGAGGTGTGGAACTTCTGTGTAATATAAATGAAGAGATGGAGGCACTGATGTTAAGTTCATCTGAAGTCTCAGCAGATCGCTGGAGACGTTGCCTCTCTGTTAATTGTCTAGGGTATCTCAACAGTAGTACTGAAGGGACTGGATTTATCCTTGCTCCTTCAGGCAAGCACCTAATATTTCAGGAAGGTAATGCCTAAGGCAAGCATTTAAATTTAGAACTGAACTTCAGTGTTGTTTGTTTGTTGCTGTTTGTTTGTTTGTTTCTGTTAGATTTCCTAGTCCTTAGAAGAATTTACTGAACAAGTCCATTTTGATAATTAGCGTTTCCTTCCCAGAGAATCTTCTCTCCAGGCAATGCAGCACTTCTCAGACAAGCCTCTGATATTAGAGAGAGTTCAGTCTGCTGTGGTCCATAGGCCAAGAACCAGATCGCCATGGGAGATGCAGATTCCTTTTGCATATGAGGATCACCCATTGAAGCTGTGGCTGTTTTAGAAAGATGCAGATACCAACAACTCTCTTGTTGAAGCATCTTTGAAACCTGACGTACATTTGGCAGCTGATGCTCCTGATATCAACACAGTTCTGTTTTTTCCTAGCATACAGACAAGTATTTTGACTACTAAGCAGTGTTTGTGAGACTTTCACTGCATAACATATAGGCTTTGGTTATACGGCAACTGCTGATTAACTAGTATCACATGCAGTGCTGCAAGCTCCATTAGATGCAGCCAACACCTTCAGTCTGCATATTTTCTCCTACTGTGATACTTAAGAAATTTTTTTAGCTGGATACTTCAGGTCTTGCAAAGGAAAGTGTGAAGCTAACCACTCTTTTTTTCAGGACGATACTCATTTAATTTTCACATGAAAGAGGCTTGTGTTCCACAGAAAACTTTCTCTCAAGGTTTGTATCTCTAGACATCCTTATTTCATTTCATCATCAGATCTAGAAATCTGACCTGATCTGATCCCTAGACCATCTTGTTTTCTTTTATGCTCCCTTATCTTTGTCTTCCCCAAACCATAAAGTTCCCACAGAGTCTCAAACTGGCGTGTTGCCTGAGCAACAAGTAATCTGAATCAAAGCAAGCACTTTAACATATCAGGAGTTGTGAACATTATCTTCTCTCCCTCATTCTGACAGCAGAATCCTCTATGATACGCTTTTTCAGAGTGCAATGCCTGAGAATTAGTTATCACTGAAAAATGCTACACTTAGTGTAGTATCTCAAGGTTGCACAGTGCCATTTGTATCTCTGCTAAATCCCAAACCCTCTTCACCATTCTCTTTCTACAGGGATTCTGCTTCTGAGAGCTCTCTACAACAGGAGGGCAATGCCTCCCTTGATGTGCAAGAAGTCTCTCTTGATCTTGTCTCAGTATTTGGACTTCATGTCACTCTTCTGCTGTTCCTTGCCATCCAGGTTGACAGTGGCAGGTGCCTCTTTCTTCAGCCAGAAAGCTCCTTCCAACCGGCTAATGTCCTCTGCTCTCCTGTGAAATACAATCCCTATATGAATGTGCTGAAGTGCTTGGGAAGTAAGAAATGGGAATTGGGCCATCTTTTTGCATGTTCAGGGCCACCTTCTGTCAACAGAGATGCACAGCACCACCAGGGTGTGAGTCTTCCTTCCCTCCCAGAGGTCAGGTCTCTGTCCATGCAGGGAACCAACACACCAAACAGTGGGTATGTCTCTGCTCAGTATACTTTCCCAAAGCTGTGAGGCACAATACCGGCTGGTCTGAATTACTTTAAACAATGATGCATACAAAGAATGTGATAGCATCTTACAGGCCTTGGATGTAAGGTGGGCTTTTAATAATGGGAGAACAAGACTGTCCACGAAGACCTGGGTTGTACCTGTCTAGAGCTGAAAGATCTAGAGGATTTTCCATTTTGGCACAAAGGTGGGATAAGATCCTTTAAAACTACAAAGAACAGAACCAGTTGTGAGATTTAGAGGTGGACTCTGTCAGAGTTTGAGCAACTTTAGTACCCCCCTTTTGGGGATTTACAGGCTGCTACTTGGAGGTTTGTGACATTACTGAAACTTCTCAGTTTGATGCTGCCTCTGTCACATTTGTGTCCTTCAGTGCTTTATTCAACCAGGAGATCCCTCATCTCTCAGATATATGTGCAGCTGGAAGTCACCTGCACAATGAATGAACCTCTAGGCAAGCTCTTGAAGCAGGAAGAAATAATACTTACCCCTTTTAAAGATGTGTTGTCTGTAGGTACTCTGCAACTTTTCCTAACTCTCCCACTAAGTCCTAGAAAGATTTCCTGGAAATCTGCAGTTGAGATGGAGGGTCGTGAAACAAATCTTTTATGACTGCATGTACTTCTGTGCAGGGGAGTGAGAGCCTGTGTATGCGCCTACAGACATTGCAAAAGAGAAAAATTTTTGTCACTGCTTGTGACCGTGTGTGTGAACTCAACAGCACACATTGAAAAAGATCAGATGGAGTTGCTTTTCTATGACTTGATCTCTTCTTATAACTATTCTTTTTTTTTTTTTTTTTAAATTTTAAAAAATTTTTTATTTATGCCTGTCAACAATCAGATTGCTGACTATCAATATATGTCATTGAAAACCATTAGCCTGATGATGGAATTCGAGTAGCTTGGAAACTATCAGAAGTGCCACCTAGAAAAATGGGTGTTGGGTAAGATGATAGTTCCGATCTCAAGCCACATCTGAGGATGTTGAACCTGCTGGCTCGGCAGTGTGTGTGCACCTGTGTGACTCTAAATGTCAGGGGCTGTTAACAGAATAGGATTTGTCATACAGTGGTCTATGTAATGGACTACACATTCCTTCTCCTGCAAAAACTCTTCAGTCCCGCATGGGAAAGGTTTATCACCTGAACAAAGCTGTTGCACTCATCAGAAGCTGAAACACAAAATGCTTTTGAAATTGTAGTGTCATGAAACATCTGAAGATGCTTAGTGTAGACATTTCTGCATTTTTCGTCTGCCATGTATTAGCTGCACATTCTTCTAACTTAAATTTTGCTTTTCCTTATTTTACAGTTTGATGATTTTTAAAACTTTGATGCTTTTCATCTCTGTTAAGGAGATGTGACATTATTCCCACTAAACTCTAAGTGAAGAGATGCTGCTAGAGGGATTTATAGATAGCTAAAGAAACCTTGTTTAATTAAAGACATACCTGCTAAAAAAAAGTCTAGATACTGAGTTTTTTACTTCTTTCTTGCTAATTAATTTGAAATAACATAGTTAGTCTTCAGCTTTGACCCAGGACTACGTGGATTCAATTTCTGACTCCATTTCCAGAGCAACTTGTCATACATAGCTAATAATCAGGGACAGTTTTTCCTTTCTTAAGGTTAGAAACGTGAAAGGTTCACAGTGGCCACTGGAGGTCACTGTAGCTCTACAAAAAGGAGAGAACCATTAACAACCGACTAGGAAAGGGTTTGGAAAATGAGCGTTCTGGGATTTTGTATGTTTACGATGTGAAAGACGTGGGATAAAAACAATAAAATTCTACTGCAAAATGTGACATATTTTGGATTTTTTTTTGGTGCAAATTGTGCATATTTAGGATTTATTTTGAGCAAATGGTGTAGGAGTCCACTTCCCTACATGCTGTGGAGATTCCAAGTGCTCAGTGTGCGAGACGAGGTTCTATGCTAGTGCCCGTTCTCTCATCTTTGCATGGAGAGGGAAATTTCCTATCAAGAAGTATTTCCACCCCATTGTGACTGCTATCAGAAGCCTCTACTTCTCTTAACTGGCCATCTGTTTGGAAGGCCTACACCTCAGGATGTAGAAAAAACATAGATTACTGTTTTTTGGGGATTTCCTCAAATTTCACATTTGTCCTTCTTTGTCCTCTGCAGACTGTAGAGTGCAACATATGCCCTCCAGCAGGCATATGATGTGCTCAGCTCACAGCAAGCCCTGGTGCACCCATGCTCCTGGGGCAAGACACAAGAGCAGCTTTTCTTACTCTTAATCACTGAGGCATAAGCAAGAGAGTAACTGGCTGTAGCTCCTCTGTCACTAAACTGCCTTGACTTAAGCTTGTTACCTGCTGCAAGTATAACAGGGGCAATTGGGAAGGCTGCAAAACCTGTCTGAAGATGTGGTTAGACTTTCTGGCCTTCATCCTGCCCTGAGCTCCGTGCTGCTGCAGCGGTACAGCCATCAGCAGTTGAGCCATCCAGTTTAAAGCCAGCTCAGGAATGCTGAAATTTTGGTGGTAATACACAAAGTGCTTTCCCGCAGCAAAGCACTTTAGCATATGCTCATGTTCAGGCATAGCTATGTCCCTGACTTCAAAAGGTGCATAACAGTTGGAGAATGTAATAACTTCTTAAAAGATGCAGAATCTGTTAAGTTCTTGTACCAGGCTGAGTTGGTACAGAGTTGTTTGGTGTTTTCATGGGTTTGCACAGTATCTCTCACTCATCTAAGGAGCTGTTAGGACATGAATATTGACATATTTGACTTCACGATGTGCATAAATGCAATCAATACATCATCAGAATTGAATCCTGAGCTACAGTTTGAAGGAGGATCGAGAAATACTATTCCAGGACAGTTCATTGCACATGTCCCAAGCACAAAAGATAGAGTAAAATGTCTTAGAAGACATCAGGGGAAAATGGGAAAGTAGAGGAATGAGCTCATGGCTGGTATCATTGCTGGGCAATGGCACCACAAGCCATAAGGATCCTTTAGCACAAAGGAGTTACTAAATTCCTGCCTGTCACAACACTTGTCTTGGTAGGATTATAGAAAGCAAGGAGAGGCTGGTACAAAGGACACCCTGTGAGGGTCAAGGTATGTGCTCTGCTGCTTCCAGCTGGCAGGAACTGGAGAGGTTTAAGTGCTGACTTTGAAGTTTGATCTGGTTTACTAGCCTTCTGAGTTTGTTTCTTTGAAAGTCAAGTGTGGGAACTTATTTGGGGGCTGCAATTTTTCTTCCCCTGTGTGAACCTACGTTTGAGTCCCATCAAAGACAAGCAGAGGGCAGTGACACCAAGTTTGCTCAGAGGGCTGTCAGGAGAAGGAGTCTGGGTTGGATGTGGAGGGAGGGCTGAGCCTGGATGCTCTATTTGGGTTTCCAGGACAGACCTGGAGAGAAAGGGACGAAGAAGCGGTCAGGTGCAGCAGAAGGACAGCACCAAGCATTTGAGAGTCCTGAGAGGAGGTGGGTGCTGGTGCCCCTGCTCAGCATTTAGGAACCTCCTTCATTCCTCTCCAGAGAGAAGATGGAAGTCATGCATTTAATAACTCATCAGCCAACTCAGCTGCTTTCAAAATGTTTTGTGTTTGCATCTTTTTTTTTCTACCAATCAGTTTGAATATCAGAAAGAGAAAAGGATTTTGGAGGAACAGAAGGTAGTTTCCAGGGGATTTACTGCAAGGAATTAACTGTAGAACAACTTCTTAAAGGGAAATTTTTTTAGAAGAGTTAACATATGGTCCTGACCTCCAGTGTAATTTGGAAAATCAGCTCTCTAGCTGCTGATTAGAAAATGTGTCTGATACCTCTATAAAAAACAGCCATGCTTTAAACAGGAGACCAGACGCCTCAAAGACATTGCCGTCAGTCTGGTTTTAACACCACATCAGCATCTGTAGGGGAAGCAGGACCAAATACAGAGTGATGTACCTGGAGCTCAACTTTGCTAACTATTTGTAACTGACTGAATGATTTTGAGCAAGCCTCTGTTTTCTGATCAGTCAAGTATTGTTTTCCCGCTGAGCACTATGATGTCTACCTTCCCTCAGGCACTCCAGTTTTTTCATTTTTTTTTTTACCAGTTCTTCCCTCTGTTTTTCCAGGGCCACTGCTTGACCTGTTGCCATATGTTTGCCTGGGTTATCTGACAGCCGTGGCATAAGCTGCTTTCCCCTTGTAGACCATCCTGAGGAGCCTATAATGTGTCTCACTGTCTGCAAGTGTGAGTGGCACCTCCTGTTTCACATGGACCCATGTTCACCATGAGAGCAATAAGAGCACATCTGAGAGCAATAACCCAAACCTGCTCATCTGCTCATATTCTCCCTGCACTTTCTATCAGTACAAATCCTGATGAAATGGTAGCTGTAACTTCTACCCAATCTTTAGCTGATGGGGATGAGTAGATTAAAGCAAGTCATCTTTGCATACACTCGTGAGCTCAGTTTGCCAAAACGCTTGAGCTATTATAGGTCATGAGACGTAAGAGAGGGGGGTGGTAGTGCAAACTGGATGTATCAATCCATGCCTAGTGTCACTAAGTCCTTTCTTAGCTCCTTCGTGTCAGGTTGCTTTCAGAGGAACAATTCAGTCTCTGGCTCTCTCTTCCCCTTTAGTAGACTCAGTCCTGTGTAACTTGATTTGTTGTTTCCTTTTATTCCTTTCTAACTTTCTGAGAGTACCTTGTCTCCGCCAGGATGACCTTGAAACACAGGCAGGTTGTGGGCGTTTCTTTGTTCTCCAGGAGAGGCCATGGTCAGAGCCCAGCTCAGCTCCAGTTCTCAGGCACACCAGTCACACAAGGCTGCGTGGAGTCCTCATCTTATCAAAACAGGTCAGCCTGATCTGGTGGCTGCTGCAGACGCTCAAAGCATTGCCAGCAAATGCAGGAACATTGTAATGGTCTTTGTCATGACGCTTCTGTGGTAAGAGTGGACTTGTTTTCATGCTTCCTGCAGAGGTGGAAGGACTGTCCTGACTTTCTATCAGGGAAGCTCCATACAAGACAAGGGAAGGGGAAAGTGCCTCTGCCCTCCAAGCCTGGCTCCCTTTCCTTTCTGCCAGGACAGACATGCCAGTTCAGACTGCCAGACACCATTTTCTCTTCCCTTTTCCCCTGCCTGCTAGGGCTGTCCTGAGGGTCTGGGCTCATTCTTATCTTTAACATTACCAATTCAAAAACAAACAAAACAAAACAAACAAACAAACAAAAAAAAAACAAAAAAGCCCACCCCCAAATGAACTATTGTTACATCTGAGCTAGCCGCCAGTTAGGACACATCATTCCCACCCCTTCACCTTGACAAGATTCAGACAAGTGGCAATGAGTGTGACAAAGACCCAGAAAGAGGGAGCAGACAAACACATGCTTGCAATCATTCGTGTGCTTATGTTGTGTTTATCTCATTGGTCTAGTATAAGCTCAATTCTCTGGTTTATGCATCTTGTGTGGGCAATGGAGGCGTTTTCTCCGGTTGCTTATCGTGTTGCGTGTGCTTAAGTCACAGAGGACGGGCAATTAAGCCCGGCTTGTTTCTAGCTGCTGGAATTTTGGTTGCAACATGCACGATTTTGGACATGCTTCTGAAAAGTCCTCTCTTGGAACTAAAAGGTCACAAGGGAATTTCGTCTTTTGTTTTTATTTTCTCAAAAACAAACAAAAGAAATCTTTTTGTTCGTTTTGTTAAAAAATAGATGAAGGCTCTATTCTGGACTGCTATTCTCACTTCTGCAGGGCAGATACTACAGAAACACTTGGCCATGCATATCCAGCCCATCTTTTACTACACTTTGTACATGGTGAATAAAGCTGTCTGATTGTGGGCCACAGTTTAGAGAACAAAGTTGGGCAATTTGCAGTAAAATTTGGATTTAGACACATTACTGCTAGTCTCCATCATTCCCAGTATAACAGACAGTGGAAAAAGGTATTAAAATAATGAATTGTCCACTTAAAAAAGCTGTAAATCCAGACTCTGCTATGAATTTAGCAGCGTAGAACTGCCTTAACGAGCCATGGGTTGCCACCTACTGACATGTTGTTTGGCAGGAGACTGAGAGCAAGAAAGCTGTAATGTTAGAAACATTACGGGATTCACCGGCAAGCTGCAGATGTATGAAGAAATAGGTAAAGAGAAAAATCATTACTCTGTTTATGTTCAGAGCAGGGAATAATAGCTGTGGCTCAGGGAGGTGGTGTTGTTACACTGCAATTGCTTAAACATCACATAACTTCGTGTTTATATTTTCCTTTGGGATTTATTCAAAACTGCTCTTCACCTTGCAAAAATGGGCATAACATTTGGCTGGTGCAGTTGCACCAGGAGATAGGGTACCCCAAGGACATTAAGATTAGTTTGGCTCAGTACAGCTTGAAACAGCTCGAGTCCAAGTCAAGGTACTAGAAAGCAGGAAACAAGTAGAGCCACTGTTCTTGCTTTTCAGTCAAATCTCAAGATTCTGAGGGCTTGATTTAGCACTGCTGAAAACTTCAAATTATGCATACCATAACTGTCCAAGCAACTGAGGTGCAACTTGAATAGTTTAAGAATTTGTACTCTGAGAAGGGAATCAGAAATGTGCATATTACTAAGAGAATTGTTATTATTTAACTTTATATATGTATTTATCTTATATAGGAATTTTTTTTTAGAGTATGTAATATCACTTAGATATTAAGAAACATTTAGATGTTCGGATTTAGTTGGTAAAAGAAATAAAAAATTCCCATGTTGAATTACAGTTTAAAGAATTACACTGGTTTTACTATCAGGGAAATTCATCTTCTTCATGAAAGAACCAAAACTTTAAACAGCACTAGAAAGGGGTTTAAAATGAAAGCAAAGGTAGACTATCTTTCACTTCCATTTTATATCTGCCATTATGGAATGCTCTGATGAATGTATTTTTCCAAAACATTTGCATGGTGTATGCAGGAAAGGGTTAGATCACTATCTGTGGACCCTGGACTGGGATTTATCTTGTTTAGTTTCAGACAGTTATGTTATTATTTTCTACGTGTTCTTCTAGATAGCAGACTTCCTGAGCTCCTTAAAATAGATGTTTGGAAGTGTGGTTCACCTGTTGTGTAATAAAAGTCCACCTATGGATGAGCGGAACTGTGTTCCAGGGGTGTCTGTTTCTTTCTGTCAACTGCAAAGGGAACTGACACAAAAAGCTCAGGTGAACCCACCCTTTCTGTCTTCTGAGTCCCCACGCAGCCAACACAGTTTGAAATGACTGCACAACATTTCTCCAAGTACCCTACCACTTCCTCTTGCCCTTGGTTTTGAAAAGCTATGTAGAAGGGAAGAAAGGGCGGTTTAATTTTTCAGGAAGCACTTCTGTACTGTGTGGGTGATGGAGCACAGGCTGCCCGGAGAGGTCCTGGGGTCTCCCTCCCTGGAGATCTTCAAAAGTCGCCTGTACATGGTCCTGGACAGCCTGCTCTGGGTGTCCCTGCTTGAGCAGGGGTTGGACCAGATGACCTCCAGAGGTCCCTTCCAACCTCAACCATTCTGTGATTCTGTGATTCTATGATAGTCTCTCCAACCAGGTCTATGCAATCTCCGATAAATGGCTGTAAGAGCATTTCCTAGTGTGAAGTGCACCCTGGCCTGCCCAAAATATTGGTCCGCTTGGCTTTCTGGTCCACACGCTGCAGGCAGCTCCTCCACATGGTTGGGACCTGGCGCTGAGCCATGCCCACGTGGGTCTTCTCTGCTCTCTGGGGTGACCTTCGGCTTCTGCCTACTGGGACTTTGGCTCTTGGTTTAGTGTGGCTGTGGGCCAGCTCACAAAAATGGTACAGGCATATTTCTAGTTCTTTCAATTCTTGGCTTTTCTGTTGTTGAGAGAATCCAAAAAGACCAACCAGGGTGATAGTTCTTGTGAGGAGGACACAGAGTCACTGAAAACTTGACCGAAACAAGTAATTATTTCACAGGTGAGAACATTTCAATGACAAGCTGCCTTAGAGAGCAACAGGGGCAGAGCAGGGGACACAGTCCATCTAGATAAGAATATGCTTCAGAAACTTTCAAATTTCAATGAAAAACAGAAGAAAATGTAACCTTAATTTTCTTTCCTATAGTCAGGCCCCCTCACATCTCACAGCTGATCAATAATTTGCTTTGACATCTGAGTTGTGAAAACAAGAGGGAAAAAAAGGAAGCTCGTGGCAATATGCCACCTAATTATATCTACAACACAAAATCACTGCTTCAGCTGTATCTGACAAACATCAGGGAAGCTTTAAACCTAACTATGCATGAAATTTTGAACAGACTTGCTACATGTGTGAAAATTGCCTGCAGAACATTAAAAAGGATAAATTCTACACTTTATTGTGTTCTAATTAAATAGACAATAAGGCACCATATCTGTTTCTTTCTTTCTTTTTTTTTTTTTAAAGCCTTAGATTCTTGCATACCTCATTATAACAATTAACAATACCACTGCAAGTGAAAATCAGTTTTGAGAGAGCTGATGCCCAAGTTGTCATGAAAGAGAATGGTGAGGAGAATTGCTTTATACTTGGAGAAAAGCAAGCTGCGAGATTTCAAAAATAATTATCATGACTGTGAAAAATCTGCTTGGCAGTTCATTTCATTTGTGTCTCAGGGTTGCCATTCTTTCTTTTCAGTGATTTCTTGCTAGGCCTAAATACAGAGCTCCAGTCTGAAGCTAATTCACCATCTCAACTTCTAAACTCGCTTTTGAAGAGAACTGGGAAAGAATTATGTTTGGTGACTTCCATGATACTTAGAGTTTAACTGCACTTCATTTTCAGTCCTGGATCTAGACTTCAAAGTTCCACAGAGCTATTAATCCACCCTCCAGTGTTATTCCTGCTATAAGTTCTTATTTTGCTGTGGTTGGCATCGGAAAATGCAGGCTAGTTTTAGCAGCATCATGAGCCGCTTGATAGTCACTAATTTTTGACATTTCAAAGCTCAGCATGTGTCCAAGGCCTTCACAGTCTGAGGTCTTGCTTTTTTGACTGTTTGTGCTAATGCTTAGTTTTACTTACTGTAGCAGTCCCAATGTCTGTATTAATGTATATTTCTTTTTTAAAAAAGGGAAAAATGAGGAACCCATATAAACAGTTTCAAATATTGAGTCTTGTCATAAAGAATTCCTTGATGTTTTACAATGTAGAAACAGTGTTCTGTTGATGACATATATATTGATTGCCTAGTTTGTCTTTAATGTGCTGCTATGGGGTGTGTCAAGGGTATTCCTATAAGGGGAACTGGAACAAGAAATGTTTGTTGTGGGCTCCTGTTAAGACTACATACTGCAAATAAAACTAAACTATGCTATATTAAATTTTGTCTTGGCTCTGTCCCTAGGAAAACAAAAAAACAAAACAAAACAAAAAAACAACAAAAAAACCCAAACCCACAGAAGGTTACAACCTCCTAAAAAGAATGGGCTTGAATGGAAACGTTACCCACATTTTTCATCATTCATTTCATTTTGTGACAGACATGACATTATGCATTTTTTTTTTTCTACCGTGCTGTCTGTTTTGCTTGTGAACATTATCTTTTAAAATACCCTTGATGCCATATCTCTTCCAAGAACACGCTACAAGCATGTGCGTGGCTAGGAGCACGGCAAAGTGCCCTCGTAAGGAAGCACATGCAGGTGGGGCAGGCCTCCTTTCCCAAGGGGGAAAGGTCCCATCTATTTGCCGCCTTCATCTGTCTTTCACTACCTTGATCATGAGCTCCTAGTGGCAACAGCTCTCTTCTTGGGTAGGTGTGTTTCTTGCGTGCATAAGCAGAGGGGTGTGATGCTTTCTGTCTTAGTGAAACAGTATTTAATACTGAGATGACTGGCACTGGATGCAGCAGGGCTTCTGCCTTAATTTGAAAATGCATAGTGAACATTTTATGTATACATATGGAGGTATACTATACTGACAAATCTGAGAGTAACAGTGAAAGTCTCTTTGGTTTATATGAGACTGGATACATTTGTTGACCTGTCCATAACTGCTCCATGAGTATTTTTATATTTTTTTTTTTGTATGGATTTATACTGTGTGCTTCGGGGAACTTTTTCTAAGAGACATGACATTACTTATACTCTCTTCCTCTGAAGTTCTCTCTCCATAAGCATGAATGTGGGATAATGATTAGCTTTTCCACCTTTAGCTAGAAGAACGGGGAAGGTACAAATCTGAACCTTTTGGCCTGAAGACCAAATACCCCAGATCTCGGGCACATGAGGAGACTGCTAAGCAGCACTACAAAATGAGGGCACAGATCCTTCCGCCTTGCCCTTTTGCCTGTGGACTCTGGGCAGGTCATGCGGGGTCTAGGGTTTGCTGTCCTCAGCTGGGGGGGGTCCAAATTCCTCCTTGGCGCCCTTGGCCTGTCCTGCACCAGGTTATGTGGAAGGTGACACATGACAGCTGCTGTTTTGAAACAAAGCAAATTACATGTCACAGAGAGGAAAATTCTTCCTGGAAAACTGTTTTCATTCCAATGAACACATTCTAATTGCTTGCCAATGGGCATGAATGTGCTGAAAGGAGACCTCACTTATACGAAGGATGAAAACCCTCCTTGGTTCTCAAACTGCACTGAAATATTGTTTTCCCTGCCTACAGCTCTGAACTGCTCTCCTCTCCTGCTACTGTATTTATTGTTTAACTGAGACTAGTCCATTAGCTAAGCAACCTGGGAGGCAGTTTTTAATAAAAGATATTATATGAAATAAAGTTTATTGTATTATAAGGCTTTATGTTATAACCCAATTGTTACTACTGGCAAATCAACAACAAAACCCAAGTGACAATTTTTACTTTCGGCTCTTACTATCTGAATATGAATTTTGCTCTTTAAATAAGAGCAGGTCTCTGGAGCACAAGCCCTGTGACTGGAGCACAAGTCCTGTGAGGAGCTGCTGAGGGAGCTGGGATTGTTTAGCCTGGAGAAGAGAAGGCTCAGGGGAGACCTTACCACTCTCTACAACTTCCAGAAAGGAGGTTGTGGCCGGGTGGGCGTTGGTCTCTTCTCCCAGGCAACTAGCAATAAGACAAGAGGACACAGTCTTAAGCTGCGCCAGGGGAGGCTTACGTTGGACATTAGGAAGAAGTTCTTCACAGAAGGGGTGATTAGGCATTGGGATGGGCTGCCAAGGGAGGTGGTTGAGTCACCGTCCCTGGAGGTGTTTCAGAAAAGACTGGCATTTAGTGCCATGGTCTAGCTGACAGGGTGCTGTTAGGTCATAGGCAGGACTCAATGATCTCAGAGGTCTTTTCCAACCTAGCTGTTTCTGTGATTCTTCCGTGATTCTGTGATTCTGTGAAATGTTACCGTTACATACTAAATTTCCTCCTCATTGCATGCTAATCAGAAGTAACAGACAAGAAAGGCACTGCCCTTGCTTTTCTTGAGCACTAGAAAAATCTCCATGTATTCACATACTTAAGTGCAAAGCATATACCGAGTCCTTGATGACCTTTGCATGAGGTTGTCTGATCCCTCCATGACTTACTCTCTCCATTTGTAGAAAGCAGAGATGTCTCTGTGCCTGTGTCTCCTGCCATAGCTCTGGCTCACCTCTGAGGTTTTTGTTACCCCATGCCAATCACTGTTTTTGGTCACATGAGTCTGTCACTTTGGTAAGCACAAGAAAATACTCTGAAATGGTGGAAAAGCTCATGAAAATGATGTGTACAAAAACCACACTTCTGATTTCAGCTGTTTTGAATGTATTCTGTATCATCAAAAATAAAATGACCTTTCTATAACTGTTTACAATAATTATTAATTCTTTAACCAAAAAGTCCCCAACACTGTAAACATTTGAAACATAAATATACTTATTATCCGTGATTTTCAAAATTAATGTGAATTTTAGGGCACTGGGAAGAGAGAAGGTACCTTTCTCGTATTTCTGGGAAAAAAAATAAAGGTCTGTTTTTGCATTTTTACCCCAAGGCTTTTATTTTCCTTACAAGTTTATAGACATTGTCAGACCACCAGGTATCTGTTTATTACTTTTATTTCTCCTGTTTTGCTGCAGCCAGATGGATCCTGCTACCCCTACCTTTGCTGCCTCACCTACTGCTCTTTTAGTCTGGGCTTCCTGGAGTGCTGCTCAGCCCTGGGCCAGATCTCAGCCCAGACGGCTTTGGTGGATTTGTACAGACAGAGGGGCCCCCTAGAGAACTCCTCAGCTCCTCTGGCTCTGCTGCTCTGCTCCTAGCTTCTGGAATTTAAGTATTTGCATTTAAATTGCGCTGTCTTCCAATCCTTACAGAAATTGAGACAAACAGATGCAACAAAAAATTTGGTCCTGAGTTTGAGTCTAAAATGCTTTTAGAAGTTTAGGCTATAAATCCTTGGGCTGGATGAAGGGAGAGTTTATCAGGGAAAAGATTAAGTTTAAATCCAGCATTTCCACACTGATAGCAGCATTATTATTGCCATCAAGTGCATGCATCATGTATCTCACTGGTAAGTAGCTCTAGCATATCATTCAGACTCAAGGTCTAACCAAAGGAATTTTTTTTTTTTCCTGCTCTTGTTAGCTTTGGATTGACCTTGCTTTCTCTCCCTTAAGTTTCTGTTTGTTTAAGGGACAAGTTTTAGAATAATTTTGTAAGCATTTGTAAAGGTAAAGCTAAGTGTACTCAGACTAATGTTATGGTGCACAAATATTCCACTTCAGGAGAATTAAGGTATGTTACACAGTTATATTATATATAAATATATATCAACAGGTTAGTGTTTAGTATTCAGTTTGTCTTTTTTAGGTGCGGCTGTTGCATGGGGAAGAGCATCAGTGTTCTCATTAGCTGGAATTTGTTTGTGAGCAGATATGCATTCACTCATACTTTTTCCTAGCCTCAGCAGTTAACCTGATCCGGTTGCCCACAGTGCTGCTTGGTGGCCAGCCAAGACCCTGGGTTGTGGAGCTGGGCTTCTGTCCAATGTGTTTGGATGATCTGTTGATGCACATGCATCAACATCTGCATCATTGAAAACCCTTCTTTTTACTTTTCAGATTACACAGTCTGACATCTTTGAAGATTTATATCATATCCTCGTTTTTTGGCTTCTAACAGTGCTGCTCTTTCTGAGACTTCTCAACAGTGTCTCTCTCCCTCAGCCTTATCAAGGGTGACACACTTTCTTAGCCCCATCAGTAGTGTTTCTGTTGTTTAAGACCAGTTGTGCACTGCAGCTTTTTCTCTTATCACATGCTGAAGGTTGGAGTGACCCGACATCTACAGACTCATTGTTCTTTGGCCGATTCCACAGATTGTACCTGTTCATTATCATGCTGTACTGGGTTTAGGGGGCAAGGTTTTGGTAGCAGAAGGACTGCAGGGGTGGCCTCTGTGAGCAGAGCCCAGAAGCTGCCCCATGTCAGAGAAGAGCCAGCTCCAGCCGGCTCCAAAAGGGACCCGCTGCTGGCCAGAGCTGAGCCATGAGCGATGCTGTGTGTGCCTCTGGGAGAGCAGATTTAAGGAAGCGAAAAAACTGCTGCACAACAGCAGCTGGGAGAGAGAGGAGTGAGGAACAGCCCTGCAGACACCAAGGTCAGTGAAGAAGGAGGGCAGGAGGTGCTCCAGGCGCTGGAGCAGAAGTTCTCCTGCAGCCCATGGCGAGGCCCATGGTGGAGCAGGCTGTCCCCCTGCAGCCCATGGG
>VXAL01014423.1:81676-136766 GCA_013399475.1 Chauna torquata | reverse complement strand
GAGACGCAGCGATGTGGGCTGACCGCAGCCCCCATTCCCCGTTCCCCTGCGCTGCTCGGGAGGAGGAGGTAGAAGAGGGTGGATGGGGGAAGGTGTTTTTAGTTTTCTTTTAGTGCTCACTGCTTTAGTTTGCTAGTGATAGTAATAAATTATATTAATCTCCCTATGTTGAGTCTCTTTTGCCCATGACAGTAACTGGTAAGCGATCTCCCTGTCCTTATTTCAAACCTTGAGCCCTTGTCCATCGTATTTTCTCCCCCTCTTCCTTTGAGAAAGGGGAGTGAGAGAGCAGTTGTGGTGGAGTTTGGCTGTCCATCGGGGTGAAACCACCACATGTGCACAAACAATGTTCCTTCCACTTGCTCAATACCATACACAAATTATCTTCCATACACCTTGTAAACAAAGCACATTCACCTTCATCAGCTGCATAGTGGTCATAGCAAGTAGAACACCTTGGAGGATTTGCTGATTAATTGAGCTGATTTATACACAATACCTGGGTGATATTTTGGTATTGCCAAACATGGAAGAGAGAAACAGTAGTACATTTGCATGAGGCAAATGAATGACAGTCTTCTCTGTCTGTCTTAATTCCTCGTCAGTCATGGTTGGTCTTGAAAAAGGATTTGAAGGTTATCAGCACAGATATCTGCATCTTGGTTTTTTATAATCCGGCATCCTTAAGTGACATAGTATATAATTCTAAATTATTGTCATCCTTGCTTATTTGCAGCTCTCCAGCCATTTCCTACAGGCCTTTCAATATTAACACTTCCATCCACGTCTCACTCAGCCTCACAATTACACATGGTAGGGGTTACCCCAGGATCTAACTTTAGATATTTAACATAGGTGCCTAAGTTAGGAATCAGCATAGGCAGCCCAGAAAGGGTTAAGAGGCTGCTTCTCTGTGCAGGCAGCCTTGGTTTCCAGCTCAGGAACCTGCCTCAGGTTCCTTAAGTTGGATTATGTTACAGCAGAATGGGACAGTTCACTGTATGGTTTGAAGTCATTCAGTTGTTAAACATGTTAAACGATACGTTATTTTCTACTGAGTGTAAATCAGATGAACAGTTTTCAGTCATGAAACTAATCTGTCTAATCTTGCACATTTGTTTAAATGAAAACCTGCAATTAGAGTGGCTGACTTGCATTTTTCTTGGCAAAGTCTTGGCGATAAACTTTGGTGGCCACTGTTACAAATGTCATTGTGGTTATATGGAATCATAAATTACCCTTGAGTTGAAACTATATTTGCTGAATGATTTTTCTTCAATACATAGGACTTCAGATCGTTTGAAAAATGGACTGAAATTGCTCTTGGTTGTACAACGACATCGATCCTCATAAGATGAAAAACCTCTCACACCTCCTTTTAAAAGCCTTGTGTGTTGCCATAAAATGAATTGTTTCATATGCCTTAGTTCTATGATTAATGATAAAACTGAAGAATTTTTTATGTTACAGGAAAACAGTTAACTCTAGCCAAAAGAAAACACCAAAAGTACAAGTGGGAAGTTCATCAAATGGGCAGGAAAATTTGAGAGAGAAGAATTTTATGGTGACTAAAAATTATAGTTTTGCAAGTAACAACTTTTGCTTTGGTTGCATGTATCCCATTAAATGTAATTTGTATAACTGTACCACTATCAATAGGTATAGAATAAGAAATACTGCAGAAAAGTGTTTTTGTGCACATATGTGTGATGGCTTTACAACTTCATATATGTTGGGTGTAACTTCAGGCAAATAATTTGACACAAGCTTTGTAACTATAATGTCTGAGCAATTACCACCTAACACCATAGTGCCTCATTCAAGATCAAACTGAGCGCCGTACTCACAGCTCACTCTGTGATAGCTCCCTCACTGTTCAGCTTCGTCACAGCTTTAGCTTTTGCCACTTCTGTTACCCTTCACTCACGGCTACGGCAGTGCCCCAGAGGCCCAGACTCACCTTTAACGACTTCAGGCCCTATCCGAAGCCCGCAGAAGTAGTTAAGGTGCAGCTCGTAGGTGTCTGGTGCCATCTGGGACTCTGCAGGGTACCTGGGACACATGCCTAGGCCTGGCAGATATGCCACAGGACTTATGAGAAATCTGTGCTCTTCCAATGGGGCAGGTGGAGGCAGGTGGGTACTCTAGGGCACCTAAAATAGCACTGGCTACCCATGTTCATGCAGCTAAATCACACTCTCAGACCCCCTCTAAAATCAAGGGGGAGCAATAATCATTTTTAGAGGATGGTTCAGATACTAGGTAAGTTGAATCATGCTGCTATTTCTTTTTCTGTCAACTGTAGAAGACTCTTCAGCTGATAATGCTCCTAATGCTGAGCATCTCAGTTTGATTAGATTTGGGTTTGTATATCTAGCTGCTGCAGATGACACAGTAACTGTGCAGAAAAGCATATGCTGATTCTAATTAGTTTCTGATTAGACCCAGGCAAAGTGTTTTTCTCTGAATAACGTATTTACAAAAAAGCCCTATAATTT
Organism: Chauna torquata; assembly: GCA_013399475.1. Classification (NCBI taxonomy): domain Eukaryota; kingdom Metazoa; phylum Chordata; class Aves; order Anseriformes; family Anhimidae; genus Chauna; species Chauna torquata. The sequence continues at coordinate 134,268 of VXAL01014423.1, read as the reverse complement.
CAAGGTGGCTGAAAATAATTCATGACATTTGTCTCAGTTTTGCCAAAAGATTGGGTTGCATAAAAGTGACAGCAAGCTATAAGGGTAAGGCAGAGGAATTTAGTTAGATATATTTTCAAAACGGTTGTTCCTTGCATTTGTTGACTGAGTAGGGTTCCCATATTGACTGGAGCAAAAAGGGACAGTCACCACACTGACAGAGAAGAAATGTGCTACCTCTTCTTTCTCATACCTCTGCAGCTTGCCTTCTTGTGATCATTCAAAGTCTTATTTTCTTTACTCTCTTTCAGATCCTGATTAGAAGCCTCCTAGTCCTTGACAACGGTGAGTTGGCTGGTATGCTGAAGCTGTGGTACATCTTGCCATTTATCACTGTTTCTCTCTGTTCCTGGTTTGTTTTTATTCACTCACTGCCTCGGAGCAGACGTTAGCTCCCTGGGGGCAGGGCTGGCCTCTCTGAGCTTGGTCTGAATGTCTGCTTCACTCAGGTTGCTGCAGACAAGAGTGTGCCTTCTTCCACTACCTAAAGATTGTCACTTCTCTTCCTTCCCAGGGATGTGGGATAAACACAAGGATCATCTGACAATGTTGCCTTGGCCTCTTCTGCTGATGCTGGTACCTTTGTACATTAAAGTCAAGAAAGTCCTGGTTTAGACTGGGGTTTGAGTTTCCCTCTTACTGAGTATCCGGTAATACACTCGTTCTTGTTCTCCTTTGAGTATCAGAATATTACAAAACGCAAAGAGGCATCAACAAGGAGGGGTTACAACCCTATCAAGAACAGTCAATAGCTTGGTGGTCTATAGCAAGCTCTCCTGGTGATCCCTTATGTGGGGACCCACATAGCACTTGCATGTGTCCTGTAACCACTGAGCTGCTGGGCAAAAGGTGTGCCCTCTCCTTCAGCAGGCTTGTGAGCCTAGCTGTTTGTTTTAATTTCCTTTTCCCTTTCTCCTCTGGAGAGCAAATGTCAGGATGACAGCACAATTTTCAGGGGTATTGTTTTGCTAGCTTGTTTTGACAAGGATTGGCGTGTTGGATGGCTCCATCCCCAGGAATGTTGCTGTGTGTGAAATAATGAGCAGCAGTCATTGCAGAGCTTTCAAACTCCACTCACAAAAGGCAGGGGTATTCTGAGGTGTCTCAGACTAAGCAGCCAGCACTGCTGAGGCTTTAAGAAGCACCTAATGATCTCCATTAACTACACAGGAAATAAACAGTTGCTCTAGGGGAGAAGGACTGCTTCTGTCAGTGCTGATCCTATCTACAAGCAAGATGAATGTCTAAGGATGGAGGGCTAAATACTCTCCCCCTACCTTTGCCATATGCATAGGCAAATGCTAGAAAATGGAGATGCAGTGACATTAAAATATAGTAATAAAATATTAGTAAGAGACCTTGGGAAATCAATTCATTGGGGAATGTGAGTAAATTGCCTTTTAAAGACTTTCTATGTGTCAACAGGGATTGCTGTAGAGGAGATGTTTAATTTATTTACTTGCCGTATTAAATTAGATAATTTACACAAATTATCAGCCATAAATTGGCCATGAAGGAAAACAACCTGATCTCTATGAATTAGTTTATCTGTGACCTGTTTTAAGCCGCCTGATAAGATTTTGAAGTACAATTAATTAATTAAACAGGACAAAAGTTGTCACTCTGAATGAAGTTCTAGCTTACTCATCTCAGGAATCACAGCTGTAGGTGTTCATCTCATTGGCCATGGATTGCTCTGCAATACACTCCTCATCTGAAAACTGCTTGCTCTCTCAAAAAATCTATAAAATATTCTATTTGATACCCATCGACCCAGTTGTTTATTTCTATACTGCTGAACTCATTTCCTCTGAGGTAATAGAGGCAATCAGTTTCTCATTATTTAGCTGATCCAGCTTTGGCATTTTAATTTTAGATATTCAATAATTTGTAGTCTATCAGCTGCTAACTTTGAAGTACACATCTGTTTACAACTATATATTAATAATTTCCTTATTAGTTTTGATGCAGTTTATATATTATCACTAAGAAACACCTTACCATTACTTGTGAAATTGTTCAGTTTTTTGATTTATTTTTATAATGGTTTTATTATTAATACATATAAATAACCTGAAATATAAAATGGACATGCAGACATTTATACTCAAAATTATGGATGGTAAATCTGAGTTTGGTGGAAAGTTGAAATAGCTTTTTGATGGTCATTATAATTAAAGAATAGTCAGATATTTAAACATCTATATTTCAATAAAAGGAGAATAAGAGAGATTTGTTCACCTACTTATTATCAGTTACATAAAATTATTTGTAACTACTGACACTTGTATTCAGCACCTAGAAGAGTGACAGGTACTTAACAGCAAGGGAAGTCATGATATACATTATTTACTACATAATTTTAGACATAAATTGTTAAGCATGTGTAAGAAGTTGGTGTGAAAGAGAGAATGGAGTGTGAAGAGAAAAACATTCTTACCACACAGTCTCCTCATTTTTTAAAATAGTTTCTTTTTGCCAAGGAACTTGTTCCACCTCTGTTTTTCCTCTCAACTGTGGAAAATTTCAGTATGGTTTCCCAGAAAATCCCTTTGCAAACCTGTATAAAAAATCCTTTATGTGCAGCAGGACTAGAATGCCACCTTTTGAGTTCCCTAGTTTTTGATATATTAACCCCCTTGCCTTTAAGGATGTGCCTGGGATAAATTAGCACCGGAACAACTTTGAAGTGAACCTTGAGCTAGTGCAAGCTTGCCTACTGAGGCCCTGAAGCTGTCTGTAGCTGGAGCCATGCAGAATTAGTGCATTGCACTTGGAAGCTGTTTCTTCATGACTCGTGATATAAACATATTTTTATTTCACAGAATCACAGAATGGCTGAGGTTGGAAGGGACCTCTGGAGGTCATCTGGTCCAACCCTCGCTGCTCAACCAGGGACACCTGGAGCAAGTTGCCCAGAACCATGTTCAGATGGCTTTTGAAGATCTCCAAGGGACTGCACAACCTCTGTGGGCAACTTGTGCCAGCGCTCAGCCACCTGCACAGTACGTAAGTGCTTCCTTATGTTCAGAGGGAACCTCCTGTGTTCCAGTTTGTGCCCATTGCCTCTTGTCCTGGCACTGGGCACCACTGAAAAGAGCCCACCTCTGTCCTTTTTGCACCCTCCCTTCAGGTATTTAAGCACTTTGATCATGTTGCTGTCCTTAAGTCACAATCGTCTTTAAATTTGGTGTCATTGGCCAGCTTGAATACGTACCATGGTTATATCCTGATTGCACAGTGATCGAGAGGCACATGCAAACTAAAACTCCTTTACCACTTCCTCCTGAGAAAGAAACCCCCATGCTGTGCTCTAGCAAGTAGCCTCCTCATGACTGCAGTGTTCTGGGGGCAGAGTCTTGCCCTCACCTAATGTGATCCCAAAATGAAGGAAGTTAGGGTAGACCTTCACACTGCCTACATGGCTCGCCTTTGCTGCTAAACTGCAAGCATTTATTGACTTGACAACCTGATGTTTATGATTTACCCGTCGGAGTGCTAACATACTGCTTGTGAATTTAATGCAGGGCGTGAGTCTGCTGTTAGAACCAGAAACATGGTGAAAAATACAGCTGTAGCAGGAAAAAATAGAAAATTAAGGAGGTAGTGACAGCAGGCCAGGCAGGCATAAAGCTAGCTCTGGGAAAGGTCAGTCCAGCCCATAAAAGAGAGGAAGAAACCTTGGGCTGTTGAACTCACGTAAATTAACTGTTGGCACTCCATTCTCTCTTGGGACTTTAGACATGGTAACTTGTGCAAAATACGGAGAGAAGCTTCAGTTCATAGTCTCTTCATTAAAAAAAAAAAAAAGGTGAACAGAGGAAAGACCACCTGGAGTGCATAAAAGGGAAGATGTAGTGACTGCTGAGGAATTCTTCCCTCAGTCTCTGTTCTGTGCTTGAAGTTTCCAATTTCATCCCTGCAAGCCATATTTTCTTGTCATGGGCTTTACTTTGATGCCTACCCCCTAAAGACAAGCCCTATGGACAATAACCTGATACAGCACCTCACAACCCCCGCCCCCAAAACAAAAAACAAACAAACAAAAACAAAAACAAAAAACCCAAACAACCAAACATCGTTCTCAGACAAAATACCAGACTGGCACAAACACTTCTTCTTTATCTCCTCCACTGCCATTCTTCAGGCTTAGCAATCTCATATGATTCTCACACCCTTCACAGAGTCCTGTCAGAACAATATCTGCCCTCGCAAAATGCCGCTAAACTTCCAGTTCTCTGATCCAACGTAATGCAGTTGTTGCCTCTGCTGGTTTTCTGCAGTTCTTGGCTACTGGGATGGAAGTAAATCATGAGTTTCAGGTCTACAAACCAACTCTCAGTCAGAGCTTGGAAACTCTGAGGTGTTGGCAGTGATTCTAGATGTCGAAAAATCTCTCATTCGTATGCACTCTTGTTTTTGTCAGTGAGCAAAAAATACATTGATTTGCGGGCACTTCCGGAGTGCTGCTGTCCTGCCTGTTAAGGAATAAGGCAACTTAAAAGTCAAATTGGGCTTCATGGATTGTGTGTTAATAAATCAGTTCTCACCTAGTACCAGTGAAACAGAGACAGCATTCATATTGTGTGCTAATGTGTTTCTAATATGATACAGCCCTTGAAATACAACATCTTATTTAAAAGTCACCTAAAAGCCATTTAGAGAAAATTTCAGTGTGATAAAAATGCTGATGAAGTGTGTATAAATATTTACATGTTTGTTAAGAAGACAAATCTCCGCACTAATTTCAGCACTATGGTAATACCTAAGAGGGACGGACAGTTTTATGGTTATTCTGAACTTTACAGTAAGTGAACATATGGTAAGAGTCATTGAGCTCCAGGTCCTCCACTGTCCTTGGAGAGCAGTATATGTAAAGATTAGATGTGCAATCCTGCAAAACACTGCACTGATAGACTGAATCACTGGCAAATTATCACTCATGATCCAAGACAAAATGTCCTCCCAAATTGCCATTCTCTCTGTGATTTGAATTGTTTCAAGAGTACTCTCTGTGAGAAGGCAAGAATGACGAATCAAAATGTGCAGATTATCTTTGACTCACTATCATGAGGGGATCAAGTATACATGTGTACCATGAAGACATCTATGTCTTGGTTCCTTGAGTCAACTTCCTTATCTAGCCAACTGGGAAGAACATGCATGTCCAGGCTGCAAGTCAACCCATCCTAACTGAGATGTCAAACATAGGTTAGACAAACCATGTCTGAAAATGCATCCACTAAGCAGACACTTGGGATGACTAGCTCAGATGTAAATTGTAGATGCTGGAAAATCAGGTGAGGATGAATCTCTCTGTAGCTGACTTCTCGTTTTTCAGAGTACGTACATTACAGCAATTCTTATTGCTCTGGGTACTTTTGATTCAGTCACAAAAGCTGTTTGCTTCTGGCCCTTTCTTTTCGGCTGAGGTAAGCATGCACGTAGCTTTTCTGTTCTGAGTCTGCTTTAACTAATAAATGTTGTACCATTCCAGTATTGTACCTTAATGCATTAAAAGAAGTGACTAACATTTGTCATTTTCCTTGAGGAGAGAACTGAACATACAGTGTAGAATTTCATTTCATTGCATTTCTAGATGTGTATATCAGCAAAAGCTTGCTTTATAGAGTATACTTTATGTAAAATCGAGGATCATGAAATATGAGATGCATTTCAGTGGAAAACGTATACCAAAATTGCTATGTCATTATGCTGCTGAAGGAGAAAAAGAGAAATTAGTTCACCTACAGATTGTTTATCAGGTACACAAATGCTGTACTGCTCACTGCTTTTTTGAGCTAGGTGTATGTTTCTACATCCTGAGAAAAAATGAAGAGTTGAATCTTATGGAAACATCTTAGTTTCTCAGGTCAGGTGAAATGTGGGCTTGTGGCAAGCTACAAAAATATAATTAGAAGAAGCAATATGCAACCCTACTATCAAGTTTGAATCCTTCTGCTACAAAGAAATGCCCTTCTGTACAGTAGCCAAATCTCTTTGTAATGGAAGCAGAGGAATCTGAAAGCAATCCAGATGAATTTCTGTAGCAATGCGAGAAAGATTATATGGCCGCGTCAGCTTTTGTCATGTGCAAGATATCAGTGCATTTTCACCCAACAGGAAATAATTTTGATTCCTGTTGTCTATCAGCATCAGTGCCACGCAATCTATAATCTCTGTGTCTCATATTTTCTAACACCAATTATGTCAGGACTCCAGAGCTCAACTCTCCAGCAGTTCTGGGCAAGAAACCTGGGGAGGAAATGAAGAGATCCATCATGAGCCCATGCAGCTCACTCCAGTTCCTGCATTATTCTGCACTTAAGCAAGAACCTTGAACTCCTGACAGCATTATGACACAGTGTTTATCTGTTCTTTTCTCTGAGCAGTGCTTGTTTCACTAACTTGAATCACCTCGAAGTTAAATGCCTGGACTCCCTTTCCAGTTAATGAAGAGAAATAGCCACCTCCACAGTGTGATTCATCTCAGCTGCTTTAAACACCTTGACTGGGGTTTGCACTCCACTTGCCTGTTCCGTATGGGATCTGTGGCTAAATAAAAGACTTTGGTGTACTCATGTGTATGGGGTGGCTCCTCTGCAGACCTTCATGAAGAATAGAAGGTCACAAAAAAAAAAAAAAAAAAAAAGGAAATGGAGTTTTTTTTTCATTTGAGTGGGAGAAAAAGCACATCCTTTTTAAAAGTGAGAAGAAAAAAGCATGAGAAACTCCCATATTAATATATATGAGAGAGAGAGAAAGAGAAAGAAGATGGCTAAAGTAAGAAAAAAGTGAATATAGCCTGATATCCAAGAGAGCAATCTCTTTCTGGACCTGCTTCCATTTAATTTAATGGTAACACTCCTGTCTACTTCATTGAACAGGAAAAAGCCAAAGGCAAAGCTAACATTGCAAATGAACATATATCCATTAAAAAATTAAAGGTCACTGGGGTAGGAGTGTTTAGAAACATCAGGCCAGCTTTAAACTTTAACTTTACTAAATTTGTTCATTAACAGCACACTTCTTGATAATGGCTAAATCTTACATAATATTAATCATCACTATTGCATATAGCAACCTGTTCGTCTTTAACACATATCCTGAATCAGCTGTGAGCTAGTAATACCATGGAGCTGATGCTGAATAGTCAGCATAGGTGGCTATGGTTGCTGGCAGTCCTTTGTCACCAAGGCTGAACTGATGAACTCATCAGGCTTGAAATCTTGTCCATGAGAGACGTCAGGACTGAAGTGAGCTTGCTTTCTACAATTTATCTTGCTTATGCCTCTTTTTTTTTTTTTTTGTTATTGCCCCTCTCCCTCCAGAAAGGGGCCTTCTCTGCTCCTGATGCTGTTTATCTTGGTTTTTGATTTTGCCAGTCACCCGTCCTGTGTGTTTGGGAGGATGTCCTACCAGCTGCAGCCACTTGGGCTTATCTTGTCTTTTGTCACAGCTTTTTGTCACTTCATTCTACATACAGCAACACCCATCTTTGTCCCTGTGGTCCCTGTGTCCCCCTCATCTCATTGCTTGTATATTTGAGGTAAAATAGTTGCACATTGTGTCTGGCTATGCCATTACCGTGTTGCAAAATACTTAAATACAGTTGCCAGTTATGCTATTTCAGTGCTTACATTCACGATCAAGGCATATTCATTACACCCAGATGAGTACACTTACAATTTGTAGGGGCCACAGGCCTCTGTACTGTACAGCTACGGTCTTTACTGTGCTGATATAAAACTCCAAGGATTAAAGGAGATTCAGAGCTGAAGTACAGAGAAATATCTGTCTTATTATTTAAAACTACTGTCTGAGCATCTGGGTTCAAGGTAAAAGCCAAGAAAATCACAGGAAGGCAGCCCACGTATTGAGGCCCTCTAAGGAAGAGAGATGTTTCTGAAACTGAGACTGTTGCTCACCCCAGTCCTAACAAAAGCCTGGAGTACTGGCTCATCAGCAATCAGAACAAATCAGGCACTCTGTAGTGTGGAGCTCTCTGTAAAATCCCAAATCTAATCCAAAGTCTGAGTTTTCGTTTTGAAGGTGCTTTGAAGCTTGCTTCTAGACCTAGCAACTTCTCTCTTAAAAACCATGGTCAATAGGCAGGCAGGCGGTTTCCCTAGAAGCTCCAAATCATCTCATGTAAGCCTTATACAACAGCGACCTTCTCCCTTTCTTACTCATTTGGTAATACTGTAATATTGCAGCCTCCTTGTTAGTTCCTCTCAATGTACACCAATGTGCCTGCAACCAGATGAACACCCTGCACCATTACTACACTGGAACCCACAGTCTCCTCTTTCCTTGCTCTGCCTCAAGCTGACCCAAGTGTCACACAAGTCAAAGCAAATCCATGTAACAAAGTGTTAGTTCTCATCCCCCGGAGTTGATACATCAAGTTAGGGTAGGAAGGCTCTGCAGAGGGATCTGGATGGGCTGAGGCCAACGGTACGAGGTTCAACAAGGCTAAGTGCCGGGTCCTGCACCTGGGGCACAACAACCCCATGCAATGCTACAGGCTGGGGGAAGAGCCGGAGGAAAGGGACCTGGGGGTACTGGTCAATAGCCGGCTGAATATGAGCCGGCAGTGTGCTCAGGTGGCCAAGAAGGCCAATGGCATTCTTGTATCAGCAATAGTGTGGCCAGCAGGATGAGGGAAGTGGTTGTCCCCCTGTACTCGGCTTTGGTGAGGCTGCACCTTGAATACTGTGTTCAGTTTTGGGCCCCTCACTACAAGAAGGACATCGAGGTGCTGGAGCGAGTCCGGAGAAGGGCAATGAAGCTGGTGAGGGGTCTGGAGAACAAGTCTTATGAGGAGCAGCTGAGGGAGCTGGGGTTGTTTAGCCTGGAGAAAAGGAGGCTCAGGGCAGACCTTATCACTGTATACAATTACCTTAAAGGAGGCCGCAGTGAGGTGGTGGTCGGTCTCTTCTCCTAAGCAGCAAACAGTAAGACAAGAGGAAACGGCCTAAACTTGTGCCACGGGAGGTTTAGGTTGGATATTAGGAAAAATTTCTTCACTGAAAGGGTTGTGAAGCATTGGAACAGGCTGCCCAGGGAGATAATTGTGTCACCACCCCTGGAGGTATTCAAAAGACAGGTAGATGTGGTGCTTAGGGATATGGTTTAGTGGTATACTTGGCAGTGCTAGGTTAACAGTTGGACTAGATGATCTTGGGAGTCTTTTCCAACCTAAACGATTCTATGATTCTATGATTCTAAGTTCCAGATCCCATGGGAATGAAAGCCATGCAGTGACAACAAATAAGGGTGGACTTTTCTTTTTGCACAGCTCACTTAAAGCACTTTGTGAGGAGGGCACTGGGGTGTGGTGCTCAGAACTACCCAATGTGCAGTGAGGTTCAATTAAGATTCTCATATGCTCTTTAACTACTCACAACTGTGAGTGGTACAAACTGATAAAGTCAAGAGTTTTATTTGGTTCAAAAGCAATGTAATGTATTTGAGAACATATACTTTGGTTAGTTCTGACCTCTAAATTCTCTAAATTCCAATGAACAGTAGCTACAGGACTATTTTATTTCATGATGCAGTACTCATTTATCAGTGATTATCCTGAACTTTATCCCTTCTAGATTTTATAGAGTTAGTAGTTGACGAAATTAGAATTGTACAGTGTAGGCAGTATCGCTGGAACTCATGTAATGATTAGCTTGAAAACATACCCTTAAAGTGAACAGCAGAAATTTGCTCCAAAATTTATTCCTTTATTCATGCAGCCATGAGAGGAACAAGTAATAAGAGGAAGTACTGAATAATTTTATGAAATGAGGTTTCAAATTTATGCTGCACTTTCTTTGTGTAATTTCTGAGTGGGCACTGTGAAAACCTTCTCTCTTGAAACTCAAGGGTAGATTCACACTTTCTAACTTAGGTACTACAATTTCAGGTACTCAGCCTAAGTGAGGAGGCAGCCTCTCGGTCTAAATATAGATAATTTACAGACAGACAGGCTACTGTAGAGGGTGATTTAAAACAGCAATATAATTTTCAGTGCTCTGAGGTTGCATACAGGAATACAACTGTCTCACAGTATTACTCCTGTGGACTTGGGCTCTGAAGTGAAACTTGGAGAGCTTCAATGTGGCAATACCTTTCTCTCTCCACTGTGCATATCAGGAGCTTAGGAAAACCAGGCTTGGATGTAAACTCCAAGTGAGTACCTAAAAGTAAGCAGTGGGATAGGACTCCACCATGTTCATATGTTGCCAGTGTTTTTCCATAATGAGGTGTTTGTACCATGCCTGTTTTTCTACTGTCTAATGCCTCATGCACCCCTGTGCAAGTTTTAAAAGGAGCAACAAAATCTCCTGAATGAAATTGCAGCCTTTTGTAGTCACTTTGCCCTCTTTTTGGTTACATCTGAAGACCGATCTTTGTCACACAGAATATTTTTGTGGATGATGTGAACTGTTGTGATTAGAATGAGACAGAGGTGTACACTGGTGCAGCGGCTGAAGGTTTGAATCTGAGCACAGTTACATCATCTGTTTCACGCTGGTGGGAGATCAAGGTTAAATCTAGCATGTTTTCTCTGCATTAATACTGTTATCTAATTTTCCTTCTTTTCTCCTTCTTTCTTTCTTTTTTTTTTTTTTTGACACAAAGGTGTGTACTAATGATACATTAAATGTTAGTCTTCATCCTTCGTACTTTACATGAAACTGAATGGATTTTCACAGAAAGTATTATCAAGTTAAAAACCATTTACTACTATAACCTCTTTTTAAGTACTAGAATTCATTACTTAAATGGCTGTAGGTGTCTTTCGTATTCAAGGAGGACCTGTGCATTCAATTCTGGGGAAGAGCATGGAGGAAGAAGGTTTATGGGAAAGCCAGTGTGTTGCACTGAGTCATATGTAAACATCCTTTGATCACACCTGATGTGACGTAAGCAAATTTCAAGGCATGAGTGCCAGAACACCCTTGTATTACCTAGAGATAATGGAAAGATTATGCAAGACCAGGAATCAAAATGAGCAAAAATGCTGGTATTTAGTAGGCTAGGAATGTGCTAATTAATATACATGCAGTTTCGTCCTCTTGGCAGGAAGTGGGAATCTGTGGCAATTGATGCATTTGCTTCTTTCAAAATCAGCTTGCATGTGGCATCAGTACACCAGGAAAAAACGATCCTTTGCTTTCCTAACAGTTAAAACCATGAAGGGTGCTATGTACAACTTTGTGATTCACTCAGAAACATCTGATGAGTTCATTTGCGACAGCAAGCTGCAGAGCAGCGCAGGTGTCCCCTGCCCATCACTGTGTAACACTGGAGGTAGCTCCTCATGCTAAGTCCCCCTGGGCTTCTCCTGTCCTGTCCCACATTGCTGGGCAATGCTGCAGTACAGATGTCCCACACGAAGGCCTGGTGGGACCTGACACCTCCAAATGGGATCCAGGAGGGCACGAAGTCCCCAGGAGGCACAGACACATCAGCCTATGCACAGGCTCTGCCCAAAGCAGGTGCACAGTCTTGCTCCCATCCTTGCAGGAAGGTAATTATGGTCTTTCTTTCAGATAAGAGGTTTCACTCTGAGAGTAGCAACTGGTGGAGTTCTCCTTGTACACTTCTTTTTTTTTTAACCTTGTATCTCCTTCCTCTGCCTGCCTTATTCTGATAATATTTTTTAGACTTACAGATAGAAATTTTGAATGTTACATAAATAAATTGATGTTTCTAATTGTTGCTGTTTGAACATTCATCTTGAGTCTACATGTGTAAATATCTATCTATACACGAGTAACATATCTTAAAAAATTACTAGTGATTTTCATGGCGACAATGTGCCACCTTAGTGCCGGTAGTTGAACAGCAAATTTTAGCAACAGAACAGTGGAATTAGATTTGAATAATTTCTGGGAATTGTTTTTGCTTTCGTAGTTTTTATAATGGGTGAGTTTTTAAACTATTCACACATGACAAGAGAAGTGAAGAAAGAGCTAGAGAAGAAAAAGAGCATAAGCCCTCACAATTCATATTGTACAAACTAATGAAAGCCATCTCCAAGCCTTCCAGACTTCAAAATATGGTTAAATCTTCATTAAATTAGAAATACAGGCATGAGTTTTCTTGCAGTGGACCCAATATTTTAAAAATAAGTGTTAATAGTAAAATTCAAGAGCTACAAAAAAAGATTTGAAGAAAGTAAGACATAAGTAATATTAGTTCCTAGAAATGATTTTGAAAGTCTTAAGCTGGAAATGAAAAATGATCTCATTGTGTAAAAGTTTAGGAGAGTTATTCCAAAATGAATGACGAGCAGAAAAGTCTCAAGTATTTCCAAGCTTAACAACATTTTTGGGCTACACAGGTAAAATTAGGAAAGGATTCTGTGGAAAGTGTTAAGCATGTGGTCAGAAAATCTAAGCATACCTCCTATTTTCACCTGAAGAAAAAAGCAAAGATGTTTCACTCTTGCTGTATATAAATGATACAAGATGAAACTGCTACTTGTTTTAATAAATAAAAGAAAATAAAGTGGTGAATGAAATACTTTGAGAATTGTGTTTGTTCTTGGTTCAGGACTAGTGCAGATCTTCCTGAATTAAAGAAGGATTATCTGCAATGTCGTACAGAATTAGATGTTTTCCAATCCACTGAAGAATATTTTTTTGCTGACTATACATTGCACTGTGCTTGGTAGGAAGTCCCTGGTGAATTTGTAATAGCTAGGTAACTCATTTGGGAGAATATTTTAAAATATCATTTAGGCTCATTATTTCAAAAGTACACTGTGAAAAGCCAAACAGGTTATTAAACAATTCAGTACAATGCACTTGACTTAAAAACCATCCTGGAAGTTTCAAAAAAACCTATATATAGCATTGTATGAGTACTGTAGCACAATTCAGGATGATTTATTAGGATCACAAGTTCTAAGGCTTATGGGTGGAAAGATAAAAACTTCAGTACTGACACCTTGAAAGCTTTCTGAGACAGAGACAATTAGCCCTGTAGAGGTTGCAAAAAAAAAAAAAAAAGTGTGGATCAGAAAACCAGAACAGGAAAACGCTTTGACAAGAATGCTGCCCAGTCGTCTTTTGAGGAGAGAGAAAATATGAGCTCTGAAAATGAATGTGCTAGCACTTCCTAAGAAAAAGTATTCTTTCCTCTACTTTAGGGTTATATGTTGTAGCCTTGCAAAGGGAAACCATGGCAAAAAGAAAGGGAAACAGCTGAGCTCAACCAGATATGACATTGTCTCTTTTTTTTTTTCTTGAGGTCAATGGGAATGCTCTTGGCAAAGGTGACAAGCTGTCCTTCTGGCTGCTGGGAATACAAGATCCAGAAAGCACTAGCACAGCTTTGTGAGGGAAAATGTACAGTCAGGAGGAATTTGGTAGAGAAAAAGAAGGGGAAATGTAAGAAAGCCATAGTTTTAGTAGTACTTACTTTACTACTACTTACTTACTAGTAAGTAGTACTACTAGTAATCATAGTAGTAAGTGAGGATGAATTTCTTAAAAAAACAGTGGGAGCAGAACATTTTTACTGAAAACAGAACTCTTGGAGTTCTTTACCTGGATATCATATATATATTTATTTATTTTTTAATTGATGTGTTCATTTTTATATCTTCTCTGTCTCAGTTGCTGATAAACTTAATTTCCGTTAAAAAAGGTAAATAAAACCCCCAATGCAATAGGTATTATAGTAAAAGGGTGATGATGTCTTCCATATAAGAGGTATCTTGGAATTAGGTCCAAGGGAAAAAAAAAAAAAAAAAAAAGAGAGTTAGCGTTGTGAAATGGTTATAGGACAAGTTATCAGGAAAAAAGTAGGAGGAATTCCTCCACAGTGGGAGGCTTGTAACATCACCATATATGCTCTGCAGACTCTTAGCAATGTGATGGAAATAATACTACGTACCTGTGAATTATTTTCTGTAAATTATATGTTGTCTCAGGGCAACAGTTTATGCATTTAATTATAAGTGGTCTGATTTTCAGATATGTTTGACACAAGTGCCTTGCACCAAAATCAGTGCTAAGTGCCTAACTTCTACTCAGAGAAACCAGTGGAATCTGCGGGTGCTCAGTATCAATTGAAAACCAGGTCACTTACTCAAGGGTGCTTACATATTGATGTGGATCCTTGACTTCAGATATCCAGGTTTCAAAAGCCCGAGCTTAATACAGATTTATAAAGCAAAGCAGCCAAGGAAGAATTTATCTCTATACTCCTCGCTGCTTTTCATTGCTGTTCCTACAGGACAGCAGTGCCAGCTGTCTCTCTAAGCAGATAAGATTATGATGAGCTGCAGTAGTTTAGTAAATTCTTTCTCACTCATTTTATAACATACAATAAAGTATGTCTAGCAACGTTTTACTGTTTTGTTCTCGAGAATATCCTAACATAATTTGTGTGATAGCTTTATTAAGATTGTTACAGGTCAAGGATCATCATTAAAGTTGGCAGGAGGCAACGGACCAAGTTCTGTTAATTGCACATGTGCAAGCTTATTAGGTACAGTGATGTTGTCAGGATGCAGTTGAGATGAAATTGTGTCCCTTTATCTGTCTAACAAATGCTTTTTAGGGAGATAAAGAGCAAAAGATGTTTGTCTTGTACGTGATCAGCTGCAGGTGATTTTGAAAAAGCTGAGGGCTCTTGGTATTTCTGCTGAGAGGCCTTTGGACATTAACCTACTATAACTTACCACATTATTTGTCCATATATTGTATAGACTTGTCCTTATTTTGTCTGAGATAGAGTTAATTTTCTTCCTAGTAGCTGCTATGGTGCTGTGTCTTGGATTTAGGATTAGAATAATGCTGATAACACACCAGTGTTTTGGTTGTTGCAGAGCAGCGCTTACACAGAGCCAAGGACTCTTTGACTTCTCGTGCTGCCCTGCCAGTGAGGAGGCTGGGGGTCCACAAGGAGCTGGGAGGGGACACAGCCAGGGCAGCTGACCCAGGCTGCCCAAAGGGATGTCCCCATGTTCAGCATCATGTTGAACAGTAAAACTAGGGTGGCTGACACTGGGGGTGGGGCTGCTGCTCCGGGACGGGCTGGGCATCGGTCAGTGGGTGGTCAGCAATTGCACTCTGCATCACTTGTTTTGTATATATATACGTAATTATTATTATCATTATTACTATTTTCCCTTCCTTTTCTGTCTGATTAAACTGTCTTTATCTCAACCCATCAGTTTTTACCCTTTTTTTTTTTTTTTTTGACTTTCTCCCCCATCTCAGTGGTAGGGGGAGGGGGAGTGAGTGAATGGCTGTGTGGTGCTTAGCTGCCTGCCGGGTTAAACCACAGTGACTATAATATATATCATGGGTCACTTCAAATAAAGAAAAAAAGTTGAATCGGATGTATATAATGCAAAAAATGACTTGTCATTTCAACAGCCTCAGCTTTGAACAACTCTTCTGAACATGACAGTGGTCCTGTTTCTTGGAACATGGTCCTGAAGATGTTCCTTAAGCTATCCCCAGCTCTACACTTTTACAGACATTCCAGAGTCATTATCAATATGATAATGTAAGCCCCCCATTGCCTAGGCTTTGCACCAGTAATGTAGCACCAGTATCAATCGCACACTTGTAGCTGGACTTGAGATCTGGCTGAGCACAAAGGAGAGTGAGACCAGTACTGACAGGTGAGGAACGGTGAGACAAAATCCCCTAGAAGTGTCTGCATGACACAGACAGCATCCACTGGGAGCTCTGCGTAGAGTCCTGACACTTGCCGTGCTATCGAGTTAACCAGGTATTAAGTAGCTTGAGTGTCAATATATGTCTGTTTTAGAGACTGGTGATTCAAGGAGACTGAGGCAATAATAAAGGCTTACAGAACTCACAGGCAGAGCAAAGCCTGGCTGCACATCACCATAAGAAATACAGGACAGGCTAGGTGCTAGCTGATAAAGTTCCCATGTCTGATCTATCAAATATAGAACCAAATGTACAAAAGTTTAGCGGATTTTGGGGCTCAGATTTGGGTATGTTAATCCTGTTGTGCACAAAAAAATTATAACAATAAGAATCTGTAGTGAACTGCATCCATTAAATTGTTAACAAAGAATAAAGTATTAACACAAAATAACATATTGACACTATGGCTTGTCTCCTGTTACAACTTCCCTGCCTTGACAACGGTGTCAGCTGTCTCTTGCGTGGTTTCTGTGTCCCAGCCTCATAGTAGAGGATAAATCAAAGCTGTACAGTAGATATATATCTCAAATGCAACTAGTTTTATTGCATAAGAACTTCGGTCACTCAGGTAATCACAAGTAGGGCAATCCCTTCCACTGGAAATCTCACACCAGTACTGCAGCAGAAGGCAGCCTACCAAAAACCATCTCAAAGCTGACACGTAAGATGGTAAACGAAATTTCCTGACTCTCACCCAGGTGTCACAATAGAAGCATAGAGTCCTGAATAACCCCAAAGCTGCTAAATTGTGACATATCCTAACTGCAAACATTTTCCTGAAATTTAACAAAAGAGAATTAATGCTCAGGGAAAGAGTTCCACTATGTTATGTGCCAAAAGCCCTCAATAGTCCCCTATAGTCAGTGGGAGCACAAGATCCCCCCCAAAAGCATTTCAGAGAACTGCCTAGAATCATGCTTCAGACTGTCTCTCCATGCTTTTCCATTGACACATTAATTAAAGTAGGCTCTTAACTCAGGCACCCGCAGCAGACTAATTCTCCTGTAACAGCTAGGTGTTCTGGACGGGTTAATTTCCTTGTCTCTCTCTGTTATCAATAAGCTGGCTGGACTCGCTCCACTATGTCCATCTCTTTCTTGCAGCAGGGACCCCCAGACTGGATACAGTAATCCTACTGTGGTTTCACAAGTGCCAAAGAGTCCTTTCCGACTGGGTGCACTTTTACAACCAGGATAGAGTTGGCCTTCTTTGCTGCAACTGCTGATGCCTGTTCAACTTGCTGTCCACAAGGCCCCCCAGGTCCATTTCTGCAGATCTGCTTCCTAAATGGTTGCCCCTTCGCCTGTGTTGTTATCCTATGGAGTTATCCTATCGAGGTTCAGGACTTTTCATCTACTTTTGCTGAACTTCATCAGGTTCCTGTCAGCCCATTTCTCCACCTTGTCCAGGTTCCTCTGACCAGCAACATATTAACTGCTCCTCCCAATTTGGCGTTAAGTGCAGACTTGCACAGTATGCTGCCATCCTGGTTGTTAATGAAGGCATTAAACAGATTTTGTCCGCTGAGGGATGTCACTTTTAACGGGCTGCCAGCTGGACTTTGCACGACTGATCACAACTTTCTAAGCCCAGCAGTCCAGCCAATTTCCCACCTGCTTTATCGTTCACTTATCTAGTTCATATCTTACCAATTTGATGATATGGATACTGTGAAGCCTGTGTCAAAGGCCTTGCTAAAGTCAAGATATGTAGCATCCTCTGTCACCCTTATGCACGGCACCAGTCACACTCATCACAGAAAACAATCAGGTTGATCGGGCGTAATTTGCCCTTGGTAAATTCATATTGGCTGTTTGCAGTCACCTTATCCTTCACGTGACTGGAAATGGTTTCTAAGAGGAACTGGTCCATTACCTTTGCAGGGGCTGAGGTGAAGCTGACTGGCCTGCAGTTTCTGGATCCTCTTTCTTGCCCTTCCTGAATATGAAACGTGCCTTTTTCCACTCATTGGGAACTGGATGGATCAATTGCCTCAACCTCTTGAAGGCATTAGAGAGCTGTCAGTTGGATGCATCCCATCTGGTCCCATTAACTTGTGTACACCCAAGCGGCATCAGTGCTCCCTGACTCCTTCTTTCTCTGCTTCTTCACTGCCAAAGACTCCGTTAGAAGGCTCAGGGAGCTGTGAGGCCTGAGGACAAGCCTTATCAGTGAAAACTGAGGCAAAAAAGGGTTTGAGGACCTCAGGCTTTTCCCTGTCACTGGACAATGACTGAGATCACAATCTTCCTAGCCTTTCTTTTGCTGCTGTTGTTGAGAAATCTTTTACTCTCTCTCCTTCTCCCTCTCCCCCCCGAATCTTCTGTCCAGATCTTCTACATAATGACCAGATACTGAATCTCTTTTGTCCCATGCACTAGCCTGATGTAAAACAGGTTAGTCCTTGTGGAATTTAATTCACAGAGGAGAAACCACCAGGACAAAACATAACCATGTAGCTGATTTGCTATAGGATATAGTGAATCCCATCTAAGAGTGCCTGGGATTCTCTCAGCAGGGAGAGGTCTTTAGATAGTGAACAATTATTACATCTGTATCTCTGCAGCCTGCCTGCCTCAGTTCCTGGCTTTAACATAAGAGACATAAATTGGGAGTAATGGCCATCAGTGCAATGAACTAGCTGCAACAAAACAAAACAGGTAGTGGGAGTTCATGCCAGACGTGGCAGTATTTTATGAAGGTGATTATTTTTATGTTAACAAGCTATGATGAAAACATTCATTTACTTCATATAATCATGTAATATCACTAAGACTAAACTTCTGTAAATAAAAGTTTTAACTTCTGTATCAGATGCAGGTATTCTTTCTATAAAGTCGTCCTTCAAATAGTAACCTTTTGTTCAGAGTTTATTGGGTAACAAATTCCAAGCATTATATTTACAGAGTTATATAGACAGCCGGCATTGTGCTTTGCAGTTTCCGTAGATACATTTGCATCAGCCTTGTAGAGTGATGCAAACTCCATGCCATGTGGTGCACAATGACTCATGTTCCTATGCCTCAAGGCTAGCCCAACACGAAATTTCCTTCTCGCATTTGTCACTGCTTGAGCTTAACCCTGAGTATCTGATGGGCTCTGTGTGGTCTTACAACATTATCATAATCATCTTTATAGAATTTTTCAGTTCAATGTGTCTGAAATAATGCAAGTGTCTGTGTTTTAGCCCATTAAGGTAGTGATTTTGTAGCATGAAATGGCATATATATGTTTCATAAGCACACAGGAATTCACAGGTGAAAATAGCTCTACAAGCCCCATGACAGTGAATGACCAGGTTTGAAATTATTGTAGAAATGTAGTTTCTTAATTTTACATACATTTTTCTCTTGATATCAGATTTTGCTTTTATTTGCAATAATTTGAAGATCCTTCTATTTTTCACCTGACTCAAGCTTTAGTTTCCTTTTAAATGTAGTTTTATGGAATCCTTTTACAGCTCTTACTAGTGATGAGATGGCTTTCAAATGCCATCAGCTGCTTAATGTTTAACATGCTTTCTGATGTCCTTAACCTCAAAGGTTATCAGATTAGATATTCACTCCCTACAAGGTGGAAAAAGAAAAGGAAAATTTGCCTGGCCAATATTAAGAGTATATTCTAAGTTTGCATTAAGGCATCCTGTAATTACTTAGGAAATTCAAAAGGTACTATTATCTATGACATATACATTATTACTAGAGTAAGAATTGTTGTAAAATATTATTTCTTTCAGAAAATGAAACAATGTTCCATAAAAGTACTGCCTTATCCACTGCAGTCCTTGAAGACATATGGACAGCAAACTTTTCTTTCAGTACAACACTTTGGGAAAAGAGACTGTACTAAAACATATAGCTACTTATGATATGTTGACTTGGTCCTGCATAGCTGAAAAGAGAATAAATCAAGGATGTAAAGCTCCATGAAAGCAGTAGCTGCTTTCCATCTGGAAGCTGTGTAAGGCCTGATGTTTAGTTATATACAAGTATATCTGATTGTGGAATTAGTGTCCCTAAAGATCTGCTTACAGTTTTCTTTCTTTAATTTTCTTCGTGAGCATTTTATTCTAATATAATTTTAAAGGGAGTATTTCTACAGTAACAGGAAACCCACCAACGCTGACTCTGTGTCTTTCTGTCAGGAAGGCAGAATGGTGTATAGTAAACATTTATTCAAGGTCTGTGCAAATCTCCCATGAAGACCTTGCCAAGCAGTGGGAACAGATAATTTAGGTTCTGCTTTATTTTTAATTTCTTCACAGAAAGCTGAAACCATCCAAGTGTATTGTTGACAGAAAGGGATTTCCAGAAGATGTTTGCCTTTGATCTCCTGCCATACAGTGCAATGGAAGTTATCAAGTGTTCTCAGGGCTGCTAGAACAAAATTTGCCCTCTGAATGCTCTTATCCATCAAAGCCATGTCCCATATCAGTAATGGCTGTCACAGTTTTCTCACCGAGTTATCTCCATCTGAAGGAGAGCAGGTGTTATTTCTAGCACTCCTTCGCAGCCTGGCATCAGCAGTCTCTCACTGTCACCGCAGGACTGTGGCAGTGCTCCAAGCTGCATGTTTCCCACAAACACCGGATGGCGGGGATCTAGGGACTAACGAGAGAGCCTACATCTAATTTGCTGAAACAAAACTATAGCTCTCGGGCACTTTGTTCCACCTACCTATATTCTTTTAATTCTGCTCCTATCATAGGAATATTAGGGTTCAAATGACCAAGGACATTGGGCCTAGTTTTCACTTACTTTGGGCATACAGTGTGGTTGCATGAAAATTTTATTCATAGCTAAACGAAAAAAATGCTTCCTTTTCAACACCTCTTTCAAAATACGGGCAACAGATGGCTCTCTCCATGCTTCATGACTCTTACCACTTGATGTGAAGTATCTTCAATGTTTGAATTTGACATATGGAAGGGAAATGCTCTCTGCCTTAACACATCTTTCATATATTGGAGATATCTAGGGATGCTACAAGACACCAGTCTGAGCAGTTCCTGAGGCTGTGGAAGTCCTATGGTGCAATCACTGCAAGAGAAAAAAAATGTTCAATTGTTATTACAGAAAACACCTAAGGCCAGTTATACAACTGTATTGCCTGGCTGTCCATTCATGAAAAGTGAGCATCAAAAAGGAAGAGCCATCTCTATTTCGTCTCTGTTACACAATTAAATAGATCAGAGGAGCATCCAGGTTCATGATGCCATTCTGCTAGCCAGAGTAAAATCACATAGAAAGACCTGATTCTTCTCCAGATTGCTGTAGACAGCTCCAGAAAACTTAGCTCACCTATCTAATATTCCTGATGATTTATTTTTAATGAATCATGTTAGAGAATAATTTAGTCTGAAACAAAACATTTAGAGAATTTGAAACAATTAGCGTTGGACTGACAAGCCTAAGAAACCTCATAGTTTTTTTACTTTTTGGATTTGCCATTTCTCTATTTTCTACCCATTGTCCAAGCTGTGGTTTACTAACTTTGTTTGGAGCTTAATGAATGCAGTTCATTCATTAAGAGATCTTGAACATTATAAGTAATGTTTACTGTACCTGATTATTTTCAGCGACTAAGTTTGTTTTTCCTACAGAGCTGGATTTCAAAAAAATGAAAGGTGCCTAGTAAAATTTATTCCATTTCAGGTTAATATAACATAGATTTTTTTTCCCAACCATTTACAAGGAATCCTATGCTATCAGCTGTCCACTCGGAATCAATTAGTATTCTATAATATCTTAAATTGTAAGACTCAGTATCCTAAGTCAGCAACAGAATTAGTATGGAAGTGGCTTGTAATTACAACACACAATTTAGAGATTCCCAGCAGTGATATATTGTTATGTATCAAAACTTTGTATGAAAGAAATGAAGAATCATTATGAGTCACCATCATGGTTTTGAGTTGCAGAAATTAAAAGCACTAAAACTTTTTGGAGTGCTTATTATTTATTTCTTTTTCCTTCAGAGACTTTTCTTCCTCTATTGACTTCATGGACAATTGAAGGTAATAGTGAAGGAAGAAAATATTTCAGTTATTGTGCAAAAAGATGAATGGCAGCAGTATTACCATCACTTTCTCCTTAAGCTATATTTTAAAAGTACAGAGAAGTAAATTAATAGAAAAATAAATAACTTTGCAGACTAAATGCAGGCTGTATTTTTTTTTTGTCTGGGAATCTTACTTCCACATACCAGTAATTTCAGGTGTATTCCCTTCTGCACTGATTTACAGCTGGGTAGCTTATGCTAACCTGCCACTTCCTTCTCCACTCCAGAAGGTTGTTGCTGGGAATCCCTCTCTCTGCTGCCTTTATCTCCCTCTGCATCACAGGTGGAGCTCAGGTAGTGACCTTGGCGAGCTCATCTTCCTGAACCAGTCCTTGTTTGTTTGTGTGTGTAGTCCTAAATGACTTGCCAGGCTGTCCATGGAAACATTTGACTAAGCAGTAAATTGAAGGCAGCTCCTAAAATGTCCCTTAAAGCATTTTCCTAATGTCTACTTGTCTTTGCATAAAATATCCAGGCAGACCATGTTGGCACATCATCCTTTGTTGCAAAGAAGTAAAGGCATTTGGACGGTGGTGACTGCATATGAATCAACTAGATATATCACATGTTCTTCTTTGAAATATACATTTCTGTTTGAAGGGTCATGCATTAGACTGAGTGCTACAAAGGCCTTATGTGCCCACCTAAACAAGTAATTGATATCTCAAGCTTCCTGTAATTGGGAAGCTTCTACTGATAGTAAGGATTATAAGTGATGATATGGGCAATGCAATAAAACATGATGAAAGGTAATGAAATCCTGCACTTTGTCTTACTAGGTTTACTTGCTTACTTTCTTGTGATGTCTTCAGTAGAACTGGAAGCATAAGCTGCCCAGTCTACTATTCGTAGGTTGTGGTATCACCCAAACATGAGGTGCCTTTCAAACAGGCCAAAGAATGGTGCCCCAGACCTAAAACCTGCTGTTGATGCCATATACTGGGGAAAAAACATTTTGAGATGATGCTTGCATAACTTATTTTGAAGAATGCAATGGTTAAATAAAAATGATTAAAAGGGAAGTGAATAGTGAGGCAGCTCATTTCAAAGTAGTTCCTTTCACAAGAGAGGCCTGCAGTAGGGTCATCAATCTGTAATCTGGCTTCTAACTACAATGGTTTTGTTGGGAGGAGGTGAGGAAGTGAAATTTAGCTTTCTAATCTGATATATAATAAAGGAACAGACCATCCTAGGAATGAACAGTCTCCAGAGTGGGGGTACCCAACTATTTTTTTTTTTTTTTTTTGCTCCCAGAAAACACATTTTTTCAGCCCTTTTGTCCGTGTCTGCTTTCCTGTATTTCTTTCATTTAAATCAATGCAGAAAAACAACAACAACAACAAAATTATATATTTTTTTCTTTGTATTATCTGAAAAGCATGGCTGTTAGGAGAGAAGAGTGCTTCCTTTGAAATCAGATGGCTGAAGTGCTTTAATTTCAGCTCTCATGATTAAGGATGCGCAGTTCAAAATTTCAGGGTAAATGAGGCTGGCATTCTAGAAAAACTTGATACAGATCAACTCAGGTCCAACTATTTTCTCATTGCTATCCTAGAGAAAAACACCTGAATTACCAAAATAGCAAATAGTAGAGGAGGTTCATTGCATACCACAGCAAAAATTAAGAGAGAAGCTAAGGAAAAGATAGCTTCCAGTCTCAGTCATGCCAGTGCTAGAGATGGATTTACAAAGACAAATTTAATCCTACTACCATTTTTATCCCTTAACCATTATTTTTGTTGTTATTGTTGTTACTATGATAGGGAACAATTGTATAATGACGAGCGTAGCCCCAAGATGTGACCTTGCATAATCCTTAGCACACTCCCATCTACTTGTAATGGAGATACCAGGAAGTGGAGTATCACTGGAAACCCATGTTCTTGTTATTTGATGATTCGCTTGATCCTTAAGTGGACAAAACTCAAGAGAACTACTAGATAGCAGAAGTCAGGAATCAAAATCATGATTTTTTTTTTTACACTAACTGGGCAGGATCTCTTCCTAGAAGCCTTCATTGCACCTCTCTCTCTCTCTGGACTATCTTGAGCATGAAGATCTTACTTTAAGAAAACCAGTTCCTTCAGGACTAAACATTTGAGTATAGGTTACGTGTCTGAAGTAGGCAAATTTTACCTAGCCCAAGCGAATTTTCAGTGACATCTAACTTATGCTTATATTTTATGTGTGTCTGTGTGTCTATATATCTGAATATTACGTACACACATATGGCAGTATCTAATTAACATGAAGAAAAAAAAATCTCTCTTTAGTAAAGATGTTAAGCCACATAAAGGTGTAATATATATATCAAGAGCCAACTTAGAAAGGAGTTTTGCCATTTAAATTGCCAAGTTAAATACAACACAATTGAAGTGAACCTGTCCCTCCAGGCCTTCGTAAGCCTACGCTTGGGAGCTCTTGGAAGCTAAGTTAGCACCAGTTGTATCTTATTTAACTTGGCCCTTTAAAAGACTAACCATTTAGCAACTTGGCTCACACTGATTGTATCACACCTTTAAATGACTGACCTTCCCCTCTCAACTTTCCCTCGTTTAGTGCACGCTGAATGTTTTTGATCAGACCTGATCTACGTTATTTTGGCCAATTAGTATGAAAGACAAAAACAAAATCTCTAAAGTACAGGTCTGTGAACATAAAATATAATTGGATTGAAATGGAACTGTTCACATTCTTCTTGCCTTAGCTCAGAATTTGAGCATTAAGTGCTAGCTGTCTATTTTTGCCTGCTTGCTGTGCCACCCTACAAGGAGCTTTCCTCAAAGCCTGATAGTTGCCCCCCGCCCCATGCTCTTGTGCAGGGCTCATACTCCACACTAAAAGAAGAAACTTTCCTCTACTTAGGGAAAGGATCTGGGCTGGATGCAATTACAAGGGGAAGTGGAATGGGCAGCCAGTGTGTTACTGAAGACTTCTGCTGTCATACGTCAGGGCAGGCGTGTGGTACAGGCAGATGGTACTGTTAAAGCAGTGAAGAGGTTCAGGCCCTGCTTCTTCTAGTAAATCCGTGCCTGAATGAGACTAAATTAGAGTATGGGTATCCCATGGAAAATTACCAATGGTTGCTACCACAGTGAAGAAAGAAATTTCAGAAAGAATTCAGAAAAGAAAGGAATTTGTTTTAACATCAAAATGCTGTTGCTGTACAGAACATGGGAAACTGAACTTCTTCCGATCTCAGATCATGCATATTTAAAGACAATCCCAGAAGGACTCCTATCATTTGAGTCAGCAAAATCAGAATCAATAACAACGGGATTAGATAGAAATTTTGTGTTGCAATCTTCGTAGATTATTACCTACGATAATTAAATGCTCAGAACACATAGTAATGACAGTAGTATAAAGGCTTAGACAGATTAGATAGAAAGAACACAAAATGACTTCCCTGAGGTGCTTATGTTGTAACATACACAGTCTCATGCTGCCTACTGACCTAGCATGAAATTCTAGTCTATGCAATAAAACCTCTGGGAGAGACTCCATTCAAGGTGAAGTGGGGATGGAGCTGCAGGGGGAGCAAAGGAAAAGAGGGAAAATACAGCCCCCAAGAGCACTGGATAAAGGTGGATTTGTTGGTGGGAGGAGAAGGGAATGAGTGTGTCACTCATCTTCTTGGTAGTAGTGGCTGTGTAACATGCTTAGTGCACAGGATGCCTTTATGCCTATATTGCAGCACCTATTCCTGCAATAACACAATTTGCACATGGATGGCTGGGAAAAGAAATGTACAATAAGATCAGCCAGCAAGGAGATGCAATTTGGAATACATGGAAGTGACTCTTTGTAATTTTGTTTTCTCCAAGCCTCTCATATTAATTTAGGCCTTGATTATGCATGACTTGTCCCATTGTGCAACTTGCCATGGGCCTAAGGCTTTGAGGGTTATCTCTCCTTCTTAAACATGCTGGGTGGAATATGTGGTAAAATTTCATTCCCTTTTTCATCTAAGAGGTTTATAATGACTAGTTACAGTTCAAAACATTATTAAAAAAATGAGTGATATAAAACCACTTAACAATACTCCTGTACTAATTCATCTCTATCTCCTTTTATCCTCTTCTGTCTTCTTCCCTGAAATAAACTAAAGTTTTTGCTGGTTGACAAGTTATAAGAATATAGGACAGGAAGCAAATATCTTTTGATTAACACCTGTCTTGCATTCTAAGAAGAGGTGCTTTGTGAAGCTCTTACAGAATATCAACCCAAGATATCGCCGGGCTTTATTACAGATATATAATACATCACAGGGAGTAAGCAGAAAAGCTGATAATACTACTAGTGCTGTAAGTCCCTGTAATAGAGGAAAATCAGTTAATCAAACTGCCAGAGGTACTTAGCAGATGGCCCCAGCACTGGGCTGCTGAGTGGCACGAAAAGTCCAACAGCCTAATCTTACCGGGCAGTGGGAAAGAATCTTTCTGTCCATGAACCTTTAGCTCTGAAAAAGTGAACAGGAGGTACCAAACAGGCAAATGAGATCAATGCCACCAGGAATTAAGAAGGTATGGTTCTACAATATGTTTTTAGCTATTATAGATGAAAAAAAATGCAGGAGAAATAATTCCTACAACAGTTATTAGATCAGATGAAGATGCATTGCCAAGAAGACATAGAAAATATTGCACTTCTTGATCTAAGTAGAATCTGCAAACCTGATAACTGATCAAATGAGGATGTCTAATGTATAAAGTGCTACACCTGAGCCAGATAGCCTAGACTCTTCTGTGGTCAGTAGGGAGAAATAGGGATCCCATTATTTTCAACTTAAAGATGCCTGTAACAGATCAGATAAACCATGTTTTAAAAGTTGTCATTTCTTTCCCTTGATTTCAAAGGGGAGTCTAAGAAAAGTAGATCCAGCATAGGCCATTAAAGTTAGGAAAGGTAAGTCTCAGTCTAAGTAATCAGACTGAACCTTTTTCACAAGTGTAATTATAAAGATTTTTTCTTGCATGTGTCAGAGTATTGGAACATATCAATGAAACTGAAAACACAACTGCAGAGAAAATTCAGAAAATTGAAAAATACAGACATATTACTTGAAATTAACTGATTCTACATTCTAATTATTTTTCTGAGACGTAGTTATATCACAATAACTTTAGTCAACAGCATCTTCTCCCTTTCACAGAGTCCTTTCCTTTTTATGAGTTATAAAATAATAAAATAAAAAATAAACAAGAGTTTTTAGGGAATCCCTATGTACAAATCAGTCTTCCAAAAAAGTAGTATCTGAAACTTTCCTCTTCAATTTAGTACAACTATCTANTTTTTTGTGAAAATGCAGATGAGAGTACAGACTGGAGATGCTGCCTTTTATTAGAACTGTTTACTGAAGCCACAGCAATGGGAAGTGTGACACTGGACTCCTTTCTGCCATAAGAGACTGACAGCCAAAACACAGGACTGCGTGAAACAGGTGATATTGTGGGAGGGAATAAAAGAACATTTACGGCGGTGGAAACACTACACATAATCCAACAGACTGAAGGAGGAGAAGGAATACAGCAAACACAGTTTGGGAAAAATACACTAAATTTTCTGCAAATGTTCTCCTTTTCAAGGTTGCCCAAGAATGAGTTCAGTCTTTAATACCGAATATTTCTTTCTGCTTTGAAGTGCTGTGGCATGTGAAGGTGGCTTTAACAACTCTCTGAGAAGCGTGAAGAGAACAACGAGAAGACGGGGTGGCTGCACATTGGGAGGATGTAGAGCAAGGGAGGCATCCCTCATCCAAACACTACTTGCCTTTATCATAGTTTTGACACTGAGGCTGCAAATTCAGACTTTCAGCACATCGTGGAGGGCAGCTCCCACCTGCGCACTGAGCAAGAGAGGCCTCAGACACTGTGGATGCATCGTGGGGCAGGAAGGCACAGATCCCATGGGGTAACACTGTTGGAGGAGTTTTCCTTGCATACTTATTGTGTATAAGCTGGAGACCTGGGATTCAGGTTTGAAATAGAAGTGTTTAAGTGGACAGACAGTTATGACTTGCCAACTGTGTTTCAGAGAGGAGAAATATTAGCAGTATGAGCATGAGGTCTGATGTGCTGTGTGTAAGGGTCTGAAAATTGCCCCCTTATAGTCAGGCTGTGATCCTGTTTCCTGTGAAGCCCAAGGAAGTGGTGTCTGGAGATGTCTCCCACAAAGAGAGGAGGACCTTTTGTGATGCCTGGGATGGGGGCACCCGTCAGGACTCTCTGCTGTGTGGGGTGAGCAACCCGCTGGCTGTGAGACCAAGTGCAGTGACTTCTCAAGGTGCCTGCAAAGGCTAGGCTCAAGGGCGTTTTTTTCCAAACAACCAGCACAGCAAAGCAGACTGGCCAAGGACATATCCAAAAGGCTAGTAACACTCTGAATACATGTGTCTCCTTGGTCTCTGAGTTGGAGTGTTTATTGAGGCAGGTAAATCAAGATCTTTTAATAGAAGCACATACAGTCTGACAATATGCCATCAGTATACCCTGTAGCTATGTTGTTCAGAGCTAAAAATTAAACCAATTAAGTTCTGGTCTTAAACTCCACCTTTGGATCTCTGATGTCAGTTTTCAAGAACAAGATATACAAAGAAGCAATAACTTTTTCACACATTTTTCAGTAGATAATATTTCTGGTCTTCTGTTCTTTTTATTTGAACACTCTGTGCTGGCATGTGCTGCCGTGCAGCGAAAGTCTGTGATCTCTGGGGCTGATTACACAAAATGAAATTCTGGAGCTCAGTTCTCCTGCTCCCATCATATGTCAGGTTAAATGCTGATATTTTCACATTTCTTTGTAAATATTTCACATGATTTCAGAAGCATAGCTTCAGGACACAGAGTGAAAAATAGAGGCAAGACAAAGTAATTTAGGCTAGTCAGGAGGAAGGTAGGATGATAATTTTATTCACCTGGAATAATAAGCGAAGGGTCTGAGATGACCTGTGAGTTTAAGTCCACAGTTCTATGTTTTTTTTAAGACTACTGAGTTCATTTAGTTTCATAGGATGGGGTGGAACATGACATTCACCCCGCAATTTCAGCAGCCAAAAATTCCTGTTCTAAAAAGAAATTTAACTCTTATTACAGCACTTCAAGCGATGGAGTACTCACGGTCATCAAGGCCAATATTTCAAGGGGTCAATTACCTGTTTTAAGATCTAAAACCAGTTTAAAATCTGAATTCACAAATTGCTATCATCCATGCAGAGCCTTCCCCACACAAAAGTAAGATCTACCTGTGTGGGTTCAATATCTTTGTTAGGGATGAAAGAGAGAATCAATTTGTGCAGCATACAACCTAATGAGATCACAGTAAGATGTTATTAAAATGTTTTATATTTTCTTGGGTTGCTTTCTAAACTTTGCCTTAAAAATACATTGATTATATTTGCTGCAATTGCATTACAGCACTACTTAGTGACACAATGACAGTGGAGAAAAATACTATTCAGCCTTTTTGACAAGACTGTTCCTGAGGAAGCTGTCTGTGGCATAAATTCAGTAAACGGTGCTTTAGATGAAACCTTAATATATACCTCACTTTTTCTGATTCAAATTAACAAATCAAACTAATGCCAGTCTGAGCATATAAGGCTTGTACTGCAGCCAGTTAAAATAAGTTCTGCTTGAAAATAACACAGTAAACCTGACTGATTTTTTTTTTTTTTAAAGAATAAAATTAAGCAAATCTTTGTATATTTGATGGGGTACAGGAAGAAAGGGAAAATAAATTATTTTCTTTTGTTTCTTTACAGCTTAGCAGTTATCCATTGCTCACTTGCTCATCCAAAGTGCATATCTTTAAGTTGAACTGCTGTTTCTTATCTCCTGAAATTAATCTGATAAGAAAGGCCATTTTTATCTTTGGAGTTGTAAAGACGAGACTCTCTGGTAAAAGTGTATGGCACACCCTATTTGATTTCAGTATGCAGTTAAAGACTGAAGGAACATTAAGCTCAAGTTCTGATGGAAAATCTTGGAGCTGTTACTCAGTCAACTGTTTTGATCTCTACTTTTAAAGGATGCATTTTCAGAAAGAAAAGTCACTTGGAGGCAGACTGGAAAATATCCTTTCTTCTACAGTTCTTGATGACAATAAGAAAGGGCGTTACAAACCCTTTTTCTCCAGAAACTGCTCCTACTAAATCTGATCCCTCTTCTCAGTCATTTCAGAAGTATTCTTGGCTGGATTGCATTGCTGCAATTTACATTTCTGTTTTTCTTTGTGTTATACCCACTTTTGTTTCTATCTGCTCATGTTCTTGCTCCAGTCAACCGTTAAAGTAGATGCCCAGCTTTTAGCCATACTTCTGTTATCTCTTTCTCACTTCTTCTCTTTCCTTACAGTGTCCTTTGTGCACGTATCTACTCATGCCCGGACACGTGTATTCCTGGAATAGATAAAACCTTTCTCTGACAGCTCTCTGCCAGTGATCTAGCCAATCTGCATGCAGGAGGACGGAGGAGCTCTCCTGCGAGAAGCCTACACCTCTCTGGCTGTATCTAGACTTATCATCTGCTGTTACATGTTGCACAATATGTGGTGTTATCTACCAAACACTGACAAAGGGTTGGTGCATACAATGGTGCCTTTCTGGATGCAGGGTTTATCTTTTGTAGAAACCAGAGCAAATGCAATTGGTGATGGGACTAGCACATGCTCAGATACATCTTGGTCTGATGAAGAAGTTACTATATACAGCTAGAAGGAAGATTCCACTGCTATATATGTATATACTGCTAAAGGAAAGAGGACCAGGGCCTGATTCTTGTCCACGCTGCTGGGGACTGTCCTTTGCCACAGCCGATAGGTACGGCAGAAAGAGACAGCAGCATGGATGAATTGCAACGCAGTGCTCAGACTTGCTTCCTGGCCACCTTTTCATTTAGCAGCATATGCTTATGTGGTGTGTAACTTCCTCTGACAAACTGGAGCACGTAAGGAGTAGAAGTGTCAGGTCTAGGGATATTGCTGACACAACATCTGGGATGCAGCTGTGTTGGGTGCTCATACTCAGAGTGGTCAATTTGCTAACGTACATTGAAAGAGAGAGGGCAAGGGAATAGAGAATGGGTCATCAACAAGAATTGTATATAAAAAAACCAAACCAAACAAACAAACAAAAACACTGAATAACACTGAGAATCAGGTGTGGGAACACTTTATTTCTAGGGCCTGACTGGGCTTTGGGGTAAACTTGTTTCCATTATGAATGGTGTTATAAAGGAGGCACTTTCAGTGTCTGCATGCATGTGTTTCTCAAAATGTCTGATGAACTCTTTAATAACACAGTAAGGTACCTGGAGTTTAGGCATCTTTGCTGAATAGTTTTGCATTAAGTACAAGAAACAGTTCTGCACATTTGCAAAAATGTATATGGATCTGACTGAGTAGCCTCATAGCACCAATATTCTTCATCTTCCTCCTCTGTTAAGATGTCCTTTCTCATCATGTAGACAATGTAGTGACATAACTCCATATCACCTTATATGTTCGAGTTACAGATTTTTGAAAAGCGTGCCTGAAGGCAGCACATCACCTCTGAACCTGGCCCTGTAGTCCTATGCAGTTAAGCCCAAATGACTCATGCAATACAATTAGCCTTCATAACATAGCAGAAAGCAGAAATCCACCTTTGAAAACTTAATTCCAAAGATCACTTTCATTCCCTCTCATAGCCATTAACTTATGTAAGAGTAAAAATACATTACATTCAAAGAGCAGTATAAATGGTGCCAAGATCAAATTGTTAAAAAAATGAACTTTACATCAAAGATACAATATTCTTCTGGGATGAATGTGCTCTTTTTTTCTATAAATAGAGGCTGAGTTCCACAGAGGTAGAAATTGTTTGAACTAAAGTGTTTACTTCATTAAAGCTTAATTTATCATTAACAGCGTGAGTCAGAGCTGCCATAGATCTACAAGGAAACAATAGCGGAAAATACATGGTCTTTACCTAGAATTCTTTGGTCCCCCTAAAGCCAGATGGTTTTGAGTGCTAAAGAAAAAAATGGGTTTGGGCACCTACTGTTACATCTATACTAGCAAATAAGTCAAGGGCAGGACACAGGCTTGAGGGGACTGTTGCGTGACTGCCCATGCTGTTTACCTGCTTGCACCCTTCCTGGCACAGCTTCAGCTCTCATGACCGGGCACACTCGCGTGGTGTTGGGGTAGGGCTGATGAAGAATATGTGTCAAGGGATGTTTCTAGGAGGCAGCCTGAAATGTGACCATCCTGCTTGTGGGGAAAGACAGTTTAGTTTTGTGCATGGGAGAGGGACAGTGCCACTTGACTTCGGGGCCAGAGACTGCTCCCTGGCTTATTTTATTTATTAGCAGAAGTGTAGCCATAATTGGATCTCTTCTGTCGTGTTAGCTTGAACTTGTGCCTGAGCCCAGCTGATTCTCCTGTCCTAAGTGGTGGCTGGCAGCCTGGCTCTGGTCTGGAGAGAACTGAGGGGGGAAAACTAAGCACTGAAAGCAGGATTTCCTCATACTCCTGCTCTGCCCTTGCAGACGGCGCGAGCACAGCTGGTGCAGTCTCTTTGGCTGGAGTACAAGGAGTGAAATGGTGCTCTCTGCTCACCGTTGCCTGACCCCAGCTTCCTCGCCCAGACACACCTGACTCCTCACCATGCACCTGATGCGATTGCACAGCTTGTTTCTGGGTAGATGCCTGCAAAGACCACAGGAGTTTTTGCTGTCTCTAAGTGAATGAGCTCTAATGGCTATTCTGACCATATTACAGTGATGCTCTAAATACCATAAATGATTTTGGTGTTGTAAATGGTCCAGCTGTCTTATGTTTTCTAAACATGGGTGTTTTTAGTTTTTAGTTTTACCAAATGGGTTCTGTGGAAAAATTCTGAAAAATACAATGGAATGGGAGACGTGATACAAAACAGTCATCAAGGTGATGACTGGTCCTTCTATGGTATGTCTTCATAAAAGCTTGGTATGTCTTCATAAAACAATTTTCTCTGAGTTTTCTGCTGTCACTCCTACCAATACATTATTCATTTTGGTAGATGCTGTTCTGCCCCTCTACTCGACTGTTATTTCCAGATTCAGTGATTTTTTCGTCCCTTTCAATAGGCAAAATATCTATAAACAGATTGTACTTATCCTTAGATTTAACGATTACTGGAAATGATTGCACAAATGGACACAAGAACTGCAGAGCTCCAGTTAGCTCGGCAATGACAGAGGCAAGTTCTGGAAGAAAGGGTGTAAGACACATGGGCACATATCTCCACAGCTTCCAGCAAACAGTTATTTAAGGACTTTCTAAGCTGAGACTTGTACCTCAAGTGTAATATTAAATTGCCAGCAATGAATTTATGGTCCACGAATTAGTCTTTCTTCACCTCCTTCACAACTCTGCTTTTTATGCATGATTTTTGTCCATTTTTAAATTTTTCACTGGATATTCTGAAACATGAAACATGTTCACCTCCATAAGCAGTGTATTTTGCTCTGTTTCCTTGGTGGGTGCACTTTTATGGAAAATTGGTCCACATCAGCTGTGGGTTATTTTATGAGTTCAGAGTAAATTTTTAAAGAAAGAGCCTATGTGGAAAGAATTTGTGTTCTACCTACAGCAGATTTACTACTGACATTAGAAACACATCACCAGCACAACCTGTAACCCTGACATTTTCATTAATCCCTTGTAGTTAATTCCACTTGTGGGGAATTAATTGTACCATCAAATTATTTAAACAGAGCCTTACCATCTCAATATGACCTCCTTACATCTATTTGGAATTCAGATGGGGGAAAGTGGCTTTTAAAAACTGTGATGAAATCCCCCAAATGAGTAATACATAAACTCACTGCAGAGGAAGGAGACAGAAGGTCTGCAGTCATATTTAAAAGAATGCATCAGATTACCTTACTGATATCTGATCAGCATATCTAATCAGTATATCTGAAGCAATTAAATTACCTCTCTAAAATATGAGGCAATGTTAAATTTGTGTAAGATGGAAACACTAGGTATGTGACTGCAAATATTTCTCATGGTCAGGAACAATTGTAGTGAATAAGCAAGTGTGTACTATCTGTGTATGCGCTAAGGAAAAGCAACTAGGTTCTGATTGCCTGGAACAGAAATTGTTCCTTTCCACAACAATATCCAAGATATGTAGTAAATGAGGGATAGATACAACATCTAAAGCAACTGACCAGCTCCCTGCTATGGTCAATAAGAGTTTTCTTCAGTGTTGAGATTTCTTTTCCGTCTCTTTGGAGTTTTAAGGTGTTTGCTGTGATTGCAATAGATTTCTCAACCGACTGCTTTCTAGAAAGGCAAACATCCAGTCCTTGTAGCTAAATCCCCATAAAATCGACATTCAAAAGACAAAGATCTTAATTTCAACTTATAATTTCCAAAGTCACATGTTCTTAAATCAATCCCATTATCTGAGGGAGAAGGCTGATTTCTGACCTTTTGAGTGTTAATGGTAACACCGTTTCGTACTGATTCATTTCAAATTAAGACTTTTATGAACAAGTGGAGATATCACTAACACCTTTTTATATATTTTTTTGCTTATATAGACATAGTTTCAAGTGTCCTCACTGAATTTTATTCCTAGCCTTTTCAAAGTCCCATGTAATTGTGTCCAAAGATGCAGGGCTGGGAGAAATTTATTAAGGAGGCATGCATTTGGTCAGTTCCAAGAGGCAGATCAAAGTAACACTTTTTTGTTTTGTTTTGTTTTGTTTTGTTTGTTTGTTTCTCTGAATTCCAAAATATTCGTGCTAGCAATTAAATGAACTTCTGTGCCTTGTGAGAGGTGCCTCGTGGGAAGAAAATTGCAGGGGTCTTCTTATGGGCTTGCAATTATCTCATGTGAAATATTGACTCTCTTCTGACTGTGGAGGGGTTCGTATAGGTTGGGGGAAACCCTGCAAATGTTGACTTGCACAGAAGTTACAAGGAGGATTCAGCTGCCTTAACATTTTCTGGTTCCTTTTTAAGTTCTGTAGGGACATGATAGGTGCCGGCAGGACATAGGACCTACAGAAGACCTGTGAGTTTCTGGACTGGTAGCTGAAAGCCAGGCAGGACACTCCAGGGCGTCTCACATAACACTGGATGCCTGTGTTCAACCAACTGAATTTCACACTCGATTCTGCATAACGTCTTTGTCTGCCTACAGAATTCCTCCTGTCCTAAACCAGGTGTCTGAGGGGTGTGATGGCTTGCTCTCCACAGACACCTGTCTTTTCCTACTGACAGTACTGACTCATGTTTTCAGGGAAGAATGAAGGCCGACAATGGAAAATTACTTGTAGATCACTAAATTTAACGGAAACTAAATTGAGATAGTAATATCATTCCACAGCACATAGCTATTCATGAAAACGTATTCAAACTCCTTCAGGGCTTTCAATTATCCATCGTCTACCATTTCAGTTTGAAGGCTGGCAAATATCATGACAACTAACAGTTTTTCATTTGATATTTTGAGCTAATTTAGTGTTCAGCTTAACTGAGATATTGGTGCTTCTGGAACAGAATGGGTATTCCTTAGCAAACAGAAGCAGTTTTGCTTGTACTGCTCATCAGTTCTGGCTTGGAAAAGCTAGTCAGGCTTGCTTAATTGTGATTTGGTTGTGGTACTTTTGCACTCTACTTGTTTTGATTGTGGATGTAAGCAAGTGATATGGTTAATCTAGGGAGAGCAGGAGCATTCTTGTCAAATACTGAGTAGTGAAGGTCTGTGCTTTCAGAGGTAGGGAATACTAATTGTTTTACATTTGCATCAAGTGTGCAGCATGTTAATTGATTGGACCACACACACACAAAAAAAA
This sequence comes from Chauna torquata, assembly GCA_013399475.1. Lineage (NCBI taxonomy): Eukaryota > Metazoa > Chordata > Aves > Anseriformes > Anhimidae > Chauna > Chauna torquata. The sequence continues at coordinate 98,633 of VXAL01014423.1, read as the reverse complement.
GTTCATTTGTCCTTTCTGAGGCTGACAAAAATAATACTGATTAGCAGAGTTTATAATAGTGTTCCTTGAACACCATAACCTGATTAGTCTGAAGCAACAAACTCATTTAACATAAATTGCAAATCAATTTACTTGTTAATTCTATTCAAATTGCACTCTCTTCTGACAAAGGAAGCACACTATGAGACAGAAACAGTTCTCCTACCTGTCTTTTGGTCAGCTGAAAAATTAAATTAGTTGCATGTTCATAGAAGATTAAAATCACTATAAAGATATTTTTGTGCCTAGTTTTCCTTTTTTTTTTTTCATTTATAAAGATCTGTCTTCCTGGTTAAAGGAAATATACTGGATGCTCAGAGACTTTATGCAGAAAAAGAAATGACAAGAAGATACGTTTAATTTCAGCTACTTTTTTTTTTTTTTTTAAATCTGGTAGTCAGAAAATGACACATTTGGTCTAAGTTGGCCCATCTAAATCTACTTTATAGAGACAGAAAATTCCAGTGGACAACTCATCCTATAACAGATGTGTAAGACAGAGGGCATGATTAGCAGTGCTGGTGGTTCCTTGTCTTCACTGACTAGAGAACACATCTTCAAACCCAGACTTATGGCTACAGAGTTTGGTTAGGCGTGTGATTGCCTCATCCTTGCAGCCCTTATACCACAGATCTGGGGATGAGACAGACAATTAATTCAGCTGTCATTTTGACTTTTAGGGTATGGCTATTCTTAGATATACTTCAGTTCATTTTGCCTGCAATGGGTTGAGATCCAGAATTGCAGCAGGATTAAGACATGAGTGACTACCTAAAAGTGGACTCATTGCGTTAACCTAGAACTTGTTAAGGCATTGCTGCGGTTTAGCCTCTAAAGGCAGCTTAGCACCACACGGCCGCTCACTCACTCTCCCCAGGTGGGATGGGGAGAGAATCAGAAAGGTAGAAGTGCGACAACTCATGGGCTGAGATAAGGACAGTTTACTAGGTAAAGCAAAAGCCACTTGTGCAAGCAAAGCAAAACAAGGAATTCATTCCCTACGTCCCATGGCAGGCAGGTGTTCAGCCACTGCCAGGAAGGCAGGGCTTATCATGCATAACGGTTTCTTGGGAAGACAAAGGACATCACCCTGAACGTCCCCCCCTTCCTCCTTCTTTACCCCAGCTTTTATTGCTGAGCATGATGTCAGATGGTATGGAATATCTCTTTGGTCAGTCTGGGTCAGCTGTCCTGGTCCTGTCCCCTCCCAGCTCCTTGTGCACCCCCAGCCCCCTCGCTGGCAGGGCAGCACGAGAAGCAAAAAAGTCCTTGGCTCTATGTAAGCGCTGCTCTGCAACAACCAAAAACATCACCACTATTTTCATCAAAAATCCAAAACACAGCATTGTGTGAGCCTCTATGAAGAAAAATAACTCTGTCCCAGCCAAAACCATGACAGGCATCAGTGTAACTTTTTAGCCCAAATTGGTAAATATATGATTACCAGTATGTGTAAGTGTTAATTGGATCAGGTATCTGTTAGCGTGAATGTCATTGCTTGATGCTTCTAAATTGCACATCCTGTAATGTCCCATCCACAGGCTGTTTCAATGGATAGAAGACTGCTTAAGAAGCAATGTCGCCTAAGTGATACTGCCTTTCTTTGAAAGGATTTTCATGATGGAGGATGTGAGAGATAACGTGGAGTGGGTTAAACCAGCTGATCTCTGCAAGCTGGGCTTTCTGTTTTGGTGATACCAAGAAAATTGCAACTGCAAGGCTGCAGGCCACTAGCTTCCTTCAGCTGAGAAGCCCACATCTTAGCATTTATATATCTGACAGCCAAAGACCCATAACATCTTTCTGGAGACCTCTCGGGAGAGGACACAGCTCCCTGAAAGTGCTTGTGAGATAGCCCAGCCCAGCTGCATTGGTAATGGACATTGATGCTGCCCAGACTCCTGCAGCTGGATATTTAGCAGCTGTCGTGTCAACCTAACCCTGCCTGTGGCAACATTAGCAAGCCATGGGGTTTTGTTTTAGGTTTGGTGTGCTCTAGAGCCATATGTCGTTCAAAACCTTTGAGCTGGCTTTGCTTCACATAAAGCTTGGGACATCCAACCCTCACTAGATTTAATTATAATGGCTGCAGAAACTGCAACCTCCAGACTTCATCTGAGGCCCTAAGTGCACATATACGTTAAAAAATGTATATCAAATATGGCATCAGATGTCTCATGTTCATTTAATCTTCATCATTACTAAACATGTTCATTTTACACATAATCTGAGGTATTTTTGTTACATCTCAAAGCCATAAACTTTGTCTGCATGTTAGGATTCAGGCTCCATTCTTTCCACTACAAATTACCCCAGTGGGCAAAATTATAAATAGTTTCTGACTTTATTCAGTTCAGTGTTTATACAGTTGCTTTACATACATACACATACATAGTATAAGCAAGACAAACTACTATTCTTCAATACAACTTGAAAATCTGCTTAAAATATGCACAGAAGCATGGGGATTTAACATGGGGAAAGAGTAGCAGCTTTGTGTGTGAGGCAGGCAACTTCTGCTGCCCATTTTTAGATGGAAGCAGGATAAAGACAATAGCCTTTTTACTACAGATGTTACAAATAGCAGCTTATCCTTTCTTCAATGAATATGGTGTTTCACATTTATGATTCTTCCATAGTAGATTTCACTACAGTTTTCTGTTTATTCTTTATTCTGTGAAACATAACATGCCTAGTTATGTGCTAACTCCCGCTAAGTGTTGAACTCCTCCTTGGAGGTATGACCATTCTGAACTCTCCCTGAATGCGAAGCAGCTTCAAGCCTCTCAGAACTCAGGAACATTTCAAGACCCTTTCCCCTCACATATGGTATATAAAAATAATTTATCCTTTGTTTAATATTGGGCACATTTCTGCAGCAGTGGAAAGCTACGCATCTGGAACTTAAATTCCACAATTTCAGTTGTGTTTGTAGAAAACCTGCCGCTTTAACTCACAACACCTCAAAAGGTCCACTTGAATATGACAAAGAGGTGTATAGTTTCCATGTGTTGATAGTTGGCTCAATCTTGAAGTTTTTGGTCAGCCAAGCTCTCACTTATTTCATCTGAAGTTCTCTGGTTGTTTTCTTTGCATAAGAGCTACAAGACTAATGTTACTGCAAGTATCCACAAAAAAATTACAGCTGCAAAAAATTTGCTGTACTATTTCTCTTGAAATTATGCTTTCTCCACACACTTAGGACAGCTTTCCACGTGTGCCCTTGAATTTTCAGAGACAAATAATATATATTTACATCCAATTATTTCTGTCCGTGGCTTATACAATTAAAATACTACAGTTATTAACTATATGAGTGTCTTAATGTCATGGGCACGTAGTAAGTCCAAACTAACTGAGTTTGTAAAATCACAGAAATATATTACTGTCTACAAGCACCGTTATCTTGTCTCAACAGTGGTGAACGTACTCCTGGATGAATCTGGGACAATTTTGCTCCACTTTCAAATGTCTCCCTTTCAGTGCAGAAGCTGATCATTTCTTACACTTCCCAAAACTCGGCCTGCTCCTTTGTATGCAGCTGTCACTGAAATTGCCCTAGGCTTATGCCCTAAGCTTTCTCTCTCTGTTCATGTTTCCAGCACCTAAAAGACCCAGACTGAAGATGCAAAGCTGTTACTTTCTATTAATCCAAGCAAAAAAACATGGAGTTGTAAGGTACCTTGCACTTATTAAACTTATAGCTTTAGAATAAATTAATGCTTCAAGCAATTAGTACAGTGCAATGACTTTAGTCTGCCCAGACTGACCTAAACGAAACTTTATTTCATTACTAGCTTGTTTCAATTTCATGGTTGATTCATGTTCAATGAAAGTCCTCCAGCCTTATCAGATCTTCCACATCAACTCCTGTTGCTGCTCAGGCACTTGTACAAGATTTCTCTTTGTTTGGTGCGGGGGCTGAGACTAGCAGACAGATTTACAGGGTCATTGTTCAGAGTTGGTAACGCAAATATCTGCTTTTTTTTTTTTTTTAGCAATAGCCCACCCTTATTCTGCTTTTTTTTTTTTACATAAACCATAATAAAACATTAAATATTTTAGGGAATTAACTTCCAAAACAGATTCTACAATTGTGGCAGAAGCCACGCTCAAAATCAAAGCAGAAATCTTTCATAAGTTAATCATTTTAAAGTCTCACTGTACAATATCAGCAGAACTCCTTCTTTTGCTAAATATTTCCCTAAAGCAACAGCATCTGAAAAGAAGTTTAAGTAAACCATATATCTCATATCTTTTCAGCCAGTAGGAACAGAGAGGTGATTGTCTATTTTGTCTCATTTGATACAAATCCTGCATTTGTTTTAGCATGTGATGAAATTGATTTTGAATCTTCTTTTTCCTCTGTTTTCTCAACGTCTGTCTTCGTTTTGACACGGTATCTTCTGTAAACACGGTAGCCTGGAAATTGGTATATATTTAATATTAAATAAAGAAATGATAACAATGACCTGAAAAATACTGTAGTAGCATGTAGCTGTACATTTTTCTTTCTTATATTGCTAAAATATTCAAACACTTCAAGATAGTTTCTTTAAAACCAGGTTTAATTATTGTATATCAACAGCACTCATCACTAAAAATGTATGCTTAGAAAATAAAAAGAAAAATGTTTTAAATTCTGCTTTTGATGCTAGACCGCTTTGTGTTCCTATTGTGTGTAATAACCTTTAAAAGTACTGTTTGTCTCTCTTGGGAAGCCTTTGGGCTGTTGGCTGGGTCTGTGGGACTGACCCTTACATCTACATGAATCCTGTTTGGCAGAAACTGAGACAGAATGGGGCAAAGCAGTTTGTCTGTCCTCATGCCATTGCCAGCTATAGAAGTAGTCTTGATGCCTGGTAAGATGGCTGGTTTGGGAGTGGGAGCTAAATATTCACAGCTGGTTTTAGGGGTGAGCAACAGGGACAAAGTCCCAACCCTCAGTAGGTTAGTTGTACTTGTAGTAGTGCAACACACTTGAGGTGCATGTGGGAGGAAAAAGGTGCCTTTACCTCTAATGGAAGATTTTTTTTCTCGTATTAGCTGCGAAGCTAATGCCTATTCTCTTAACCCCTGATAGGAGGGTGAGTTTGTGCATGCTTTTGGGGATAGTCCTGGCGTGCAGCTGTAAGCCCAGGCACCTTGGAGTGGTAGAGGCCTCTAAAGGAAGACGCATTTGCACTTCCTCAGCAAAGGGTAATAAAGGGTAATACCTCAAGCTATTCTTATGTGTGCAGTTGTAGGTGGTGGAAATCCCCTCCCTTGTACTGAAAAACAAGGGGTCTTCCAGATCTTAAACTGTTCCTTACATCTTCTTAGTGACGTACAAAGCACAGCACACTGGTGATGTTCAGTAACCATCTGGGTCATTATTAAGTCAACTATTTTCCATTTGATTATTTTTTCTCTCTCAGCTTTCCGTTCTTGATTCTCCATATCCGTGAAAAATGAGATGGGTGACAATAATAATAATAATAATAGCAATAATAATAATGATAGAAAATATCTATACCTTACCTACTAAAAATATTAGTGCAAACAACAGCTGGAAAATACTGTAGATGAGTGGGAAAGTAAACATCAGTTCAAGTTGTTCAGGACTGAAGGAGAGCTGTACTATTGTTGAACATAACTGAGTGTTTTGCATGCCTGTTTCCAGAGACACCGTACGACACCTAAAGGGAATAATACAAAGACAGTTGTGAAATAGCAGCCTATGCATCCATATGCTTTATTAGGAATCTGTAAAAGCAGGAAGCACACAGTAACAGATAAACGAGAAATTGGTATCCTTCATCTCACAAGTGATACAGCTTTTACAGACAGCACACATAAAATTTATGGCAGTTCAGAAATTGCAGAGGACTGTTCTCCACCATCAAGCCATGTATTTTAAATTCAGTAATACTTATTATCTCTCTCTTTTGCAATGATGTTCTAAACTGTAGGCTGCTGCTTCTTCATGAGAAGTTTACTACAGCCCCAAGCCTTTTGTTCGGTCTGTTCTGTCCACTTCCTTTGAAGTGCAGGACATGGGCATAAAGACATATGAAAGATTGGAGGAAATAGTCAGAATCCATAGATAAAAATGTGCACATTAAGAGTTTTATTTACACATTGTACACCAGAAGCAGGGTTGGGGAATGAGTGACCCTGTAGCAGAGCTAATATTTAGGAGGCATTTTCAGCATTGATTATTCCTTAAATAAAAACTTCCTTCACAGCTGAAATAAGACTATGGGTCTATGTCACAGAGAAATCTATACCTGTGCCAAGACAGACCAGCGATGCGAGCCAGAAAGAATCCCAGTGAATAGCCAGCTGCTGGAAATATGGTACCAATGATCCATAATTTAGGTGAGATAATCCAGGAGCCTTTGTAGAGTATTCCCCCAACCACAGCAATGAGCACGATGAGGATTGCTCCCACTATGGAACCAATCTGTGAGGAGAAAGAGGAAGGACTGTGTGAATAAAAGACCTCAGTGAAATTTACTGACATCAAACACAGTGTCAAGCCAATGCATGTCTTTAAATGAGTCACTGAAACATCTTATTAAACAAAAAACTGAGCATTTACTGCAATGTAATTCACGGTAGGCAGACGTATTAGCTCCCATTTTCACCAAAATGTAGTGGTACAATGTACTTCAATGTGTGACTATGGATATAGATCAAAGCATAGCTATATTACAGATATCTATAGCATATATCTGGAAAACTGATCTCAAAGCCTTGGCTGCTGTTGTGTTTAAAACTTGACATTAAAAACTATCTCACAGGTGTGATGTGAATCAGGAATGATGCACAGGTTAGATTTTTCCCAGAGTTATTGGGAAACTGTCAGTGTAATAGCTAGTGTAGTGCACCGTTCCTCCCCGCTTCTTGAGCAGTCATGCTTTGGGGCTTAGCGTAGTGTATGTTAACTAGAAGCCAGATTGTTAGTGCTAGGAAATTATTTGCCAAGTGGAGGGCTAAATCTTTACTGTGGCTGAAAATACAGCATTTGAAAATTGGCTGTGAGCTCACATGTGTTTCTACATAGACTTAGTCACTGAGTTGATCTTATTTCCTGTGGCTGAGTGTACTGAGATCCTCAACGCTGCTTGCCAAAGAAAGGGATAACTCACTCGCTTTTCAATATCCAAGTGAAATGTCTGCCTTTACGGCATATGTTGCAAGAGATCTCACCAGCAGATTTCTGTAGGTAAACTTAGGAGGAATCCATTTCTCAGCTAAAATGTGTATTCCCACTGAACCGACTTCATCAGTCTTTGACTGAAGCCTTTTTAAGGGCACTGAGTGAACAAGTACTTTTGTTTGACTGAACCATTAACCACATGCACCTAGGAAAAAGAAACATGTTCTACCCATGACAAGCTCTTCAGTTTCACTTGGCTTACCGTCTTTGTGCTCTTATCTCCATTTCTCACTATCTGGACCTTAATCTGACAGCTACGGCTCAATCTTCACTTGATGCTTCAGTGTCCTACGTCAAGCAAACTGGTAATGGACTCTATTGTGGGTTGTTCACCCACTCAATATGAATGAGGATGAAGTGGTGTTTTGCCGAAAGAGCAAGTATCTTCTCATGTGAGTTCAAGTCCATGCTTTTCCCTTAACTGATTATGCAGGAATAGCACAATTTTGAAACCAGCACTCAATAGTATCCAAGTTCATAAGTAAGCTGTGAATGCATTTAAAAATACAACACACTAAGCTAATATTTCAAGAAAATTAATTGGACTTAAGAGGACCTTATTTGGGTTGAGTTCTGAGCTGATAGCAGAGAAAGAATAACAAAATATAGGTAGAATAACCAGTTGCCCGATTAGTTTTGTTTATGAAAATATAGAAAATGTATGTATTAACTAAGGATGGTCAACAAAGGTCCAGGGTACTCAGAACATCTGAGAATCACTTTGAACCAAGCAGGGCAGTGTTCAGAATGATTAATTTGCTGTTAACACCAAATCTAGATAAGTTATTATTATTACTATTTTGGTGAGAATTGTTTTTGCGAAAAACCACAGTTTCAATGCTCCTGAAACTATCTTGCAACTGAAGTTGAATTTTGTGAATAGTTTTGTTAAATTTTTTAACTGTTGGAACATTTTCAATACATCTATATGCATATGTAAATTGACTTCGCACTCAAAATTGCCAACAAATGATAAATTGGTTTAAGAGTAGAAAGTTTTTGCTTGACCCAGAATGTTTTCATTTTTTATGATTTTGCAGGAAAAAATTTCCATATGACCTGAATGGTTTTCCTTCCAATTTTCAGTTTACATTATAAACTGAACTCAATTATTAACATCGTTCTAGCAAAAGACAAAAGTAGGCTCTTTGGATGATGATGGCTTCTAATAATGTATGCAACCCGTGCATGTTTGTGCAGGGGGAAAGTAATACATTTCCGCAGCTTCTCATTTGTTTTCTGCCAAAAACTTCAAGGCTCTTATAAAGTTAGATACTAATACTATGAATAGCAATGTGCTGCTTCAGTGGTGCCACTGATTCCATAATTTCTCTATAATTACCAATGCTTCAGCCTTATATATCCTACCTTAAGTATGATTTTTGCTTTAGTAGGCCATCTGTGGTTAACATAAATTCCAAACGAAACAGGAATTACTAGAGCTACCAGTGAAATACCTGTAAGAAAGAAAAGAAAAATGGTAAGCCCACATATCACGCAGAAGTTCAGGATGGGAGAACAGGCACTGTGTGGAGCGGCTAGGGGTATGGAGCAAGCCTGAGGAGGATGTGTCTGGCATGCGCACCCCAGCGCACGCACGCTCTACCCGCACCTGCCCATTTGCTTTTCTGTAGAGTCTGTTATCTTTGGCAACCTGTTGAAGTAATTGCCATTCTGCTGAGCTACATGCTCATTCACAGGCAGAGAGAAATTTGAGTGTGCTAATCACCACTATCCTCTGATGAGTAGCTATATTAAATGTTCATTTTGTCTGCAGGTGTTTCACTACTGTACCATATCAAGAACCAGTTTAGAGCTTCTTTTGTTCCGGCCTTCCCCCTCTAGTATGTTTCTTTGAAAGCACAAGCAATATATGTGATTTGTTTTTTTTTTTTTTCCCCAGGACAGTGGGAAATGAATTTGAAGAATGTGTAAGTGACTCTGCTGGCTTTGTAAGATTACCACAACATGGAACTGAACTTGATAAGCGCTAGGGCCACAGTTCTGCAAAGCACTGGAGCATGTATTTCTAAACACTTTGACTATTTTCTCTTTGAAGCCGGATGAGATTTTTGACAGGAAGTCAAATGAAGCCACTCCTGGTGGTGTAGATTGCAGTTTTTCAAGAAGACTCAGCAGTTTTAATCATACACTTAATTATCCACATGTGCTTAAGTACTTTGCCAGATTATGGCCTCAGCACTTAGCACGTTGCAGGATTGTGCCTTAAAGCTGTTACAAACACTTTCATCCAGGGAAAGCAATCATTTCTGTACGAATTATTCTATATTCTTATCCCAGTACCATACAGGTTTGCAAACCATTTAAAAAGAAAAGCAAGCACAACCTTGTGATAAATATCTGTACAACATTTGTTATGACTTAAAGTCTTTGTTCCACAGAGCTGTGGATGACTTGAAGTGATCTAGGCACCTAATTCTCATCGAAGTCATTGGAAAGTTGGAAAATAAATATTTTTTAAAAATCTGGGCTCATTTCTATGTGACTCTGCAGGATGGTGCTGGTATAAAGCTGGTTGTTACTAGAAGGAGGATAAAGAAGATTCAGAAGGGAAAGTGCTGGCTCACTTGACTCACCAATGCTGTCATAGGGGAGCACAATTGCATTAGAATCAGTCCACGTCTTGGTATAAATAAAGAGACAGAGCGGCATCATCCCCATTGCAAGCAGTGTGGAGCAGGTTGTCATGCTGATGCTGCAGAGAAATTGTTTAAAGTGACAGTTTGTCTCATGGTAGCATATAGTCTTTTCATTATCTTATTATGACTCAACAGCTTGTGAAAGGATGGGCAAGAAATGCTGCTGGCTACGGTCAATTTATCCATATATCAAGTTAGAAAAAAGCTAAATGGAGGGAATGGGTTCTGCTGGGAAAAAAAAAAAAGAAAAGGAAAAAAGGAAAGGAAAAAAACCATAAATATCAGCACGTTCTGCAGACACAGAACAATAAGTTTCATTGCAAATGAGGCAGTCAGACCGGGAGCCATCAGGAAGGTCTGTTGGCAAGTCTGTCTGAGTGGTGACTGTCCGGCTGGCTCTGAGAGGGTGGCAAGCTGGGTCAGATGCTGTTTTCCATTTTACCAGCAGTTCTGGAGTATTTTAGAATTTCTCTCCAAAGCTGACAGCATAAAACAAACAAACAAACAAAAAATTCATCACCTAGGAAGTGCAATGTAATAAAATTCCCTTTTCTGGCTTGTTTTGCCCTAGGCCAAAGAGTAGGTGCTGAGAATTACTCTATGAAGCTGAGCATAAGTATTGTTGCTTCCTCTGTGCGAAGACGTTTCTGTTTTAAAATATAAAGCCTTGAATCCTTTGGGCCTGATACAGCTGGTAGAAAAACATGCATTCAGCTAGAAGAATGAAGAAGAAGAAAAAAGCAAGACAGCTAAAAAGGGAGAAAATTGTCAGAATCTGAGTAGCATAGATAAAATGATGCCTACAAATCACTCTCCTCTGAGGTAAAAATCATGAGAAAGGGCTTTACCTGCGAGACTTTGGAAATTTCCTTATAAGCCTCACTTCTGATTGCTGTTTGGTGTAGCTTGCCCTCAGAAAAAGACCTACAGATCCCATCCCACAAACTGGGCACATCCAGAGAAATCTGGAAGAATTCATACAGAAACCAAAGAAATATCTGTGCTGGCTTTGCTTCCTGTGACTCTCTGTTTCAGTGTTGTTGGATATAACTTGGTAGGAGCCTCCAGGAAGAGAGTTCTTACATACAAAGGAAAAAGAGCTATGGGCTACAATTAAGATCAGATAAAGCTCCAAATGGGCAAAAGAGCTCGTTTCCTGTGTCCATACATACTCTTAGAGTTGCTGTATCTACATTCTTCTCCTAAGTCTACCCATTCTCTAACCCCAATCCCTGTGCTTGCAGCATCTCCCAGGGGAGCCATGGAGGAGAGGAAATGGTGATTCAGAAGTGGTCATTCTTGTGAAATACCAAGAGATGTCAAAAACAGGTGTCCTTATGGGAAACTTTAGAGGACATAATCTGGGTATGAGCAACTAAGAAAGGTAGAGAACCTCATACTTCACCTCCCTGTGATTATATGAATAGTAGAAAACTAAGTCCTTCTCTAACTTGTGGTCTAATCACACTGGGAAGTTTTGAAGCAGGACTGCAGACGATGGTGATGGCTCATTATGTATAAACATAAAATATCATTTAAAAGCAAAACTTTGTCTGATATGATGGGCAGGCTTTCTATAATGCTGTGCTGGCTCCAGAAACAAGTCAAGCTGCTTGTACTCTTATTCTACCAAGAACTGAAGATACCTGTATCGCTCTATCTGCTGTACCTCCTGTTTCCTCCAGACCTTGAATTATTGTCACAAAAGTCCTGATCAAAAGCCTTTGGGTTTTTGATCTTAAGGTAAAGGTCTTTACCTGAAGAATAATTTGCAATTAGGTAGGTATTTTCAGTTTACCTTACCCTCTGCCACCATCATGGGATTCTACTCATATTTATAGCATCATCAACTTGGATTCTGAACATACAGAGCTGAGAAAGCACAGTTCAGCTCACTGTATTCTTCCAAGGAAAGATTAGGACAGAATTTAAGACTTGTGCTGGATGTCTTTCCACCAGAGGTTTCTCAGGCCTGCATTTATTGAAATAAAGTGTCTTACAGTTTCTAATATCATATTTTTTTCCTCCAGTGAGGAAGCTGGTGATTAGCTGAGCTGACTTCATACTTAATTTGAAAGCAGGTATTACATTAACACCTGTATATGACAGAAAAGTTCACAGTTTTCAAAGGATGGAAAAAATGTCTTATTGAAGTCACAAATATTAACATTCTAAGTCAATTTGCCCTAGCTTCAAATTTTTCTTACTTCTATTATTTTTTCCATTTCTAGTTTAGACTGACATATGATAAATTGGATGAAAGCTCCAATTTATGTTACTTTGTGGGAAATACAGAAATGATCTTGTTTATTTTACAGCAGAGTAATCAGGACATGAAAAGAAAAAAGATGGCTCATTTTTAAAAGCTGTTAGAGTTAATGAACCCCCCATGGAATTTGCATCAAGACTAGGGTTCACTTCTACAGTGTGTTTGATGTCCAAGACCATGCCAGGTGCCTTACATATCTGTTTCTGAGTTCAGAGCATCCAGTCACTGAGACCATCACAACTAGCCACAAAGGAGATTTTTCATAGCACTCTATGTGGAGGACTGCATTAGTGAATACCCTGTAGCCTGTAAAACTTTCTTTCAGTTTGAAGACTTTGCAGAAGGTGCCAGGAGCAGATAGAATTACTGTAAGTAATTTTCATTTGTATAAGTTCCCAAAGAGAAAAACTATGCCCATCTATTCATTGTGCAGAACACAAAAGGAGGGAAAATATTTTTCTGCAGGTTGTTTCTTTCAAGAAACATTATTTCAAAAAACTATTGCATAGCATCTCTTTTGTACACAGGACTCCTGTTCTAAAATTCCATATTATTTTTTTCTACTGCCTAAGATCTTGGAGAAACAAAATCGCAAATATAATTCTAACTTGGACAAAGAGTTCATAATCCTTAGTGTTTTAGAGGTCTTCATCAATGCTATTTTCTGCAGAATCTGGGGATTTACAATAAAGACAATTTCTAATATACACAATTCTGTTATGCTGTCTTCCCAGCAAATTCTTAAGAACTAGGGATAATTCTAGTCTGCTTATATTTACTACTGTTACACTAACTAAACATCTCTACAAGAAGGAAGCTCCACCATACATGGGCCAAGACAAGAGAAAATCAGACAGTCCTTTTCAATACAAAGTTTACAACATAAAAGACACATGAACATTTTAAAGAACAGCTGCTCTTACCTTAGGTCCATGTCACCGTCCACCCAGTAGGCGATGATATTGGAAGCTGAGCCTCCTGGACAGCATCCCATGATCAGCACCACGACAGCTTGAATAGGAAGCACATTAAAGGCCAGTGACAGCAAGAAGGCTGTGAGAGGCATAATTCCAAACTGGCAGAGGAAACCCACAAAAATACCCCAGGGCCTTTTTATGTGTATCCAGAATTTTTTAATATCCACATTGCAACCCATGGAGAACATCACCATAGCCAGCATGATTGTTAGAACAGTACTTAAAACTACGCTCAAAGTACGGTTAAAATCATCTTCCGGTGACACGCAAGATGTGCCATTGCAAATAGCAGCATTTGCTGGACAAGCTGTGGAGTTTTGTGTCAGAGACCTAGCATTAAATTGCTGGGAAAGAAAGTAAGTCTGCATTTTGAAATGCAGAACTGCTCAGTACATCCAAGGCAAAGTTTTAAGCCTGTGTAAATGGATAAATAGTTGTTTGTCAGCGACCCCTTTTAAATGATCCAGGAAGCAATAAAGTGCAATAAATACTTGGACACTTACTATTCTTTAAGGGTTTGGCACGGTGCTGATTCATATAGTTATAAAAGTTGCACTTTCTCCGTATGGTGATAATTAATCATTTATTCACATGGTAATGAGGAATCCCACATCAAGAGAATAGCTGTGTTAATATTTAAGGGTGTAAAGGAGGCTTGCGGAATAGCTGAGCACACAACATGAGAATCACAGGAGGAAGAGAAAGTTTACACTTCATTCCTTGAATTTCTTGCATGCCTTTGGGATAGCTGCTCATGCATGCACTGTCACTGGCATTACAACTGTCTGTGGGGCTGAAAGGAGCAACTGATACACAAGAAACCATGGATAGAGGTCCTCAGCAAGGAAAAATTATTCGCCTTCAAAAGACTGCACAGGGCTGCATTTTAGGAGACCCTCAGAGCTTCTCTGCAACCCCAGGAGAGCAGAAAAAGGCCCCAGTTCTGCTCAGAGAGAGCTGCAGGCAGAGGTGTGAAGCGGCACCTCTTCCTACACGCTGCAGTGTTCAGGTGCAAGGGTCCACCGGGACACACGGTCTCACTCTGAGTGGGGTGGGACCCATGTTTGATTGCATTTCTGGTGTAGCAGAAGTTATGACTGGCGTACAGTGATAACTCTACCATAGGACTTCATGCATATTTGTGTCACTTCTGCCTCCTAAACGCAACTTTCTGGTAACCTCTGTAATTCCTTCTCAGCTTCCACATAGTCCTAAAAATGGTTAATATCCCTGGCCTTGGAAGTTTCCCATGATGCAGTCTGCTAAAAGTTTGCCTGTATTTTTGGCTTTGGCATGTGTGGCATGGCCACCACCCTGACATCTTCACGTCCCTGCAGCCTGGGCACCTGATGACCCAGCTTTTATGTCTCACCCTGCTCCTGGCCACGTCTGCCCCGGTGCTGAGGTGCTGAGCCCATCACTTGGGGAAGGCCGGAGAGGGGAAGCAGAGGGGCGGGCTGCAAGGTGGTGTGGGCTGGGCTTGCTGAGGCAGCGAGGAGATTTAAAGTCCTCCTGCTACCTTCTGCCAGATGTAGCTGGTGCTGTCATGCCTTGCTCCAGCTCAAAACGCTGGGTGGTGAGAGGAGTGCGGGGAGGCGAGAGCAGAGGAGAGAGGAGGTGTGTTTGCCGAGCGGGGTGTGGGGAGCGGGGCCGTGAGGCCGGCACGCAGCTTTGGAGCCTGCTGTAGCTGAAGCAGACCATGTCTCCTTCGGCATGGTACAGCATTTAACATCTGCACCTGGGGCAATGGTACAGGTCACCTTTTTTGCCTAGTTTGGAACGAAGGCTGGAAGTCATATTTCCTGTGCCTGGTTTTGGTGTGGCTCGTGACTCCCCATCACCCCTATGGCTCATATATCCACAGGATGAAAGGCTGAGCCAGGGCAGCTTCCCTGGGACCCCTTTCAGGTGTGACAGCTCTAGGACAGGCCCAGGCCGTGCTGTATGGTGTACCTAATGCCTTGTTTGTACGTGGGACCAGAGGAGCTTCACAGTGTCGTCAGTGAGTTTGCCTCCTGCTGCATGTCCTCCCTCTCCCTCCTCTGCCTTGATTCACGTCTTTCTCTCATATATGCTCATATATAGAAAAATCTCATGTATCAGTAAACACTTAAATATCTTTATTGTTGTGGAGAGTTCACCTTGGCTGTCTGCTAGGTGCCCATCCAGCTGCTCTCTCATTCCGCCTCTTTAGCAGGACAGAGGGTGAAAATACAATGGAAAAGCTCATGGGTCAAGATAAGGTCAGTGAGATCTCTCACCAGTTACCATCACAGGCAAAACAGACTCAGCGCAGGGGAGATTAATTTAATTTATTGCCACTTAAAACCAGCGTAAGATAGTGAGAAATAAAACAAAACTAAAACCACATTCTCCCTCCATTCCCCCCCTCCCCCCAATATTCTCAGGCTCAGCTTCACTCCTGACTCGTGTACCTCCTCACCCCGAGCAGCGCAGGGGAACGGGCAATGGGGGCTGCGGTCAGCCCATATCGCTTCGTCTCTGCCGCTCCTTCATGGTCACTCTGCCCCTGCTCCAGCGTGGGGTCCCTCCCACGGGATGCTGTCCTTCCCGAACGGGTCCTGCGTGGGCTTCCCACAGGCTGCAGCTCTTCAAGAGCTGCTCCAATATGGGTCTGTACCATGGGGTCCATCCTTCAGGAGCAAACTGCTCCAGCACGGGTCCCCCACGGGTGGCAGCTCCCACCGGATCACCTGCTCCTGCGTGGGCTCCTCTCCACGGGCTGCAGCTCCGGCCCAGAGCCTGCTCCTGCAGGGGCTCTCCATGAGCTGCAGCCTCCTTCAGGCCACATCCACCTGCTCCTCCGTGGGCTCCTCCATGGGCTGCAGCGTGGAGATCTGCTCCATGTGGTACCCCATGGGCTGCAGGGGGACAGCCTGCTCCACCATGGGCCTCACCACAGGCCGCAGAGGAACTTCTGCTCCGGCGCCTGGAGCACCTCCTGCCCTCCTTCTTCACTGACCTTGGTGTCTGCAGGGCTGTTCCTCACTCCTCTCTCCCAGCTGCTGTTGTGCAGCAGTTTTTTCCCTTCCTTAAATCTGCTCTCCCAGAGGCACAACCAGCATTGCTCACTGGCTCAGCTCTGGCCAGCGGCAGGTCACTTTTGGAGCCGGCTGGAGATGGCTCTGATCTGACATGGGGCAGCTTCTGGAATCTTCTCACAGAGGCCACCCATGCGGCCCCCCACTACCAAAGCGTTGCCAAGTAAACCCAATACAACTGTGCTTGTCACCCTACTGGGTGGATGCTGTGTGAATATTTGTATATTAAACATCACAATAACATTGTGTCATTAACATGCTGTAAGAGCAAAAGAAGGCACTAGAAGAGCTAGATGAGTTCTTCATGCGAAAAGAACAGCAGCAACAGCAATAACATCAACATAACACTAGAAAGCAGGAATAATTTACAGTTCTTCTGATTATATAGCATACTTGAATCAGTCTTATGATTCCTAAAGCCTACCATGTCATTGGTCTCTGAGGTTTACCCCTCAGGCTTCTCTAAAATTGGGAATGCTTTCAAGGGAAGAATTTGCATGCTTCTTTAACTGTACCCAAAGTTTGGGGAAGAACTAACTTCAAATGTAGATCTTATACTAAAATCAAGTCCAAAATTTAAATTGCAGTTGAAGATCCCCAAACATCTTTAGTTTTTCATGCAGAAATACTTTTTCACTAGAATAAAATGCTAAGCAGTAATTGCCTTCAACAAGCAAGACTCCCACAGAAAGCCTCAGCATTTTGTGCCTGTGGAAAATGAGAGGCATTACTTTTTTTTTTTTTTT
>VXAL01014423.1:55671-81639 GCA_013399475.1 Chauna torquata | reverse complement strand
TTTCTTTTTTTTTTTTTTTTTTTTTTTACTTTTAACTGTGAACCATTAATGGGGGGAGCATTAGAAAGGATTTCCCAGCATGCCCACATGGCACCTGTTTCTTTAAATGTGGATCAGCTAAATGGCTGTATCTCCTAAGTCACTGCTGGGTGCCTGATGGGATAATGTCAGAGTAGCTGTATCCTCCTAAGCAGCTGGCAAGTTCTGCCCTGTGATTAGTGCCACATCTGTGTGACTATGATATGTCTAATAGGACAGCAAGAAAAATAATGAGTAGATGAAGGAAAGAGAAGGCTCCAAGATTTCAGTTAGGCAGAAAACTTATTCTCCTTATTGCAGTTGCTTTCAAATAGAATGTTTTTGGAGCTTTTAATTTTTCAATCCAAGTCTTTTAAAGGGCTAGTTAGCTTTTAAAAGTATGGCTGTATTAACACTTTCTGTAAAACCTGCATCAGAGTCTGGATGTGCACTTGAATTTGCTTCTCGTTGAAACTAACTTATTGACTAGACGTCTTGAAATCTCCATCAAGCCTTAAGGCCAAGGTGACTTTCCTAGGCGTGTAAATATCTGTTATGTTGTGGGAACCCAGGGTGAGTGGTTTAGGAGAGGAGTTGTAGGAACTTTAACTTCACCTGCTATTTCTTGGGTAGACCCCTATGCAAGGGCTTGCTTTCTTCTCCTACCCCCTCCTGCCAAGCGCGTATCTGAGCTGTTCAGGGGTGCTGGATGCCACCCCCAGAAAAAGCACAGAGGAGGCATCCTAGCTGTTGATCTCCAGCCTCAGCTGAGAGATACAAGAGTCCAGCTCTGATTTTGAGTTAGACTTCTGGTCATGGAGTAGAGGGGGAGACCTTCCGGCTCAGGCCTGGGGCTCAGCTGAGGGCAGAAGGAACATCAGCTACTGACCTGCATGGACTTGTGTGTCAGTAGGTTATGTAAACTTAATCTGTACTTACTGCTAGGTTTGCATTTGTTTTTAATCCTCTATTGCAAAAGGTGTGGTTCTAAGTCATTAATTCATCAGCTTATTATGTAAAATCTTAGATCACAAAAAAGTCCTTTCTGGAAACAGAACTGAACCCTTCTGAACTCAGCTTATTATTAGGCTGACAACACCAATTTAGCACAGATGCTCATATTTATTTCAAGATTCCTCATGTGTTGTTAAGGTATTGAAATCATATCCACAGACACTGAAATATGTACAGACAGTTAGAAACGATATATTGTAGACAGTATAGTATTATCAAGTAGGCAGCTGGCTGTTTTAGGAGTGCTGGATTTCAAATATTCCTCTATTTTTTTTTTTTTCAATCTCTTATCAGATTTAATCCACATTCAGGCTAGTGGGAGGAAATAGATCACCAAGCATAAATTTGAGTGCTCTCTGAAAATTTCCCTTACATCACCAGGGAAAGCAGCATTTCAGCCACGGCCATCAGACACACTGAGCTGTACAGCTTCTGTTTTACTGCCTGTTTTCTACCTGGGTTCTGGCACTTAGCTGGTAAGATGGACTATGTACTACTCTGTGAACCCAACTGGCATCTTTTGCGTATTCCTGTTGCACATGTTATTCCATGTGAATTTGTACCTGATGTCCAGCGAAGAAAGCAGCAGTGAGTATGATGGCATTTCAGTGATAATTAACATCCCTCATCTGATTGTGGACACTCTCCACCAGCATACCTCAGAAATGAGAACAATCAATACTTAAATAGAGAAATAGCAGCCCAACTGTATGTTTCTGACCTAAAACTACTGAATTGCTTTATTTTGAATTGTCTTCTTGAATTCTGTGATGGATTGATGAGGCTGCCAGCTTGCGTGAGTTACTTTAGCAGCACTTCAGCAAACAAATCTAGGCAGATGAAACCTGTACAGATCTGTCCCTCTGCCAACAATTACATAATTGATTTATCCATTAACTCAAGCAGTTATAAAACATGAATAGCAGTAAGTGCATACTAAGCCCTACACTGGGAGAGAAACAATTTAACAGTTTGTCTTTTATGGCTGTCTGGTGCTTATTTCTGTGATGTTTCTCTTAATGAGACTTATGAATCTTCCCTGTCTGCTTAATTCAGATTCTGAGATGCTTCTTAGTATATTTATGCCTCAGTTAGAAGAATCTTTTATTTTAGACAATTAATTTCCTAAAGGCAATTACCTGCTTTTTAACAGCATCTTAGAAAGAGATACAGCAGTTATACCTAATATCAATGATTTTACTTATAACTTTAAACTTTAGTATAAATATAGCTGGAAGATTTCTTTTTTGTTCATTTGTTTGAAAAAAGTGCTGCTACATAATTGGAGGTTTACAGAGGGTGTTAAAAAAAGGAAATCTGTAAGGGATGGCAGGAGAGAAAATTCTTGACATTAAAACGTGTCTAGCTGAGGATAGCTTCCCAAGGAATACTGAAAAGTAACTGTAAAGCTGTCTTACTGAGTCTTTGCATTTACATTTTTACATTTTTTACATTTCAGCATTGGGTGCATACATCTGCATTCTGCCTGCCTGCTAGATTCTTGAGCTGAGTCTGAAATGACACATCTGGGGCAGGAACACCTCTCTTGCACTTGCCTGTTGATGAACTCAGCTGGGAAAACAACCTGATGTGTAACAGACTTGGATTACAGGCGAACTTATATAGCTGGTGTACTAGTTTTGAGAGATGCACCTCAGGCCCGTGGCTGAGCAACCTGCATACACTAAATAGTTTGTTTGAGGGATGTGGTTCTGCTATGATTCATCAAAACTCGAAATACTGTGTGTGCAAAGAGAACTATGTAGTGCATTTTTGTTCTCTCATACATTTCAGCCTTGCCTATCTAAATTATGATAGAAAATGTAAACTGCCAGTGTACCTGTCCTCAGTAGCCAAATGTAAGCATTTTCAATGGAACAGAACATCTCATCCCAAAAGTGCACGATTACTATGTAACTGCAGGTAATAGCATGCAAATGCCGTAGACTTTAAAGAACTTTTCTCTTTTTTTTTTGGTGTGTGTGTGAAGGGAAATATGCACTTCCATGCTGTTCAGGAAGGGCTGTCTGCTCTGAGAAAAAATAGCGAAAGTCTGCCAAAGCATAAGTCAGTCTGTTGGCTGCTAAACTGTAAGGGTGACCTCTGTCATTGATTAAAAAACTGAAAGATAGATAATTTCATACTAAATCAAAGAAATGAATTGTGCTACCACCAATAAAAGTGAAGATTTTTGAATGATTTTACTGGATTGGAATCCCTTAATAAAAGCATGTCTTTCATGTTCCTCAGCAGGATTGACCCTGGACTTTGATGGCTAGTGAACTATGCAAATATTTCAGTGCCTTTACCTATCCTCTCAAATTTTTACTTTTACTTAGTAGTAATGATTAATTTGGGGTAGTTGGCCAAAAGCAAGTAGATTTTTAAGTTCTAATTCTAAGTTCTGATGGATCTTAAAGGTTGCAATGTTAAAGAAAAATCAAATTGTTGTTACAGGAGTTTTTATTCTCTTGGCACGAAAAATAACTCTTCTAATTTCCATTAGAAGGAGAAACAACTGATACTGTTTTTTATTTGCAGTTGTGTTGGTTTATGATGTTTATTTTCTGGCATGTAGCAGGAAAACAGTGTCTTTGCTTGCCACTACAATGCCCTTTCCCATCATCATCTAAGCCTGGAAACTGACTATATTTTTTAAATTTTTATTTTGATAATTGGTAAATGAATTGGGTCATTTTTCTTTGACCCAAATAATAATAATAATAATAATAAAATCATTAAATTGTTCTGTCTGCTGTTTTTGAGAGGTGAAGGCAGAGCACAGAAGGCATGGAATTAAAGCAGAAAAAAACTGGTAGTAAATGAACAATACCCATATATTCATTTACTTTTCAGTGAATGGGATGCAGCTTATCAAGGAAGTAATTCAGCACAACAGAAGCAAATGAGTAAATCAAAGCACTTGGTGCTGAGGACTTTAAACTTTCTCTACAGGTAATTTGGGTATTTTACTTCAGAATCTGGTCTCCTCATCTAGGTGTCCCTGTCGTGTGACTTGAAACTGAAGGATCACTCATGCGTTTGGATCTGTATGTCCCTATTAAATATTGGAGCACATCTGGAGTGAATATAGAGTGGGTCTTCTGGCTTACTTGTAACCTATTGAAAGAAACTAGTCTGCACACACCAAAATTGCTCTGCAAACCAAACTGACATATAGTAAATAGGAACAGTCTGGAAATTTGCTTCAAAACTGCTCTAATGTTCCAGGCCAAACCAATGAAGTAGGTATAGCTTTAGGGTATCTGCATCATCTACATTGGGCTGGCTGGTGGACCATGGGCTATTGGAGTTTTGTGTTCTGCAGGGGTGGTGGCCAGGTGGAATATCCTAGAGCATTGAAAATAGCATTAGATGTCGATGTTTAGGCAGCTTAATCCTGATCTGGACAGGTACAGTGGACAAAGTGAATTGTGCCCTGATGTGCCTGAAGGTCTCCACGGGGAATAAAGCAAATGTCTTTTAATGAGCTCTGAAGCAGACAACATCACTGGGGTTGTTGACAGCTATGTTTTCTAGAGCACATCCTTTAATGAACACAGGAAATTTGAGGGGGAGAACTGAGCAAGTTTCTGCTTTTAATTTTCCCATTTAGAGTTGAATGGGAGAGGAAGGCCTTAGAGCTAGAATTGTTTCATGCAAGCACTGAACACTGCTGCTGGGAGTGAGAGAAAGAAGTGAAGGAGAGGACATGCAAAGACCTCTAAGAAAAACTGTTTTTCATTCATTCATTTATTTTTTGTTCTTATACAGTTGTTTTGCTTTGATTTAAGGCTTTATTAATGAAAGCCAGCAGATTCATCAAATGGGAAGGCTATGTCCCTTTCTCAAAACTGGATTGTTCTCTCTGAATAAGGGAGAGGAACCTGCTTAGTAGTTCTTTTTCTGATTTAGAGCAGGGATTTGAACTCAGGTCTTCCAAATAGCGTTTTGGGAGGTGCTGGACTCAGGCTGTCTTGAGAGGAGCAGCTTTACCTGTACAGCTCAATGGGAAGACCTGGGACCCAAATAAGTCATCTCTCATGACCTAATCCTAATTATCAGCAATTATTCTTTCATCCTGCAGTTTTATAGAAAGTCCTGGATCAGTTGGAAATGATTTTTTTCTGGTGAATATAAAAGAATTATCTCTTCATTAAAACTGGATCAATCTGTGGTAAAAGGCACATAAGATATACCTAATGCTGATTCTAGAGCTTTTAGATTGCATACAATGAGGAGAATGAGATAATGGCATTTGCTACAAGGTCAAGAGCCCATTTGTGCTAGATTCTGTGCAGGACCATAGTAAGCACAACTCCTCACTATTTCTGGCTTTTCTTCTAAAATTTCTCATCTTCCTTTGACAAATAGAAAATGCCAGCACTGCAGGCATGGAACTGAAGACAATTCAAAATGCAAAAAGGTATACATCGCATGTATAAATGACATATGACAAAGACATCTCTTCTCCTGAAAAGCCAATGTAAAACTCTTACCCTCTTCAGCTCAGGGAAAACCTTTTTTAAATCTTCATGTCCATCATCTTAACTAAATTTTAATTTACCTAGAACACCCATCTTCATTAAAATGTGTAATATTGGCCATGACTGCATTATTTTACTAGGCCTTTAAATTTTCATTTTTGAAGGGACTGATTTCAGTGATTTGCTTGGCTGTTTGTATTCAGAATGTCTTTTATTACCAGGAGACACTGTTTAAGAGTTCTTTGTTTTGGCTTAATATCTGCAAGGTTGAATATGATCTTAAAACCTTCAAGAGTCCAACACACAACTTTATCTGGGAGTTGGTGGACTCTCAACACTTCAGAAATTTGAGCCACCTGCCTGGATATTGGAAATTTACTTTAACAGCACACTTCTGACAATTCAGGCTGGTGGTTGTTTGGTTGAGGGAGTTAAAAGATGGATGTGGTGCCCTAGATATGGTGGATTGTAGTGCTCATGTAGATGATAGTATTGGTACACTCCACGGGTGTCTCTGTCATGCACTTGTGGAACTGTGGGCATAATTCTAGACTGATGCTTGGAGCTATACAAAGAGATGGCAATAATAAAGTTTCATTATTTAATAGAACTTGAGTAACATTTTGGGTCTTCAGCTAGCCATTTGAATTCCTATTTGGGTGCACAAAGATGAAGATGCAAAAGCTTAACAATGTTGAACCTTTAGGCTTTGGGACCTAGGAGAATCCATGCTTAGATGCATGGCGTCTTCATACGATGCCTATCAAAATGGGCGATCCCACAAAAGCAGTACAGCGAGGAGGGAGTAATCAGCTGAAAATGCTGGGGAATAGGTCTGTGACCTCCTCCTGCTCCCCTTCTGCACTGCCTCCTGCAATGCAAGAGCTGGAATAGGACCTGGAGCCTGGGTCTCTTTTCTTACGAGTCCTGTGTGCTCATGCCCTCTTTCTGCCCTGGTGAATATTCAATTGCACTGCTCCAAGTGGGACTGTTTCAACAGGAGGGCTGAGGGAGCACTCTCCCGGAGCAGCCTGCTGGCTCTGCCCAGGGCACTTTGCAGGCAGCTCGCCTGGGAGCTGGCTGATGCAGGCTCAGGTCCCTTCAGGCAGAGAAGGCAATTTTAATTCTGCTTCCCTTACGGCTTATGTGAATTTTTCAACTACTGGGCCTTTTGGCAGTAGAAAAAGAGCAGAGATACTGGCCATGCTGTCTGTATGTTCCTGCACCTTGCCTGTACTTTACATTTGTAGTTTTAGTGGAGCTGGGACATAGTCAGCAGTAAATGACAGCTCGGTGAAAGCCTGAGGAGCTCATGTGGAACCAAACTCCTGCAGCGGCAGCCTGTTAGTATAGTACCCGCAGCTCTTCTTGAAGCATGGGTTCTTGCTTGTGTGGGTATCTATTTTGAAAATGTGTAGTTTCCATCAGTTCTGTTTTGAAATTTTTTTCCAGCATTTATTTCCATCAAAATATAAACTGTCTTATTACTTTAATTTCTGGCACAGTTGAATGTCTCCTATTTGGAGTGTAACGTATCTAAAAAGTGGATTTATTCCATCCTTATAAGAAAAGGAATTTATATGTGAATATGTAAAATAACTTACATGTAAGGCACTATATATACACACATATATAAGTTATGTGTAGTATGAATAATGACTGAAATAAGTGTAGGCAGTATTAACTTTCCATACATTGAGAAGCCTTAAGGTCTTCTGTAGATATTTCAGTAATATCTGCTTTCTCTTCAAGAGGATTTTGTGATCATTCAAAAACCTGGTGACTTACTGTCAAGTGGCATTTATTAGGGAGAAGAAAACTTGTATCACTTTGAAGACATTTAACAAAAATGGGCACATGTAATTTCTAAACCATGTTTTTTATGCTCCTAATGATGCTTGTGTGATTCAATGCTATTTATTTATCCCTTTGCCCTCTATGCCTACTCTAAATGTGTGATTATTTACATACACAGTCTTCCAGTTCAAAATATTTGAAAAGTTCCTGACCAGTTTTAAAAATACCTTCAGGTACTAATGGGAGGAACTTGCTTTCTTTGTCTTCTGGTTCCTGGACACAGACTATGCTCTAGTGCTATTTTTGTACTCTGTCTCGTGAAGTCTGGAAGTGATCTTAAAATGAAAATTGGGATGCTAACACATGAAAAAAAAATAATGCTGTGAAACTTCAATGAAATTCAAAACTTCGTGACAAAAAATAGGTACCTGTTCACTGTGTTATCTGTAAAAAAAACTTTTAAATAAGTTTTAAATTAAAGTGCATGGGCACAAAATACTAATGTGGATGTGACTTTTGCAACAGTCAGGAATATAAAATTGATGAGTGGGATTCATTATAAAAAATAGGACAGGACCATATTAACTGATGTATTAAAATTTAAACATATTAAACTTCTTTTAAAGCAGTCTGTGTGGTGTTTTGTCAAATAACAAAGTTACAATCCAAAATTTTTTCATCTACATCTCTAAATGTGTGGGTTTAACTTTCTCCTCCTTTTTTTTTAAACCAGTGTGACCTGGAGGTATCTTATAGTGGAAATAAAAATATTGAAAAAGGAAGACTTAAGAGTACAGGGTAGATCCTTAGAGACTAAAGTAATAGCATTAGTGGACAAGCTAAAATAAAAAAAGCAGCTCCAATTTAGACGTGCAGCCTAGTGAAGTCCATTTACATTATAAAATATTTGTCAGAAGTACATATTTTTTTAAATAGGGAAAAAAAAAAAAAACAGTGGCAAAGCTAAAAGGTCTCAATTTTTTAGGTCACCCAAGAATATAGTTAGGAGAAAGAAAAGAATAACTTGGGTTTAGTGCCAACACCTGAACTAACTTCTCTTACTTCTCCTTTTTGAAGAAAAGCTGCCATTTCTGTAGCTTTTATGTGGAGGAACAGTCCTGTTGGGTGACCAATTTACTATGTTACTTTTGTGTTCCCTGGAGGAGAAGTCCTGCCCTAGTCCCTCTGTGGGGACACATGCTGAAGGCCAGGCACTGGTGGCATTTTGAAGGTATTCTACGCAGCAGTGGCAATGGGAACCAGACTGCACTCTGAGCAGGACAGTAATGAGAGATCATCAAGGTAATGCAAAAATCTCACATCTCAAGTCTTTTTATTGGTATGGGCTGACTTTCCACTTGTACTTTCTGTTATTTACACATTGGCCTTGACAGTTGATGTACACTGAACATGTTGGGCAGATACACCTTTATCTCTTTAACCTGCCTTATCTTACACATTTCCTTAGGCATCTGACTCCTCCTTCTCTGATCACTAGTGCGAACTAAGAAACCCTGTAGCAAGCTTTGTAGATTCCTAGAACCAAGCTTTTATTAGCAGCCTCTGAAGTAAGAAAGAGATCATGGAATCATACAATTATGGAATGGTTTGGGTTGGAAGGGACCTTAAAGACCATCTAGTTCCAACTCCCCTGCCATGGGCAGGGACACCTTCCACTAGACCAGGTTGCCCGAAGCCCCATCCAACCTGGCCTTGAACACCTCCAGGGATGGGGCATCCACAACTTCTCTGGGCAACCTGTTCCAGTGCCTCACCACCCTCAAAGTAAAGAATTTCTCCCTTATAGCTAATCTAAACCTAATTTTTTTAAAGTTTAAATCTATTACCCCTTGTCATAGCACTACACTCCCTGATAAAGAGTCTTTCCCTGTCTTTTCTGTAGGCCCCCTTTAAGTACCAGATAAGGTCTCCCTGGAGCCTTATCTTCTCTAAGCTAAATAACCAACTTTCTCAGCCTTTTTTGGTAGGAGAGGTGCTCCAGCCCTCTGATCATCTTTGTGGCCCTCCTCTGGACTCACTCCAACAGGTCCATGTCCTTCTTAAGTTAGGGGCCCTAGAGCTGAACACAGTACCCTAGGTGGGGTCTCATGAGAGCAGAGTAGAGGGGGAGAATCACCTCCCTCTACCTGCTGGTCACGCTTCTCTTGGTGCAGCCCAGGATACTGTGGGCTTTCTGCGCTGCAAGAGCACATTGCCTGCTCATGTTGAGCTTTTCATCCACCAGTACTCCCAAATACTTCTAAGCAGTTAAATTCATGTTTACACATAGTGTACAAATAGTATCATGGAAGAAAATAAAGTAGCCCTGCAAACTGGAATTTTCAGTGCTAAGATGTGAATTCAGTTACGTTCTGGATACACTTGTGCTTGCAAACCTTGTGTATCCTGGTAATGATAACAACAGGAACTGAGAACTCCAGGGATTTGTGTGTGAATGATATTACCTCTATTCAGCTAAGTCAGCCTGGGGAGGAGAGAGACCATGCCATGCCAAATAACAGACTTGCTAGCACAAGCATTATATAGAAAATAGAAAATACTTTTTCAAGTGAAAGATGAAATACTCTTCTTCTAATAGGAAAGTCTCCTTTCTTCATCACCAGGAAAAATGTCCCGCAGGTTCCTAGGCAATATTCATTTTCTCCTGATTTTGTGATTGAGTGAATGTGTAGTTTGAAGGTCTCCTTTTGTTTTCAGAGCTGCTTGCACTTGTGTTATCAGCACTGAACACACCTGAGCAAATCAGGCTTGATGAGATGTTTGATAGGCAGAACTTTCCAGGAATTCAATGACCCTAGTGTTGCCCTTTGTCTTTGCCCTTGGTATGACATTAGTGACACAGACGGACAGATGATTAATGCCTCAACGCCTGAGCCCTCTTTCCCTCTGAAGTTCCTGCTTGTCTTTGGCCCAGGATATTTTTGCACAGTGGAGAAAGGAGGGGTGAGATATGAAGTGATGACTTCATCTAAATGAAATATTTTCCCTTTCTGACCCCCAGGAATGAAACCCCTTTGAGTAGCTGCAGCTTCACACTTGGTTAACCAGGCTCCCAAGAACTGCTGCAGGAACTGGGAGCTCTCTGAGCTAACGGTTGTCTCTGTTCTCCTCTAGAGGCTTTCCAGTTCATTACTGGAAACTATATAAGGAGAATTTAGCCCTTTGGTTTTGCCAGTTTGATGTGAAAGGTGGCTAGTTGTCTTGTCCATTTCCTTTTTTTTTTTTTTTTTTACTTTTTTGGCATAATAGGAGTATCTCTGGCATTGGTAAATATGTGTTGTAAGTGATGTGGGTAAGCTTCAGCTAGGACTGAGGGCTAGGAGTGAAAATATATTGGTAAAATTTAAAAGATTGAGGGAGGTAATTATGGAAGGGATTTCTGGAGAGACTTGGAAGCTTTCCATCTCAGGCTGAAGGAGGAGCATAAAAAGTGAACAAGATAAATAAATGCCCAGAATTTTCTTTTTAAAATGCTTCTTACCCTACTTAAGTAGATAACAGCAGATATATTTTAATTGAAAACCTGATTCAGCTAGCTTTCTTCTGTTTCGAGGCTGCATTTTCCATCCCAGACACTTAAGTATGAACAGTCAGTTATATGGCATTCATCAATTCTTCAGCAGTTAAGTTGAAATAGGTATGTCTCTTCATGCTGTCAGTATTCAGCAATATGTCACTATGGAGAGTCATTTTTACCTCAGGTGAAAGAATGAAGTACATTGAAAAGCCACCTATTAGTCTGTCATCATCCATAACTTTTGATGCTTATTGCTTGCTCACATGCTTTATTCGGACCCATGAAGCATATGTGTTTTTCTGATTTCTGCAGTAATGTTAGTTCTTTTAACAAAGTTCAGACCTGCAGCTCTATTGCTTTTTCAAAGTTGTTGATACACTTTCAAAAACCATGATGGTCTCATGCCTTCAACTTAGCCTCATTAGCATAGAAGAAATTAAAGAAATAGACTTTAAATTCTTCAGAATGTTACAGCAAGCATATAGAAGAGAAGGAAGAGCTGTCAACGATCACTGAACGCTTTGTTCAGTTCAAACCATGGGTACACTCAGACTTTCCTTGCGTGGGAAACTACTTCAACCAAAGCTGTGTAAGGAAGTGATACAGAGATTGGAAACATTCCTAAACTAGGGAAAGAAAATAAAAAGCATTTGTTAATATATTGGCACTGTCAAGCGCAGGAGATT
Organism: Chauna torquata; assembly: GCA_013399475.1. Lineage (NCBI taxonomy): Eukaryota > Metazoa > Chordata > Aves > Anseriformes > Anhimidae > Chauna > Chauna torquata. Next base: position 70,099 of record VXAL01014423.1, on the reverse strand, counting down.
CAAATGTAATCTCCTAAATTGTAGGTAGGGAGAAATTACCCATGGTTAATTATCCATTACCTATTTCAAAACTGGACAGTGTAGAGCAATTACTTCTAAGACAGGCCAAACTCACCTCTTTGGCTTTTTAATATGTATTTATTATTATTGGCCACTATAATCACTGTAAATGACACAAGTGTCCTGACTAAATGAAGGTTGAATTAAAGCCCATGGCATGCATGTAACAGCCATCAAACCCGAAGGTGCAGGTGATTGCCAGCAATAGTTTGATGTTCATATTTCATGTTGAACAACACTGGACAGCAAGAAGTGGGGGAAACACAGGCAGAGATCAAGTAGCATGATGATGAGAGTCACTGTTCAGTCCCAGAGCTTTCTGACTGTCCCCAAAGTCTTACATCCCATGCAGCATGGGGCCACACCCTGCATCCACCCAGAGGAACACTTCCAGCACGTGAAACATGAAGTTCCAGGTTTTCGTTTGTAACACCAACTTGTTTTGGTAAGAAGTGTGGGGGCAATATCCATAACTATAACTTGCAGATTGTGTTATAATCTTCAAGGTAGTGGTCAGGTATTTAAAACAATTTTTGTTACATCCATATAGCAGTTCTCTGTCTGCTGTAACTAGAATAATTAGACTGGAAGTCTGGACCACTTGAGCATATCATATGCACAGCTTGTGGTAAAAGAGGTGAGACACTGTAAAAATAGCCCATCAGCTTTATTTATGATAAAATTTAGGAAGTTATCAGCAGTAGGAAAGAAAATATCAAGCAGAATGACTACATCATTAGCAAATGCTTAGGCCGGAACGGATAAACACTTGAACAGTCTCTTTTCACACTCACTTGTCATAAAAAGGTAATGGTGACATTATCTCCGGGTTTTTCTGTTTCAAAGTAGCTTCTCTGAATCCCTTTGAAGCAGTTTGTGGACTCTCTGGGATCCAAGAATGGCAGACTGACAACTACTACCCTGTAGGAGATTTGTCTGGATCTCCTAGCATTTTACCTCCTGAGAGTAACACAAACTCTTATTTTTCTGACTGTGGAAGATGAAGTTCCCCTCCACACTCCTCAGGTGTGGAGGAGTGCAGCAAAGCTTTTGCAAGGCTCCAATCCAGTAGGATGCAATGAACGATAGGAATCCTCTCCTGCTTGTGAGGACAGGGAGAGCTGAACTCAGAAGCTTTTCTAGGAGGAACTCAGTACAAAAACTTGGCGGATGCTACTTGAGCAATCTAATGAACAGAACATATTCAATCATTTTGAAGATTTTACTAAAAACTAATAGGAAACATGAGGTAGTAAGAACAAATGTGTGTATAACTGCCATTGTAAATATCTCTTACATTGGCTCACTTTGAATAATACAGATTTTGAATTTATTCTTTCTAAAGCAATAATTTTGCCCACTTGTGGATCAGAGGCTCCCTGCCGTCACAGACCTTCACTTGATATAAGACATTGCATGTGACAAAACTATGAGGAAGCAACTGTGAGAAATCTGGAAATGGATCACAGGAACTCAATGGCACCTCTGAGAAAGGGAACATGAGTGTGGTTTCTGAAGGAGGTTGCTGCTTCTCCTGAGAGACACCAGGGTAGCCCTCCATGCGAGCACCTCCTGCAATGCTCCTGCCTGCAGAACCACTGGGGCTGTGGATTTGGAGGAGGAAAATGACCCCTCCCATGAGCAGGAACAAGAATTCTCTTATTGCCTGGATTATACACCTTCACAGAAGCTGACTGTTGTTTGTGTCACTTCTAATACCAAATAAGCAATTGGTTATGAAGGGTAAAGCTGTCCTAAATCCAAGTGAAAAATGGCATCACTACTTTCCCATGTTTTCCTGCATTATAATGATCCTCTCTACAATCCTCTCTGTTTGTCTTAGCTACTGGTGAAGTCTAAAGGTTTAGAGAAACATGTTTGTTCTATATACACAGAGATGAAATAGGGATTCCTGGAGAATATGTTTCAATCTAATTTCTGGCAATAGTGGAACTTAACCGTTTTCTACATATAATAATTTTCATTCCCCATGCTATGAAAAGGTTTCAGGAACATTATTCATTCAGTTTTTCAACTTATGAAATCCATCATTCCCACCTTCTCAGTACGATAATTTTGTAAAATTGTAATTGTGGCAAAACCTTCATAGTGAATAGATATGTGATTGTTACTTTTGTTCTACTGTGAATTATGCTATAGATGTTTTTATTCTACATGATAGATCAGGAACATCTGACAAAAGTATTCCCTTCATATTCTCACAATTATTAATGAAAAATTAACGAGATGGTCCTACATATTTAACATGACTTCTTAAATAAAATGGCTGAAGTTAATTTAGGAATTGAAGGAGACACGAAAGGCATCTTATTTTTATGGAATCTAGACGTTTTACTTTTTGGTTTCTATTCTATTATAAATTTAATAGAATACTTAAATATTCTTTTTAAAGATTGTTAAATAACTGCTAGTCATTACAAATAAAGAAAGCAGCATTGTTCTCAAAGGTGTCTATTGTGTAACAGATAACCAGAAGGAAAAAAAAAATATTCAAAAGTGAAATCAAAAGTATAAAGCAGCCTGGCATACAAAAATTTAGGTCTATTAACAGTTCTGTTGAGCTCTATAAAATATTATGTTTTTCATAATGATGACAAAAAGAAAAACTAATGCAAGTTTATGTCAAACGTTCACTGGAATTGCTAAATTGCTTTTCCACTCTCAAAATCATAAACCTAAGACCTCAAATCTCTATAAAATCTTGAAACAATCAGTTATGGAAACAGCATCTGATTGCAGAAAACATGATTTCAATATCAATTTGTCATGTTCCTATATGGATTTAGTGCCTTACTTATTTTGACATTTCTCTTTTGCTGAATGTAGGAACGCTGCTGTAATTTCTCTAAGTTGCATTATGAACTAGAAGGCTGGAATGCATTAAGTTTCTTTTAAAAATATTATTATTATTTTATTTTATTTTATTTATGCTGGATATAGCATTATTTTATCTGATGTATTTCTTTTCTGATACAAAATTTCTTTTGTAATTATGCTGATTTCCATCTGAAAATCATTTGTGATGCCCAGTTGCCATCACAAAAACAAAACAAAACACCTAGGAATGGCTTTGACAACATGATTGGATTTTAAGACCTGCATGCTGAGAAGAAATACACTGATGCCCCTAATGTTAAGTTTCACAAAGGAGACAATTATATTTTGATGCAGTTGTCTGTGCAGTTACTACACTTAAATGCATGCTGGCTTATGACCCTTGTTTAAAAGTACTTATCTGGGGGAAATTACTTTATAACATAAATGTATACAGTGAACTGTATACCAGTTGCTTTGAAGGAAATACGTAACATTGTCATATATGCAAGTGGTAGGCTTTTGGCCGTCATCTTCCCAGAAAGGCTCAGCTTTTATTTACTAATCACCACTGAGATTTAATCTAGGACAGTAAAATGGTGAAAAATACTAATGTTGAATAATGCTGTGTCTGTTTTATACAACCTAAACTTTTAAATTTTTTCTAACATGGATATCAAGTGCTAGGTACTAAGATGTTCAATTTTTTTTTTTCTTCGAAGGTGCATGGGCATTGTTTGGTCCAAGAGCTTTCAGTATGAGTTAAAACATGTATTTCTGCCTATAAAGTTATGTAATGCCTGTGAACTATATTGCAATGCCTGTGAATTATATTCAACTAGTAACTAACCTCCCACCCTCCCACACCTCTTAGAGGTGTGTCTGGCACTATTTCATACAGTGTTAGAGTCTACATCACTCATCTACAATCTGAGGACACATTCTTGGGGATGTTTTGCTAAAGACCTCATGACCAACTGTCATGGAAATAACCTAAATCTTTCAAAAATATGTTCACAACTGTCTGCTTTTTTTGATACAAGTTTTCAGGCTGGTAAATCTTTTTTTTTGGTTTACTGCAATTTAGAAATACCTCAAACAAACACTCTTTTTAGATGTCCAGTAAGAAATTTTGTACAATCACTATGTAGTGCTAAAACTTTGTAAGTCCTCCCTCTGTGGAGAGGTGAGACACCTGGATCTAGAAATACCTCCCCTCCCCAAGATCTTTTTTTGCTTCTTCACTGACTGTCCAGTAACACACAGGCTTTCAGGATGCCTTCCAGATAACACAGTCAAAGGGCTTTGGTGGAATATACACTTAGAAAATTAATAAGTATAGCATTAGGTTTTATTTTAGGTAACTTTTGCTTAGCTGTCTGGATGAATCAGCTGTATTTCTGAGTGAACTGAAACTCCGAGAAATCTCTTTTGGACTCCATCCCAGGAAGACCTATTCAGCCACCCACTTAATTGCTAGTGCATCTTCATTTATGTACCTCTGTTGATCTTAATCTTATATGATTTATACAACACCATAAGCAGGTAACAAGCCAAACCAATGACATTTCACTGGAGATGAACATACCTATAAAATGTCTTAACTTTACCAAAATCTGCTCATATACAAGGTTCCTCTTGCTGTGGTTGTGTGTCTATAGCTTGTACTTATGGCTTCTCTGGTAAACTTTTAGAGTCCTTCTCCATCCTGCTACAGGTTTACAGACTGTTTTCCCAAATTTTAAAAATAAAGTAGATGTCCTTTTGACTCCAAGCTGCCTCATAGCCTGCTGCCAGAGTTATTGCCAGTGCAATAAGGGCCTCTGCATATTTACGAGTGATGAGCCATCATTGGCTTAATTTATAAAAAGAGACAGAATTAGGTAGCTTGAGAGCAAGATTCTTTTAACCCATTTAGATCTTTGTTTCAGGACGAAATAAGTACTAGACAATGCTTCTGCCTAGAAAAGAGGTTATTTTTTCCCCGAGATCTCCCTGTAACAGAATTGAGAGTGAGTATGCATTTAGAAGGCCACAGCTGCTATTTCCTTGACTCTGTTTCCTGAATGTCCTGGAGCAGGATTAGACCTCAAATCAAATGTTCCTATATATGTCTGTAGCACTGTTCAAATAGCTATTTAAAACAGCTTAAACTAATGTCTTCAATGGTTCTTATGCTTGCATATTACCATAACTAACACTGAATTGTTCCTCACCCTACTGCAATCAAAGGGAGATTAACATTGCACAGACAAGCTGTCTGCCCTATAGGTGTCTAAACAGTCCATTAACACAATACTTTGTGTTTTGTGACTTTACAGTAAAGTATTATGTGATCTAAAAGGAAAGTGCAAACGAGGGAAATCATCCTTGTTAAATGGATCCAATCTTATTTTAATTTTCCACTTCAAAACACAATTACTATGTAGTATTCACACCTTTTCATTTCTCTGACTATATTCTATTAAAGTAGAACAGATGCTTTGTGCAGACTGTCCAAGACATATAAATAGATTATCTTTATCCATGTTATTCTGTTGTCCTTCACTGTGGGCAATAATGGTATAGCAGAAGGGAGTCGCAGTTCCTGAAAGCAAAATAAGTTCTAAGTTTTAGGAGACTGTCTGCAGAGGGGACCTGGACATTTATTTTTGTGGTTACCACATGTGTCACATCAGAGTGCTCATCCTGCGCAGAGGAAGGAGGAAATAGTGGATTCAAGTGGGAAGCACCTCAGGAAAGAATTTAGGCTAGAGATCTGTGGCTCAGGTTCTTGTGTTTTACCTTCAACTGCATTGGCTACTTTGCACCAAAATGATGTCTGGGATGAGTTTGGGATAACTTGCACTCAAAAAACTTTTGGTTTCTCATGTAATTTCTTGTGCTTTAATATATACTATATATAGTTCTTGTCCTGCAATGAAAAATGTCATGCTGAAAGTAGTCAAAATACTTAAAGTGACAGAATTAATTGTAGAAATCACTATTCTTTACTAAAGATAACTTCTGCTGCCAGAAAATGAATACAACCAGTTCTCATATCCCAGACGAGAGCATTGTAAAAGTAGCTGAAAAAATAGCACCTTTCTGACCTAAATTAGCAACTTCTAATTTAAGCATTTGAGATTTTGCCATCCTTCCTCATATGCTTTGCAGATCTTTCCAGATCTGTTTTGAAGCAGAGTTTCAATTTTCTTAACATAGCAGTTAGTCTAAGATCCCTTTCATCCTCCGGAAAGAAACAGGTTACCTTGTACATGATGGGAATCACTGCCTACCTCTCTGGATTGATTGCTAGTCTTTGATTAGATTTCAAACTGTTTCTCTAAGCAGGATAATTTTAGATCTAAGTATATATTTAACACTGTTGAACTGAGTTAATTGATAGCTGTTAACACAAGTTACTCCATTTTTTTTTTTGAACTGTGGGATAAATTTTCAAAAAAAAAAAAGGAAATCAAAGACAATCAGTCTCTTGCTACCCTCATGAAAATGAAGTTCGGCATTGAATAAGACAGGAAAGCTATGTTACTGTTTTCTCAAGTACTCAGCGGCTCAATGAAAGCCAGCTCAATGGCTTAATGAAACCAATAAGGCTTTGTGTGAGCTTTTGAGCACATAACTCATCTGAACACCACTGAAATCCCTCTACTGTCAGCCTGACCTCATTATTTTGGAAAGCACTGAGATTTCTCAATAATTCTTGATGTTTTATAACATTATGTCCTGGTTTTGGCTGGGATAGAGTTAATTTTCTTCCTAGTAGCTGCTATGGTGCTGTGTTTTGGATTTTGGATAAGAATAATGTTGATAACGCACTGATGTTTTAGTTGCTGTAGAGCAGTGATTACAGAGAACCAAGGACTTTTCAGCCTCTCATACTGCCCTGCCAGCAAGGAGGCTGGGGGTGCACCAGAAGCTGGGAGGGGACACAGCCAGGACTGCTGACCCAGACTGGCCAAAGGGACATTCCATGCTATATGGCGTCATGCTGAACAATAAAACTGGGCGGGAGTTGGCCAGGGGGGCGGACACTGCTCGGGGGTGGGCTGGGCATCGGTCAGCTAGTTGAGAGCATTCACATCTTGCATCGCTTGCTTTGTATATTCTTTTATCCTTATTACTGTTATTATTTTCCCTTCCTTTTCTGTCCTGTTAAACCGTCTTTATCTCAACCCATGAGTTTTTAGCTTTTTTTTTTTTTTTTTCTGATTCTCTCCCCTATCTCAGTGGGATGGGCGGAGTGAGAGAATGGCTTTGTGGTGCTTAGCTGCCTGCCAGGTTAAACCACAACACAGTAACACTAATTTTTGGATGAGAAACAGCTTGTGAAATAGTTATTTTTATTTGCCTGCTGGTGTGTTGCTGCTTAAAATTGCACTGTATAACTAATTATACCCTTAACAGTGATACTAATTTGAAGATGAATAGTTTAAAAGACATCTGCACACGATCTTTTAACTTTGCACCTAGCCTATTAATCAAAGAACAATAGAGCTGGAGTCTGGGTATTGTAACACTGCTATTTTTAGGTCATGCCCAGCTCTGGCATCTTGTATGTGTATTCTGTGTTTGTATAGCATGTAATATAGTGAAGTCCAGGGTCGTGTTTGGGACTCAAGTGTAATGCAAATAAATACACACAGACTGTCTGCACAGCTAGTGTTAAGACCGTCTCTCTTCCATGAGTCATAAGAAATTCTTCTGAGGCTTATAGAGAAATCCCACTCCAAGAATCTTTATCTGGGTATTTACATCCCACTCATTGCTGCAGTGGTGGAGTGCTTTAATAAGTTGTGTGCACTGTGAAAGGAGAAGATACTCATTAGTGTCTAATGTATTGTTCAAGGTAACACAGGATATAGAAGTTTAATGAGAACTTAATGGGACTTGTACTACTCCTGATTAAGTGTATCTATCATTTTGAGGATGTGGACAAAAATACTTAACACTGTAAAGTTAAGGAAAAATGAATGCCCAGTACGTCACTACCTTACGCCATTAATCACATTCATTAGCTGCACTCCAGTGACAAGATTCTGACTCATTACTAGTGAAGTACTGGGAGCACCACTACCACTGGCCTGCTGATTTAAACAGTAATTAATCACATTAACTATGATGACTGTTTTTGTTCTTTCTGTCATACATGGCTTGTAGATTAAGCTAACTGTGACAAAAGTAAGTGTCTGGTACTTTACTGTAAATTTATCATTCATGGTGCCTTGCAGAAACCCAAGTTCCTCATCAGGAGAGCCAGAGCTTTTGAGATGGCAGTTGGGGGAAGAAGAAATTCATTGCTGGTCTGTTTTAGAGGTTTACCCCAGGTAGGAGTTCCATGTCTGTAGGAGCCAGTCAGCTACCACACCAACAATGGCGATTTATTAAATCCTGATTTACTGAGTCTCTTTTTAATTTCTAACCATTATCTCCTGGCTTGGGGGCACCAAGGAAGGCATAGCTAATTATCCTGGCTTTTTCGATGGACTTTATAAAGATAGGAATGGTATTTTTGGTCTGCTTTGTGGCAAGCAGATCTTGTCCAGTGTCTTGTTAACATTTTTTTTGTTGTCATGGGCATCCTACCTGTAGTAATGAAAATGATTCATCAATGTTTGAAAGGTTGAGGTGGAAGAACAGAGTTCAGATGACCAAATATTCCAAATACAGAAGAATTATGTCTTCTGCATTCAGCAGCAAAAGAGACAATATCTGGCAGTTGCCTTCGCAAGTCAGTACGTGCAAACTTCAAGTTACTTCACTGTGTTATTTTACCTTTAAGGGGAAAATATTTCTGCATATTTACGAAGGTACTGAAGTGCTCCTGTTCCCCAAACTGAAGTTACTTTGGAGGATGCTGAGGTCCTTAGGGTAACCTTGAAATGTCCCTGGTTATAAAAATAGCAAGTCTCCCTGTGGTACCCTATTTCCTGCAATTTCCCCAGGAACATTGCTGCTGCGCTGGGACTTGTAAAGTGCTTCCTGTGGTGGAAGATGAGCTGTTGACATGTGCATGCCCTGCAGAAAACATCTCCTGGAGGATACCTGACCTTACTCTGCTCCTTTTTGTCCAGTGTTGAGGTTTGAATGGTAACTATCTCATGGTCTTTATGCATTAGCTTCTAATTTGCAAAATTATTATTATTATTATTGTTGTTATTATTTTTAATTTGAGAGGGTAATGGAATCATAGAATCATTTAGGTTGGAAANCTTCGCAAGTCAGTACGTGCAAACTTCAAGTTACTTCACTGTGTTATTTTACCTTTAAGGGGAAAATATTTCTGCATATTTACGAAGGTACTGAAGTGCTCCTGTTCCCCAAACTGAAGTTACTTTGGAGGATGCTGAGGTCCTTAGGGTAACCTTGAAATGTCCCTGGGTATAAAAATAGCAAGTCTCCCTGTGGTACCCTATTTCCTGCAATTTCCCCAGGAACATTGCTGCTGCGCTGGGACTTGTAAAGTGCTTCCTGTGGTGGAAGATGAGCTGTTGACATGTGCATGCCCTGCAGAAAACATCTCCTGGAGGATACCTGACCTTACTCTGCTCCTTTTTGTCCAGTGTTGAGGTTTGAATGGTAACTATCTCATGGTCTTTATGCATTAGCTTCTAATTTGCAAAATTATTATTATTATTATTGTTGTTATTATTTTTAATTTGAGAGGGTAATGGAATCATAGAATCATTTAGGTTGGAAAAGACCTCTAAAATCATCTAGTCCGACCGTAAATAGAGGGAAAACCTTTAAATGTACATGTCTGTCATATGAATATAGAGAAGCATTCTACGTTATTCTACATAAATGTTAGCTTATAAGGTTAACAATATATATTAGACTAAATCACAGACACAATGGCTCTGTAAATACTGTTTAAGAAAACAAAACAAAACAAAACCAACCAAACAAAAAAAACTCCAAACAAAATCAAAGAGGAAACCCAGCCTGTTCTTGCTCAAAATACACTTGTAGGATTGCTTTGCTCTGATCTGTGACTTTCTCATAAGTTTTAGAGATGGCAATCTGGCAAGTTTTGTTTAAAGGGGAGAAGAAAATTTAAATATAGAATTTGAAATGCATTTCATGTTTGATTGTAGTTCATTCATTCATAGCTCATATTTGATTTTTTTTTTTTCATTCACTTGCTGAAGGCAGTTACACAATTCTTTCTGGCTTAGGGCTTTTGCTAAAATGAATTAGTAAACTATGCAATTTTAGAATTTTATATGATTGACATGGATTTATATGAAACGTTTTGTCTACTGGAAGCCCTATGAATCTTTGTGACTGTTAGATTAAGGCAAATTAATTGATTGTAACCTGCATCCTCAGTAGTAAGTACAGAAGAATAAATGATCAACTCATTATGTTAAAGTGTGTTAATTTTTTTTTTGTTGTTGTTATTGCCTTGCTTATTTCACCCAGTTCCAGTACTTGGTTTGGAAAATAGGTAAGCCTGCTACAACAAGCTCTCTTAGTGATATCTTGCAGATATTTTCCCTTTTACCACTGCAAGAGCATCACTGAACTAAAAGCCTTTGAGAGGCAACATTGAAACTACTTGTCCTAAAAGCTGACCTGCCTTGAAAGTTTTTACAGAATGCTAATCTTAGCTCAAGCCCTTTAGTGCAATTATTTCTGTGGACTGTGGAGCCATGTGCATACCTATGGCTTCCTAAGTGCTCCCATTCTGAGAAGGTTTTCCAGTTTCTGTGAATTATCTCAAATGATAGCTATGTGAGTTTACTTTTTTTTTTTGTTCTTCTTATTCTGTCTTGCCTGAAAGCTGTGTATATCTTTAAGTTTGATCAAAATCCTTCAGGCACTTTCAGGGGTGAACATGACAAAGCACTTAATGCCTTTTAAAATGTGTGTGAATATATGTGTACTTAATGCTTCCCTATGGTTCTGCTTTTGGAAAAGTTCTAGAGTTATAGGAGTCTGGGAGGCTTTAAAAACTTAAACCATGGGGAGAGTTTATACTTCAATAACTGTATTTTTATGCTTAGATTTTGTGTCTGATTTTTTAAACAAGAGAACTTATTCAAGTTTCTTTTGGGTCACCCATTTTCTGTTGTGTTTTGTTTGTTTGTTTGTTTCTCTCTTTATTTTCTGCTTCCTCATAATTAGATCAAATGTATTTAGATTTCATTTGTTTTCGTCTGCAGCCCTGGAGGATGTGCTCATTTCAAAGCTAATCAAGTGGCTACATTAATGTTCCCCTACAGCAGCTGCTTCAGGCAGCCCTTACCACTTGGGCATGGAGGGTTTGAGCATTGTGTGCTACAGAAATGACACCTGTGGTCTAAAAGCCTTTGCCTTCAGGTCCAGTTCTGCCTTCTCAGAAACCCTGGTAGGCTAAGTGTCTCATTTTCTAGAGCTTCAGTCTCATGAGCACTTTGCAGTAGTAGTTCTTACTGAGTGCTCTTCTCCCATGCTTTTAAGGGCTTAAAAAAACTTAGGCTTCTTTTAATTTTCCATTTTGAGCAGTTTCAGTTTTCTCCCTTATTTGTGACCTCTCCCTTACGGAGTTTGGGCTGTTTGCTTCAGCCTCTACCTGCAGACGTGAAATGGGATTCCTTTGCCAGCAAAGCATGACTTCTTTTGTGCCTGAACTACCTGCCTCTGGGCTTCTTGATCTACCTCTCAAGCTTCTCAGTACACACATCATGAGTTAAACCACAGCAAGCCTAACTGTTCTCTCTTAAAAGAGCTGTGGACACCTCCAGCAGTAATTTAATCTTGCTGCAGCAGTAGCCAACTGACTCCTGAACAAATGGCAGCTAAATTTGTTGTGCTTGAAGGTACCTTTCCTCTTGATGCACAGCACACTCACTTGTGCTCTCAGAAGCACAAGGTGCAGTTTGGATGCAGCTGTCACTGCATGATTTGCTTCAGGTTTTCAGCCTCAAGCGTTGCTTCGCTGCTGATGTCTCCATAACCTCTGTGGTTCCAAAGACCCAGGTGTAATACCTGACATCTTTCTCCTGCCCCTGGGGAAAATGCTGCTACTCCAAGTGCCCTACCTATGGGCAATGTTATCTGGACTTAAATTGTCATTCTTTTAGTAGTGGACTGTATATGAATATTTTCCTATAACTGAGAGTCATCCAGGTTCAGTGACCCTATGTTATCTCTGTCTTAGAAGATCAAATTTGAAAGGTGTTCAGTGACAGAAAAATTTCAGAGTCAACAATTTTGAACATAGATGTGTTACCTCTGCTGCTGCAGTCATAAAGGCTTTTTAAGATTACAACTATTTTCTTGTCAGTAGGGAAAGGGGCAAAAGTCCCAGGGTGTAGAAGATCTGAGTAGTCCTCTGCAGGAGCCTAACTTTCACCTTGGACACAGGAGGGAACATAAAATGACTGCATTTCTAACTTTGATGCATCACTCAGGAGTCTGGAGTTGGATGGAGTAGCTCCAAGCTACAGGCTTCCCAGATTTTAAAAGGGCCGTTTGAAAGTCTGAGGCTGCTGGCTACTAAAATAGGTTCCAAAGTTGGATGTGTAAAATTAGATGGATGGATCCTGACAAAATTTTATTAAAACTTATTTAACACATTAATTCTAAATGTCAGTTAGAGTGGCTAAAAGACCATATCTGTAACATATTTTGGGCTTAATGCTCTTTATGGCTTTATAAAATGGTTTAGTGGCTTCCATTAGGCTTCCATCAGCCGTGGTGGAGAAAACAGGAAGATGCATGTGCAGAAAGTAAATTATTTGGTTTTGTTATTGTGTTCCACAGTGAATATACAAATGTGTATGTACTCACTGCCCACGAAATCGGATATACATTAAGAGTACAGACTCCTTCTGATGTTCTTGGATTCTTATAATTCAGAACTCCAAGATTAATTTCAAAAGATCATTTGTAAAATAAAGCAACTATTGTCCCCTTCAGCCTTTGTCTTAAATGAAGTTCAGTGATGTTTACATATGCTCTTCATAAATTTGACTGTATGCTCTGCTTGGATTTGCTGTCTGTATTTTACTACTTAGTCACGCATAGCAGGAGACCTGTAAAGGTTTCTTGATATACCTGCAAGGGAAGAATGGGATATATAATACACATTAAGTGGTTTCCACAAAAGTCTAAAAAAATTTTTATTTCACATTGCTAATAAAGTAGTGCATTTATGTGGAATTGAATACCAAAATTTAATTAAATAATTCTGGCAACTCTTTTCTAGGAAATAAAGACCATGAAGATAAACTTGACTCCCAAACCTGTAAAGATGGGGTCTTTTTCTGCCAGTTTTCTGTATCTACAACCTACAACAAAAGTGCACGTGCAACTTTCCTACATAAATTTAAAAATAACGTTGGAACGAAACCTGCAGTTTGCCAGACTGTGCTGTTGCATAGTGTCATTAACTGTTTGCTTGGTGCTGAAAAAATTATAGACTTCTGATTTTATTTTATTTTTTTTCCCTGAGAGATGTGTGGCATTCATCTTAATATCTTATGTGTACAAAAAATGTTCTAGTAGACAGCAAGACATCAATTACAGATGTGAAGCATGCTCATGGACATATGGGTGTTATGTTAGCAGCCTGTTCAAAGAATTAAGTAGTGAGGATCCAAGACACTCCAGATGTTACAAATTTCTATCAGTGGTCACTGCAGCATGAAATCTCATGCAAGTTTTGCTTCTTGGAATCATCCAAGGTGAGTTATATAACATATCTCATAAATTACTATTATCAGGACAGGTTTAATGAGTGATTAGAAGAAAAATTGAAGGATTAATTAACTTGCACAGTGGCAAGGAGTCAGAGCTCTTATTATGTGAAAAGAAGGTCTTGGCTTTTATACAAGTGGTCAGCCTACTTTTTCAATGACCTAATTGGGTTTTCCAGTTCTCACTACAGGAACAGAATCATTAAAGCAGTGTATAACTCTGAGGAAAAAATATGCCTTAAGCACTTTACTCGTACATTTTTAGCTATATTTTGCCTAAATACTATTGTGAAAACTGATGCTCAGAGTCCAAGTAAATCAGCTGAGTTTTTTTCTTTTTGAATTGAAAAATAAAATAGGAGTATATTGAGTCCCTAATTTTCAAGACCTAATTCAGAACCACTAGCACTTTTATGAAAAAACACTTTTGAAAGTCTGTGGAAGCATTTGAATATTACAGATTAACACCCTTCTCCCCCGACAATGGCAAAAGAATTTTCTCAGCTGGGTGCATATTTTTCTTCTTGTCTCCTATAATGAGTGAAAATAATGATAGAGCATAATGGCTATGGGTGCTTAGCAAAGGTGACTAAATCATTGAGTCTGTAAACGTTCCAAGGCCAATCACTGAAATATATGGAATATTATGTCAAACCAATCAAAATGGAAATTGAGAGTTAAAACTGCAGATTTGTGGGAATTATTATTATTATTTTTTAATTTATCTCTATTGCAACATAAGGTTCAGATTAACAAAGCCTAAATGGTGTAGTAGAAGATAAGGTTGGTTCATGACTTATGAAAAGTAAGAGAATAAATCACTAGAAAATCAAGAGAGATTGCTTTTA